>WAAE01001595.1:138163-527736 GCA_013400495.1 Nicator chloris | reverse complement strand
ATTTTCTTTTGAAGTTCTTTATATACATTAAACAAGTAGAACATGAATTGCTGCAATATACTTACATTGTATAAGGATATAGTATCTTTCATACCTGTCTTTGGGGTGTCTCAGTACAGTTTCATAGCTTTGTTCTCAGATATTTCTCTCTTTTTCTTCTTTATATCAATGCTAGAAATACTCCATATATGTATTAGTGCAACAAGGAATGTACCTGTAGAAGTAACTCTAAACATTTAAGCAAAATATATCCAAATGTTATTAATTTTTAAAAATCCAAAACTTTAGGGGCTTTAATTATTATGCTGAATGCATGGATGAATGCAATTACATCTTTATTATTCTGCACTGACCCATCAGCCCATCTGGGGCTGTAGACACGAGCTGTCTTCCCTGCAGGAAAATACTGCAGTGGCTTCATACAATGCCATAGGAAAGAGTTCACCTAAAGAAATTGTAACGACTCATTTTCTTAAAAACATCAGTGTTTGCCAGGTCAGGGGTGAAAAATGGCTTCATTACAAAATCTCTCAGTTAACAAGAACAGTCAAGCTAAAACAAAAACAACTTAGAAACTGCATTCTTCGACACAATAAAACCCTTGCCAATATAGAGCACATCCATCAGTACCATTTATTTCTCAGCTGGGGAACTCGCAGAACCTTTTCTTCAACATTTATGCTCATCCTTGACTCATTACTTTAATACTACCAGAAAACTAAATTATGTCCAGTGGTTTCTCTGCAGAAACAGCCTCCAACTGTGCACAGGGTTTCTTGCGGGGTGAGACACTGAAGCATCATGGAGGGAACAGGGTAAGCTGAGTTTCCAGGAGGCTCTTGTGAATTCAGACAGTAATTATGACAACTTAAATTCAATACAATTATTTTAAATTAACACCTAGGCCCAGAAATTGACAGGGAAATTGTCCAGCTGGCTCTCCACATTCAGAGGCTTAATAAAGAAGCAAGAAGAAGAAAGTATAGAAAGATTTTTTTTCCTCAAACAGAACTTTCCTTAACTGAACTCTGCCTGAAAACTGGTACCATGACAGCAACTAACGCACTACTGAATATGTGCATTGCACCTTTTTATCACCTCAGCCCTGAGCAGGTAATATTTCAGTGTTGAATACTGAACAAGACATGTGACTAATGCATTTTAATGCATTAAAATTCTTGACAAAAATAACTATTTAGCAAAGAAAGCTTTTCAGTAAAAAAGCCGTATGTGTTTGAATAGTCTTACAGCCTTTGCAAAGTAGAACCAAATTTCACTCAAATTAAGACTCTAAAAGCCTTCAGTAACATTATTCAAAAACATTTTGATGTGCTGGAATTGTTAGCTCCTTTCTAAGTGACATCAAAGAAGAAGGAAATTAAAATCTTCATAATCCTCCAAAATACCCTAATTTCATTACTCGACCTGGTATCAAACTATTTGGAAGGGCTGTATTCAGAAATGTCAGCCTGTTATCATCTCTGCCCCTGGCATTAAATTTCACCAGGCACATTGTAAAAGTAGCAATGGTACTGGGAAATTTATTACCTAATATTTAGCCCCGAACAAAACATGTGGAAGTAATTGCATTTCCTTACCCTGCTTCTAAATTAGAACTTTACTACTTCAAATTAAGGCAAATCAAATGCTAGGAACATATTTATGTATATAGGTCTAATTAGTGAATTAAATTGTTGAATCTTCTCTAAAAGCTCTTGTCCTTACTCTAAAGGAATTAGAGCAAGAGGGAACTAGTCAGCATTTCAAATCCTCCGAAGTGCCAGTGTGTTTTTCATTACAGGCCCCTGAAAACAGAATATACATAAGGTTTGATATAAAGGTGTTAACTTGAAGTTTACATTTGGTTACACAGTGTCTTTGAATGCTGAACAAGTTTGGAAATTTCTGATTAGCTGTCAATGATCTTATGAGATGTTATGTTCAGAAAATGCATAATTAGAACTCCCCCTCATCTTTACACATAACTGCACTGGGTGTTAACAAAAGAAACTCCCAGTGAGGGATGCTTCCAACTGCTGTTGCACCCATCACATGCCTTTGACTTCACTCTCAGCAGCAGGTTTTCCACTTTCTGCTTGATGATTTTTCTGCTGTTTAAAGGGAAACTGAGAGAAAGCAACCAAACACTGCTTTGAGATATGAAAAACAGATCTCCTACTGCCTTCTGCTGCAGAGAGATGATCTGTTGGGGTGACAAGCTGAGCTCCTGAAAGACAAAGGAGTCCCCGCCCTTGAGAGAGCTCCAGAGCTGAAGGCAGTTGATCAAGCACATCGATCAGCTGGCTGGATTGGTAAGCGTGCAGCTGATCAAAGCTCCTGATGGCACTGCCACCAGCAACAGAGCACTCTCTGTCCAAAGAGCAGTGGAGATCTTTGAAAATGTGTGCACATGGAGGGAGAAAACATGAAAAAAAGGCCTTTTCATATCTGTGTGCAACACATGCACTTTTTTAACCATACCAGAGTGTGCTTTAAGGCATAGCCAGCCTCTTCATTGCCATGCAGCCCATCACGCTCCAGGGACACCTCATTTAGCTACCATGATCTTTGCAGACAGGCCCAGCTGAAAGCCTTCACACCATTATTGATTAAGCTTGCCAATGAGCTACAAATTGTAAAAATCTTTGTGAAGCTCTTTCCAATATTTGTCTTAAGAAATGTTGATCTGATAATTCACCTCTAGCAGACAGCAGTTTTCAGTCAACATTTCCTTTTCTTTCCATTCCAGGTGGTATAATACAACTAAAGAAATCTGTGTTATTTTTTTGAAAAAAAGAAAGGCATTTGTTCAAAAGACTGAAACCCACAGTCAAAATGAGGCACAGATTTTAAAAGGAGCAGGAAGCATTAACATTTCTATGTTACAGGGTACATCTCAGTCATAGGAGAGGAATTGCACAAGCTTTTCCACCATTGTGGAGAAAAATAGGTTTTCTCAAATAGAATGGAAGAATTTGTAGCCTGACATTTATTTCTGTGCCAATAGCAAATGTACTCTCAGTCTCCCGAAATTCCATCCATCTGAGGGCTGAAGAGAGAAAATAGGGCAGCACCTCTGGAGGACAGTGTGCTTGTGTGGTTTCAGAAGGGGCAGCAGAACCATTTGTCTGATCCAGAACATTTACAGTAAGCGTTTTTCAATCTCTGTGTGTGTTGCAGTATTTCTCAAACACAGAGTACCCTCACTTTTAGTCCTCTACATCAGTTACCTAGTAGCAGATTTGGGGATGATCAGTGGCAGAATAGTTGCCTGCCTTAGGGAGAAGGAGATTTGCCAGGTATTTTTACAATGATTTTTAAAAATTTTGGTGACAAATGCTTGATTTTCTTCATGCTGCCCCAGTCAATAACAGACCAGGTTTTCAAAGTTAACTAAGCACCAGCCATCACTCCTAGTCTCTGTGATTCTGTCCCATTTAAGTTCTTCAGTCAAAGCAGGGAAAAGTCCTGGCAGACAATGAGGATGTTATGGAACATGGAAGACTGAACTACTGAACTCCACATCCTGACACAGCTGCCAGCCTGAGCCAGGCTTGGAAACCTCCAGCAGCCTCAGTGCTCCACTGAAAGGAGCAGGAGAGCTGCACAGGCTCAGAATCAGGTCTTGAAGATGGTCAGGAACCATAACCATGTTGTACTGTGGAGCAAAGGAACAGTATCAAAGTGAGTAACTGCAAGTTATTTTGTCTGCTGATTACAGTTACTTAAGTCCTACAATGTAGTTAGTATCTGCAGTTTTTTAAGATTGGATTTCACTTTGCAAGAAAAGAAGAAAACAGATCTGCATATGAAAGGTGACACTTCTGAAAGCAAATGCTGGCTTAGAGACTTAAATTTTTCAAAAATATTTATACATTTCTGCTTTCAAATGCTCAGGTTTAGACACAGGTTTTCATCTGAAGAGAGACTGACCTGTAGTAACACTGAGTTCACTGAGAATTACAGGCCAAGAACGCAGGGAAAAGTAATTTTGACAACCATCCATTAGGATGAACCTAACCATTGCCCTCCAAATAGCTTTCTCCTTTGTATATACAAGAACTGTCAGCATACAGGGCTATCAGAACTGAATATGGAAAAAAGGAAACAGCCTAAGGGGTGTAATAAGAAACATTAATCTGGAACTCCACTTCTAATCCAATTTAAAGAGTGCTTATGATCATAACTAAATTAGAGAATTACTGGGAGTTTTTACTACTTTGGATTCTGGAAAAATGAGGCTTGAATGATATTTCAGGGCCCTGTTTGGATATTATCTCACTGATTTGAACTATTCTTAATTTTAACTAATGACAATTTCTCCTGGCTTTTTGAACATTAAAATTAAACTGGGTTACTCTCTTTGTCATAATGATTATATGGAACATAGATTAAGGCAGCCAAACGAACTTGCTTCAGACACAGTGATAAATTTGTTAGATTCTTCCTGCACATGCCAGACCATCATCTGACTAATTATGCTTCTACAATGTGCCTCATTGAATATGATACCTCTTTCATGATGATCAATGAACACTTTTCTCCTTTTTAAATAAAAATGAAATATATGTTATTTTTAGAGTCAGATCAAGTTTTCAACCCAACAGTAATTGCAAATACAGTAAGCAAGAGCATAATACTATACATTAAAGTTTCTGTCCAACACATTAAATCCTGGTATCCTGTGGAGACATAATCACATTAGAGCTATAAGCACATGTAATACTTCTATTTCTTGACATGCTGGAAAAAAGAAGAAACTTTAGATCATTGAAATAATTTTATATTCATATACCACCTCTAGAACTATGTCACGTGGCAGCAGGTTATACTTTCCTTCACATTGCTACTGGGTAGCATATTCATATGCATATGCATGCAAGCCTCAAATAAGTAGAACCACGCCATTTCTGAATGCTGAATTTCAATAGAAACAAACAAAAAGAAATCCTAAGACTTTCAGGCTCCAAGATGCACCATCCAGTCCAGGATAAGTGATCCCAAACCTTTGATTCCAGATTCACCTACTCTGTGACAAGTCCTTCTGTAAGCAAGGCTTGTAATGGACATCAACTCCCAAGGGAAGGGTTTAGCAAAGCCCATCAGCAAGTTGAGCAGAAGCACCAGGACTGTCTTTCATGGTCAAGGAGTAATAAAGCAGATGAATGTCAATAATGTGCTTTGTTAAACAGCTGATGGCCTGGGAATACCCTGAGAAGGCTAAATGAACCGAGGAATGAAAGTCAGCACAACTTACCAGAGGTGTTGGGAACTGGATCAAGAAGCGTGGCCTACATGTGTCCTCTCTGGGCCTCCATGAACTGTTCTGCCACAGTAAAGAGTTCTCACACATGACTGTGCAAGGGCAGAAGTAGTCTGGAGGCAAAAAAACATTCCTGCAATATCCCTACTTGTAAATATTGTTGTCTTCAAAGATTAAAAAAAAAATTCACTTTGTTTCATACATAGAGACACAGTTGTCATACATACAGGCGCTCTTGTTAATATATCAGACATTGAAACCGAGAACATTTTATTTTGAAAGGGACCTCTGGATGTCATCTACCCAGACCCTGCTCAGAGCATGCAAGTCAGCTGAAATAAACACATAACCTCTTCTTCCCTTGACAATCAGCATAAAATATTTATGACAAATAAAATCTTAATTTGGCACCCTCTAATCGGACTTCTACTTACTGTTCCATTTTTATTCAAGGAAATACAATATTAGAAGTTCAATTACCTGGTTTCACACTCTGGGTAGCTATGTTATTTTGCAGACATTTTCTTGCTGCTCTTTAAGTTGGCAAACTGGAACATATTGTCCCACAAACAACAGATGTCCCAACATCTACAACTACTTGGAATTTTACTCCAAAAATTCCATTCTGCTTGAAACAGATTGAAATCCTTTGTAGTAAATGAGGACAAGGTTATTTAGTAAGAAGCCACTTGTTAGAAAGTTATTTTTGTTCATGTCATTAAAACCTGTCCTTCTTACTTGTTCAAAGAGAATGCCAATCTGATCTACTGATCACAGCTTTTGAATATCCATGGTTTTAAACTTTTAGAATGCATGAATCCATGCATTAGAAACAGAGATACGTTTTTGTATTTCATCTTCTAGAAGACTTATATTGTAGAAATACAAAATTTGTCTGCCAATTATTTTTGTCAAGACAAGAGGAAAAGTAATTTATATCTATTAAGTTCCTATGGCTAGAACCACACTCCACTGAAAGTACACCTTAAGCAAACCTTAAGAAATTCTGACTTGCTTTATTCTCGAATAAGTTTTGCAGAAACAAAAAATATACACGCAATAAGATAAATGAAAGAGCTCTGGGGCTTTTTTTCTTATTTATTTGTTTGCTCCATGTAATCTACAGTGTCACATGTAGGGTACCACTAAAACTCCCTAACATCAACCTGAATTTTAGTTTTTACACACCACATGGATAACACAACAGTCTGAAAACAGGGAGATGTCACATTAGGGCTGACCTTTGAAAATCAGTTCACTGTAAATGGGTGACCCAAGCATCCATATACTTTGGTAGGCCTCTCCCAGTGTTGGCCATTCTTGAAATCTGTAGCAAATCTCTCAGTTCTTGCTCCATTTGCCGCATGTAAAGTTCAGCTCACATCAGAAAAATCTCAGTTATGATATATTAATTACTGTTTCCTCATTGCTCTGTGCTGGATTTCACTAGATTTCTTTTTAAGTCAGTGCCCTTGCCACAGGCAGTGCATATCCAGCACCATTACAGAATTATTACTAGCCAAGGACTTGTGTCCAAAGGCTCTTATCACCTTAAGACCACAAGCTGCAGGGAGCAACTGTCAAGATTATGTTTAATAATTTACAGCACACCAGCTTCTGATGACCATATGATATTAATGTTAAATCTGATTTCACTTGCACCAGTGTGCTTATCCACACACTTTATCTGTCTCCATGCTTTCTGGAGATAGAAAGTACTTTTTTAAAGATTCTACTGGGTTAATGCTGGCTTTATTTTTCTCAATATCTGGAATACATATACATTACAAGTTTGCAAGGCTATCTTAGGAAGTAGATTGGAAGAAGGATGATCTATATGAACTTTATGGACCTTCATTGAATGTTTCCATATTTCATCCACATATGACTTCAGATACTTTCTCAAATACAGAGAACACTGTAGAAATGGAGGCAAAAACATAATTCGTATTATGGCAGGAGCTATCAAATCTGGAGGGAATTTTCTGAGGAGGCTTCCCTGGAAGAAGCTATTTGAAAAAGCAGCATTTGGGAAGGCATCAATACTGCAATTGTCAAAGCAATAAGATTCCACATAAGGCACCAGCCAAAAAACATCCCTTGCCAGTTATAACATTAGTTTATTCACAGTCCTGCTCTTCATTGGCATAATATAATAAATATGCAAATTTAATCATTGTTAATGACAGCAGTTATTTCCCACTTTTGCTTTAAAACCCAATGGGAAAGAGTTACTGCTATATATGTATCTGTTGTTTAGCAGGCACATAAGACCCACCAGATGATTACAAATATTCTGATTTTCCTGATTTCTTCATCTGGTTATGAATTTTTCTCCTTATAAATGAGTACCAGGCCAGTGTCATGGGACTCTTAACATAAGCACAGCAACAGCAGCAAAAATCAGGATCTACTTCTCTTCTGCAAGACTCCCTGAGGAACTATATCTGATGACTCAGACACTCTACTACTTGTTTATATTGTTTGTATGCACAGAGCTGTGGGAAATGATAAAAGCTGGTACCTGCGGGTAAAGGAATAAGAAAATAGAAAGATGACTGATCAAAGCAAATGTTTCTGCCTGCCTGATTATAAAAGGAAAATAAATGAAAAAATCAAAATTCTAGGTCACTTATAGCACTACTTAACGAGTGACTGGCTGGATGTTCATCAAACGGCAAAGCAGTCTGCACAAAGTTTGGGCACGAGCCTCTATCACCTTTCTCACATGTGCTTCTAGGTCAGATCCTGTTCACCCCATCTGCAGCAGCCAAGATGTGTCATGAACGTAACAGATGCAGGTGGTCCCTTCCCACCCCAAAGGAGAAAAAGGCCAACAGGAAGGCTGCAGGTAACACAGAGATCCCAAAGGAATGCTTCTCTCCCCACCTTCGCACCAAGGCAGAGCTCACGTAGCTGCTATAGGCAAACCCTGTTACATATCAATGATGCTTTCCAGAAAAATTCAACAGTTGGAATTCACTGAACAGTGGAGCCATTTCCCCCATAAGAATTCATCTAACAGAGGGGTACTGAATGCAGATGCTTAAGATAAACACAAGGGACAGTACAGTGTAAGAGTCTCGCATTCAAAACCCTACACAACGCCATGAGAAAAGAGATTTCAATGGCACAAACAGAAAACAAAGACCAAACAGAAAACAAAGGGGATGCTACTGTGCAGTGACCCAACAAGATTCTCTGTGCATTTTTACTGTTTGTGTTATGATCAACACCAGAACTCCCAAGGAATGGACAGGGGAGTGACAAACAGTAGAGTGTTATTGCCTCTCTTCTGCACTGCAGGGTTTCATTATCCCCAGGTGGTGGATCTAAGCAACCAAATTAATTTAGCATACTCACCACTGAGCATGTACTGAAGTTGCATTAAAAAAATGTATCTTTCTGGAATATTCTCCCAGTACACTTTCACCACAAAAATGTTACAAGATGCAAAATCTGAAAGGACCATCACAGGCTTTAAGAAGCTCGGAAAGTCTAAGACATAAAACACAATCCTCATAGGATAACCAGACCTACTCAGATTTCTGTAAGCCAGCAAGCACAGGGGAAAAGCCTATCAAAAGGCAGTTCTTGTAAGATTTTTTTTTTAACTGAAAGAAAATTCCTTGAGGGAGACACCTAATTTTTATTACTTCAACTAAAAATAAATTTGCAAGAAAACATTAAGTTTCTTGAGGATGAGATTATTTTTTAAAAAAACAGTAATACCCAAGTAAGTCTTATATAATCTTGCAAAGCATTTAAAGGATATGGAAATAATGTTAAGAACACTTGTAGAGTCTCCGAGACCTTACAGCATCCTGAGAACAGGAACTGAGAGATAATCTGTCTTGTAGTATTAAACATATCAACACTTTGTTATTACTAATGGCTCTGTGAAATGGATGGAAACACTTCACAGTGTAACTGCCACACAGATGAATAAGCAAATCCAATTTGATATCTTAGCAGTCTACAGGACAGAGCAAGACAATTCACTGTTGTCATAAGGAAAGTTTATGACAAAAGTGAGGTGTATTTCTTTTTATCCCTAGTATGCAATCTCCTAAAACACCACTCAGATGACAACTTTCAATGAAGATCTATAATGGAAAATAGCTTTTTCATATAGCAAAACCATAAATCCCTTTTCCATTTTTCTTAAATGTCTTTATGCTAATTATACATAGACGTAATATTTGCATTCCTTCTGGGGCTGTATATTTTCTGTTTATATGCAAATCTGAAATAAAAGATTGGAGAAGTCACTAAGCTTAGTCTAAATTTGAATACAGCATGTGTCATAAAACGCAAGGCAGCTGGAAAGGCAAAGGAATATGAGGTAATAGATTTACATTCTACAATGCATTCAGATGGACAAGAAAGGGATTAAATGAAAATCTGGGAAATGTGGATATTTTATTTTCTTTCCCTTTTTCCTTGTATCTCCCCAGAAGCCAGAGTTTGCATCACATATTCTCCCTTTCCAGATTTTGTTTGCCATTTCCAGTTTAATAGTTAGTTTGCTATTTACTGTTGAAAAACAAGAAAATAGACCTAATGGCAAGCCTGCTACCCTGTACAGTTCATAGTTTAAGAACCCTACTATTTGGAAATGTGTACACACATTTTGCAAAAACCCTACAAAGACCAGAGCTTCTTTTAAAAGACATCATATGTGAATATTTTTGTTCTGCAGCTTTATTATTAAAATCATATCTCTAAGCAGAGTGTCTGTCATTACCAACAGTGTCAGATTTAAATCACAAGCACTAGCTATTTCAGAACTGTTTGGAAATATTGCCAGTGTAAGGAGAGATCAAAATGACCAAGTAACCACAGCAAGAATGAAAAGTCTAAGAAATGGGGTGTCCAAAGGTAACACCAGGAATATTTGTGAAAACCACCCACACTGACTCCAAACAAACATGGAAGACAAACCCTACAAAAGGATGATAATGTAGCTTCTTATTCAATAAGAATCACCTCAGTAAATGTAAAAGCTAAAGGAACTGGAAAACTCACCAAAATTCATTACAATTCCTGTTCTGCATGGCCTACCTACACAGTTTTTTGCGATTATAAAAGACAAGAGGGAACAGCTCTGCTTCTGCTCATGCCCTATCTTTCTAAAATTCACACTAAATGACCTTAGAACTAATCTCACAAGTCACTCTGAAAGTAGGAAATTGTGCAAACCTGGGGTTCAGGCAATGGTCTCAAATAGTGTTGTTGACATGGGAAACATCCATCAAGAGGGTATTATGGCATGCCTGAATGTTTTAGAGCACTTCTTCTTTCCTAATGTAGCCAGAAGATCAGGTTGGGTGCTCTCATGTGGAAAAGAAAATTATGCTTAATTTTCAAACACTAAAGAAATCTCCCCAAGCTCCCAGAGAAACAGGAAAGTAGATTTGCTATGTATAGAAAGTATGGAAATAAGAGGTGGAGCTGTGTCTTCTAGAGGAGTCATCCCAGTGTCTCTACTTTAGTGGTACAGAAGGAAAGCCAGAGGGGAAAATTACCCTTTTCATGATCTTCATAGGAAAGGCACAAACTTTCTTTTCACACAAGAGAACAAGGAAGAAAACTGGCATCCAGTCCTGGGTTATTGCGAAGGAGGAGAGAAGACACAGCACTTCAAAGGCAGCAGTGATGTACCCAATAATTGCCTATGATAAACATGCACAGAACCCAGTGATTAATTCTTGAATCCCTGAACTCCCCTATAGTTCACCTTCAAGAAACACGCCCTGATCCACCTTTCTTCTTCCATTTAACCTTTACATCCTCTGCTTTCAGCAAGTTCATTCATTACCCGGGAGCTTGGCAAAGATTTCTGGTTCTGCTAAAGAAAGCCCCACACACACACATTCAACACCAGCTCAGACACTGTTTTTTCCAAGCCCTCTCAGCTCTGTGCGAGTCAGGAATGCAAACACCTACACTTCACAAGAGGCATAGCTATAATGATCCAAAACACTCACAACCAATGTGTACAAGTACAGCCCATCAATACTCAACGAGAAAACATGGCCTGTGACTGCCTCTGCTCCTTGAATCATAATGGATGAATTATCTTCCCACCACTAAAAGCAGAAGAGACCGATACTGGACTCACTTTATGTTTTTTTAATGCAATATTTAGGGGTTTGTGTGGGTTATCTTTCTATCTAATTTTTCTATATGTTTACCACAATTTTTCGTAACTAAATCAGCCATAGTTATCTTGGTGGTTTGCAGTATGCCACACACTAATTAGCACAAGAATCAAGGATTAGTTTGTTTGTTTGTTTGTTTGTGTTTTTCTTTACTCACCAGTAATAACAGGCACCATGAACATGAACCACATGGGATTTTCTTGCTCCACAATTATTATGCTGCAGATCAAGCTGTGAAAGACTTTCTAGGCCACTCTGCTACAGATACTGGAGAATCCTGCTCCATGTTTTGAGAAGTAATTTCTGTTCCATGTTTTGAGAGCTAATGAAGTAATTCTTCATGGTCCAGACATTATTTTTCATTCACTTCACACCTGTTCTTTTTCAAATGCAGAAATTGTCCAAAACCCTTCACAATGAAAGATGGACAGGGTCAGGTTTCTCCTATAGAAATGTATTGACTAAACATGCACTTACCTGTATCTTATGTACATTTCACTTGCCCTGTAAAGAGAACAACAGGAGCTGCTTCCAGGGCTGCATAAAAAATGCTGTGCTTACATAGTTATATAATTTCCCTTTATCAGATAGCCATTCCTTGCATATGACTGGTAAAGTGAAGACTTGGTTTATTTGTAGCCTCTTCCACTTAGAATTTCCAAGAAGTGACAGTATCATCAGTCCACTGATGATATCATCAACCCACTGAGTCACAGATACTGCAAATAAAGCAGCCTTTGCATGACAGATTGTCATTCCTTTAAGAAATTCCGCTTTGTCAACATCTTCCATAATACATTACAATATGTCAGGTAAACCTTGAATAAAAGTGCACGATCAAAGTTTAGGAATAACAGTATTCTCTATTTTTGAATTGTTAATGACAACAGGGTTTAGTGTTTAGACTGAAGGATTAGGAAATGGTATTCATAAATTCTTTTCCTTGCTCTGCCAATGACTTCCTCTTTCTCCCCAGTGTTAATGGGCTTATTTTGTAATGCTGATCCATAACATATTAGTGCAACTGAAATATAATGGCCAGATTCTTGCTGAAGTCCCATCTGTCATTCCAGGAAAGTTATTCATATCTGTGTCTCCTTCTGTAGTCTATCAAAAGCTGAGGACAATTGTATTTACCAATTTGACGGGGTTCTATACAATTAACTGAAACCACATACAATGCATAATCTGTGTGCAGTTAGATATAATTGGCTAAAGAATTATGAAGGACTGCTACTTAAACTTGTATTAAAAATTACAGCTGAATTAGATCCTGTCCCATTACACAAATCAGGTCCTTCTGAGGCCTGGAAACTTCAGATACATGGTTGTAAACTTCATTTTAGATTAATTTGCCTGGTGAGTTCTGCTGAAGTAAAGTACTGAGGGGAAAACAAATATACTCAAAGACAAAAGATCATCGAGTCTATAACACAGACTGAACAGAGAAAGGACAAAGGTTTCGAGCTTAATTTTGAAGAGCTAAAAGGTTTCTGGTCTCCAGGCTTTTTGAGGGTTTTCATCTATAGCACACATACCTGTTTAGAAACGAGTTGTGATTTTAAGTTTCAAAAATCAATTATGAAGTTAGTTAAAGCATTTTTGCTATATATTTTGTATAAAGAAGTGAACCGTTTGCCAAATGAAATAGTGGCATCAGTGGTGAGAGCAGAGGTCTCACGCCCCTTGGGACAAAGGGTAACTATTGACCTTCCCGAGGAGAGAGAAAAGGCAGGAGAAAAGGCAGAACCTCCTGCCTCACCAATACTCACATTAGAAGTCTCCGGATTTCTCTTCTATGAGTAACTATATTACTTCCCTTAGTGACAAGTGTTGCAAATTGAGTAAATACTAGCAAGAAAAAAATCATTTAAATTTTGACACCTCCTCCTCTATTAATTCACGAGTTCCTTCCTCGTTTAGCTTGCCAAGGAAGAACAAAAGAAGCGAGGCAGCCATAAGGGAAATACCGTAACGGGCTGAGCAGTGAAGAGCCTGGTGGCATTTTGCATTTCGCAGACAAGACATTAAACATCTGCTGCCGTTCTGCTCAGCCGGCAGCCACCCCGGCCAGCCGCGGCACGCTGGGGACAAGGCAGCTCCCTGCTTCCCACAGCGTCTTCTCCCCGGAGAGCTCTGTAACCTTGGTGGGGACACCCGCGGGCAACACAAACGTTAGGCCTAAAAGCTGTGTTTTAAAGTATTATTCCGATTAAGGTCCTCCATGCCAGGGGAGGTCAGGGGAGGCTGGCAGGGCGCCTCAGGGCAGGGCAGGTCAGGGCAGGGCTCGGCTCGCAGGGCAGGACACGGCTGAGCCCTCAGACGATTCTAGAAACTGCCCGGCCGATTCCCCCCCGGGGTCTGCACCCAGCCGGCCGCCACCGGGGCTGGGAACGCCTTCCTGAGAGAAACCCGGGCGCCCTGGGACAACGCCGGGCCGCCTATGAGACAAACCTGGGCCGCCCATGAGACAAACCTGGGCACTCCGGGACAACGTCGGGCCGCTCGTAAGAGAAACGCGAGCACGGCACCCAGCCGGCTGTGAGGGAAAGGCGAGCACACTCCCACGACGCCTGTGAGGCGCTGCGAGGAGGGAGCCTCGGGATCTGCTCTAAGCCGTGTTTACTGGGGCTGCTGGCGCAGCAGACGTCGTTTCCCCAACCCCTGCGGAGGCCGCCGGCTCCCCCAGCTCGGCCTGTGGCGGGTGTGGCCGGGGGCAGCCGCTGCCCTTCACTGTTAACTGCGGCAGAGTGAGCACGGGAAAATCATCCCGGTTTTAATTTACAGAAGGTTGCTGGAGGAGGGCACCCCGCGGGAAGACAGTATGGGAAAACTTTAGATTGATGAATAGGGGAAAGTTTCCGCAGCAGCGCTGATCGGCAGCCAGCAGTGACTGCTGGGAGCTGAGGTGACCTTTCAGAGGAGAAAACCCCACCGCAGCCAAAAAGGTGGCAGATGCTTTGTGCAGGGAAGAAAGTTTGTGGCAAAGCCTGAAACTTAGATTTCAGCTGGCAAAGAGAGCGGCTGAAGGGCACATGAGGCTGCTCCAGGCACCTGAGGGAGAGCTCGGCTCCCTGCGGAGCGGCGCTGGAAGGTGCTCACCCGTCTGTGGTTTCTGTCACTTCAGTGCAGCCAAATGCCACCTGTGCCACCGCCTCCGAGCTCATCGAGTGCCCGATGACGGGGACTCTGAACACACTGTATGCCCTCCCTGGCCACAGGATTGATCTGTGCCCCTGTTGCTCTGTTCAGGTTTCAGCCCTGTCTCCATGAGGTGGGGTGGCTGACAGGTATCCAGGAGGAGTTGAAATTTAGGAGGATGACACAAAATGTGTCAGGGAAACTTGCATTACTCCTCATCGTATCAGCCTTTCCTCCTGTGCCACGGAGATAACACACGCACCTGCTGCTGAGAGAGGAGGCCGCTCAGGGACTGTAATATTACCCAGGTAACTGTTCCTTAACTTCAGTTAAAAGACTCTTTTCAGGTACCAATATCCTTGCCCCAAAATATCCATCAAAGAAGATGACAGGAAGAAAAAAATGTTGCAATCAATAACACTTTAAATTTCACAACTTGCTGTAATACTGCCCTGCTGCAAGTTGGAGGGGAAGAAAAAACAGACACTTTGCTTTTCTTTTACTGTTAGACCAGGCAATTTATAAAGTTCATCCTTTATTGCTTGCATATATCCAGGATAGTAACATAATTTGAAGATTCAATTTTTTGTTTATGAACTCTCAATTTGCTTTTCACAAGTGAAACCAATTATTGATCGGAACAAAACCCAAGGGCATCTGATATGAAAGGATATGATGTGTTGCAGTTGTCTGACATTCTAGATTGATCTGCAGAAAGTGAAGATGTTCATGAAATTAAAAAAACAAGCAAATATATACATTTTAATAATGTTTTGCCAGTATCTCATCCCACCAGCCTGTTACAACTGGGAAAGTACAATACTCCCTGTTGGCTCTCAACATTTTCTTACAAGTACCATGCACAGATTTAACACCTACAGTAAATATGTCACTGTCAGACTCTTATCATGCTTATTTACATGTGGATATGAAGATGGTTTCAGGAAAACCAACCACTCATAAAAATGCAAAATTTGGGTGCAAGGTGTGGCCACTGGCTCAGGCTACCGACAGTGCTGCAGGGTTTTTTGTCTATTGCATCATACCTATTCGTCTAAATTATGTGACATTTCCAAAACTTTATGTTATCTGGGAATTCTCAGAAGATACTCTAATTCTCAGAATTTTCCCCCTCAGAAGTTGTACTGTCTTCATGAACCTTGACTGCTTGTTAGCAGCAGAATTCATATACTGGGGTTTTTGTTGCTGTTTCCTAGACAACCACTCCAGGTTCCCCCAGAGCTCTTGCTTTTGTGTTCTCTGATTAAGATGTACATGCTGCCTTTGGCTGATCTTATTTGTGTGAACAGTATTAATTTTCGTAGGTGCGATATTGATTAACTTTTTATTTTCTCAAACAATATTAATTCCAGTGTTTTATAAAGGATGATAGGATTACATGAATTTTAACTTTGCTAAATTATAGCTTAAGCTCCCTAATGTGGAAGTTACTCCATTTTTTTTGCTCAAGGCAATTTCTGCTTTACACAACAGACTGATTGAATTCTACAGTGTAGTTTTTTTCAGTTTTTATGCAGACCAGCCATAATTATTACATGCTCCTCTTGTCCTGTGCATTCCTAGTGCTCACTTTTCAGTCACTCAACCGTGGTATTTTCTGAATTTGTCACTCAAGTTGTAACTCAAATATAAATGGCAGGGCTGTGGCTCCTCTACTTTGGCTGCTCCTGCTACTTCCAGACCCTTGCAGGAGTTTTTTTGACAGTACAGAAGCCATCAAATCTGGCATCTTGTCTTGGCTTAGTGTCTGGTAGGTGATTAGATTTCAGCTGTGACCAACTTTCACTTCACACAATGTAAAATCAGGTTTGGGTGAGGGAAGGAGGGGCAGCAATGCACTAACGTGGGTCTGAACCTGACTCATGAGCTCCTCTCTTCCTGCCTGAAAACAGATCCATTCCTTCACCAGCCAGATAAGCCCATGCCAAAATGACTCAACAATTTTCAAAAGGAACAAACCACAAAAGTGTTATCTCAAAGTTCAGGCTGAGTTTATGTGCCGTGCTCTTTAGGAAAAGTGAAAACCAAGGATGTGCTTAATGGGCTACAAAATCAGAACACCAAGGGGATCTAAGATCTGACCAGCAAATGGAGTGTCTCCATATCTTTGCCTACCAAAATTTAATTCCTTTGTCTCTCCAAGCATTTACCATATTAAAATATTAATATACAGATTATGTTGCTTTATTACAAATGAGTAATAGATGGAGGCTTTATTGGCATGAAGCTAGAGTTATTAATACAGTTACAAAATCTTACATACTGGGCAATGTATATCTGATTTGTATTTCATAATACATTAAAAACACTTTAAGCCATGTTATTTCTAGTATACATCTATTTTGTTATTTCTAGTATATATCTATTGTGTTTTTACA
The DNA here is from genome assembly GCA_013400495.1 of Nicator chloris. Lineage (NCBI taxonomy): Eukaryota > Metazoa > Chordata > Aves > Passeriformes > Pycnonotidae > Nicator > Nicator chloris. Next base: position 510,769 of record WAAE01001595.1, on the reverse strand, counting down.
ATATGGACTTTTATTTTTGTGAGAAGTTTGAATCTTACAGAATTTACACAATGGTTGAATGGTTGAATTTATTTTACTTGCTGAAAACTTGTATCTAAGTAGACCATTTTGTTTAATTTTCATGGAGATGAAAATGCAAGAATCTCAAGCAGAAACATTATATTTGGTGCTTTTCACCAAATCCTGAAGAAGTAAATAATGAGGCTTACTTTTATAAATCTCCACCAAGAACTTGTCCTGTGTTATTTGTGTTAATAAGGTGACCTGGGGAATACAAAAAATAGATGAAAGGCAGGTGGCACTTCCTGATTTTATCTTTATGTAGTTCCTGAGGGGAAGCATCCATTTTTCATGCTGAATGAAAGTCTATTTGCTTCACACAGTGAGCAATTGCTTACAAATGCTTTTGAGTATAACTTGCTATCTGAATAATATCTAAATTCACTGCCTGAATAAGTTTTTTTTTAAGGGGTTTAATGTGTCTTAATTTAGAAAGAATACTTCTTTAAGAATAGTAGGAAACAATGAAGTCCCAAACTTTTACTGCTTGACTGTAATTCTGGAGCATAAGTCCTTTTGTAAATACTGGACTAAATACACAACAGGTTTTCTGTTGGTATGCTGCTTTAATATATTTTACAATACCCTTTATTGATGCCTTGTTTTCTCACATGGCTCTTTTTGAAGAGCATTATAGACAATCAGTCAGCTTTATATGTTTCAGAACTGCTCCTGATGCCTTTCTTTCACACTAAAAAGCCTCTGTAGTACATTATACCACTTTACAAATGGGAATTTCACACTATGTTCTTTATGTACATACATAAATTGCTTTCATTTGTTTATGCTAGTGGCTTCCATGCTGGAATTGTATGACTGCTGAATTAACAACTTTTCTCCCAGAATTACTTTTTTTCATGCCATTCATGTCTGCTGCCAGGCAGTTCAGGTTGTATGTAAAGTGAGGCCACAGAGCATGAGCTGATTCTTAAAAACTGATTGGAAATACCTGGGAATTCCGTTGTACCAATGGCCTAAGGAAGCAGAAATATGTTTGCACGGATGTCAGCAGTGGGAGTCAATGCCTTTTTTCTCAGGCACAATTTTGTTACAAAAAAGAATAGTGAAAGTTGTTTTTCATTTCCGTCCTACTGATTGACTGTAATGAGATCTCTGATCTGCAAACAAGGGAACGTCACCTCAGCAACAAATGTGGGTCTTCCCCACCTCACCATTTCCAATTAAATGTTCCTGGATTGTTCAAGCTCACTCTCACTAGTGTTTCAGAATACATTAGGTCAAAACTGGACTTCTTACCCTCCAGAAAAATGTGCTGTTTCTGTGAGAGTAAGAAAGAAAATTGCCATATAAGTTCATAATGAACATACTCTTGAAGGGATGGAGTTGGAATTACCTTATTTTACAAACTTTGAGTTCTACGTCATCTTTTCCATGACTAACCCACCCAATATCCTTTCCCTCATTCCAAAACAGTGTCTGCCCAACTGCTTAAGTGCACCTGTATCCCATGGCAGCGTCTCTCCTATGCACTGTATAGGTGTAAACCTGTTTTGGGGTTCTTGCACTACCACAAAGAGAGAGCACCATGAAAATCTTTATCTGCTGCCAGCCCTCCTTTCCAAGGATACAGTAAAAACAACCTTTTCTGGTTCCTTGCAGAACAGGTATCCTTGAGATGACTTGCCAACTGCCAGCCAGCAAGCACACACTGTGTGCAGTGCTCAGCCAGCCAGCAGCCCAGACAAATTGCTTTCCAAGCTGTGTAATCCAGGCTGAAACAGAGGAAAATGTGAGTACAGTACGTACAAACTTGACACCAGAGCGAGAAAAGCATTAGACAATACCCAGTTCCAAAATGATCAGTTGGCACCTATGTTTGCATAGAGAGACAGAGAAACACACATGGAAATAGGAAAATAAGCTTTGACTCTAAAAATGTTTTGAACATCAGAATAAACCAATTGCACAGCTGCTTTTTTTTTTCCCCCTTTAATTGGATGTCCTTGTAAAGCTCTAAACTACAGGCAGAAGGACAGTAACAAATAGAAAACAAAGAGAACTTGGAGATCAAGAGTCACCTTTAGACAAAGCAACTCTGGCTGGTTTCCTTTACCTGTGGGGAGGAGCTGTAGGCTCAGCCCATGGTTTGAGTTTCTTGTGTGTTTGTCATCAGAATGTGGCGTATCTGGAGAAACCAAGTACTGGGAATCCTTCTCAATGTCTCTCAGTAGAAGGTACAGTTAATCTATTGTGGCATTGATTTTAAAATAATGTGTACTCCATTACAGCCTCAACTAACCTACCTCTAATGGGAAAATGATCATAGTTTCTCCCTTGCTTATAGCTAATAGAACATAATAACTTGAACTCTTTGTAGGATTACCCTTTGTTATAACGTCAAACTCAGAACCATTTACTACACTAAAATCTAACAAAAGATGTGCAGCCACAATGAAGCAATTCTCTGTTCTCCAGTGTGCTGGGAAATGTTGTAATTTAGATTTACTAAATCTGCATACCCACACAGACATAGAAATTGTTTCAGTTGAACAGTTTCAGATATTCAGTTCTTTGATGTGGATATAGAAAATATGTTTATATGTGAGGGAATCTTCTTATTAGTTGAATATTACACTGACAGTGGGTCAACACTGGATTTGGATGGCATTTGGTATGTGCATGCTACCTGGTCTGCACTTTCCTTTCTTTCCTGGTTTATACTTTGCTAAAAATAAACAACACTAATGTTCACTGAGAAATGTTTTCATGTATCTGCACAAAGGAGTCATCTAAATCTCATAGAAAGTAAAAGGAAAGCCTCACAGACTTCACAGCATCCCTGACCTTTCCCTCACATCTGCTCTCCTCTTCCTACGCATCCTTGTATGCAGAGGCAGAAGATTTACAAAGCAGGAAAACAAATGGAGTCATAGGAGTCCTTCATCCTGGGTCACATCCCTGCTTCGACAAGGTACCATTTAACCTCAGACTGAACCTGATTTCCATGGGCCACGGGAACAGTTACATAACAATGAACAGTTGAAACACAAATAGACAAAGATTTTACAAATCAAAGCAAAGGTAAACTATTAACTGTTATTTTAAAAAAATATTTTTCACGGTAGCTTATCTTGAACTAAATACTATAAAACTACAACTTTAGCATTACCATTTTTCCGTTAGTTCTGAAGTTGAGTAGATAACTTCTTTAGTATCCTTTAAATCATTTAAAAAGAATGAGTTTTGAGGAAAAGCTTCTGCCTTAAGAGTATGTCCTTGTAGTATGTCTTTATACCTTGTAGAACTGTGGCAGAATGTGGTCACCCCTTGCACAGCCAGAGGATTCTCAGGTCTGACACTTCTCTGTGGGACATTGTTGCTATTTCATTTTCTTACTGCTGCAATTAAGGATTTTTCAAACTATTCCTGATGGCATAGTCAAATGTACCTCACAGGGCTTTTTACCTCTCTGAGTGAAAAACATCGGTATGATAATTGTAGGATGCTGTACATTGAAGACAGCCTAAAAATCTAAACATGTCAGATGTGCTCCCTCCTCTTGTCCTTATACAAATGCTTAAAATTCCCTCACATTGCAGCTCAGTTACATCTAAATGGAACATTACATTCTATTTAACAGTATATAAAATAAGATGATAACTCATAATGCAAAATCCAATCCCAACTTAATGTGGTGGTAATAGAAAACTGCTTTTATCGCCTTCATCACGCAGACATGCAATGTGCCTTTACAGTGTTACATGTGATGCAATTTGCAATTACAGATTAATCCAAATTCAATAGAAAGTGTTAATCATAAAGAAAACTGTTATGGTCTATGCAGTAATAAAGATTGACCCTGGTTCTTCATGCGATTTTTTATAGAACTCCTCCCTGAAGAAGATATCCAGTGCCAGGAGGGTTCTGGTATGAAGTTAGAGCCAATAAAGAGCACAGAGAAGTTGAATAATCCCTCTGTAACTGTGTTGGACCTTATGCAGCTTGCAGACTTTTTTCCCTAAAAATTGACTCTTACTCATCTTAATTCTATTTCAGTAAATCAAGGGATGACTCATAGAAAATCAGAATCCAGGCACAACAAAGATACCATATAACGAGTCACTTAGTTTATACTGAGAATGTTGGCAAACGTATATGTATACATGCTGACTGCTCCCCTGAGCAGTCACTGAAGCTTTTACTGCTGGATAATCTCTTTTTACCTTAATCAATTGCACTGTGACATTCAATTTTAAAACAGGCAGGTTTGCTTATGGTAATAATGCTGTACAGCTGACTCAAGAATAATTATTAAGGCTAAATTTGTAATTAAAGATACATGCTGATTGTCCAATTTACTTGTGCTTCTTAAGAACTATTTATTACTCATTTAAATAATGTTTTCAGACAGATTAAATTAAAAACACCATTTCTTTCTATGCCAAGCATGTTCAGAAAAAGTAAAAACTGCATTTTAGTTCTGAATCCAGTATTTTAATAAGCTGGGAGAAGCACTAAATAAAAGTATAAAAGTTGACAGAGCTCAGCTGTCACCTGGCTGACATCTCCTGTCCATATCATGATCACAAAGCTGAAATTGGTTTGGATTTCTTCTGCTGTTTTTTCTCTGGTCCTGCTCATATGTAACAATGGCATTTCTGAGCAATAACCAAAAAACGGTATTACACAAGAATCTGGAGACATGGTGCAATATATGGCAGAAGGTAAGACTGCTTTTGCTTGTGCTCTTCAGCGTATTACATATTAATAAGATGTAACAGAATTTATATGAGCTTCATAGCACACAGTGAGTGACAATTTCTCCATGTGGCATTGCCCTCCAACCTGGCTGATGAGTTTACATGAATGCTAAAGCCCCTCTCATTGTATGTCAGGGCCTGCAGTAGAGATCTTTGTGAAAGATAGCAGATGAGGTAACCTTCCATTTTAAGCTGAATGTTTCATGTTCTTTCTCTCAGTTCTCTCATATCAAAGTACAGTCCTAAACCTCTTGCAGCCCAAGAACTCCAGATTAAAGAATACAACCCTGTAGCCCTTGGATGTTGCAGCAAGTGGATCAAACATTCAAAACCAATGTCTCTGGACCTTGCAATGCCTGGCTTCCTTCTAGTTTGTCTTTTACTCGTCTATTCTATTCTGCTTAGGAAGTTCTTAAATTGGTCGCATAAATGCACTATCTGAGTATGTTTCTGAATCATGTTCTATTCTTGTCCTGTTCCCTCAAAAGAACTAATCTGTGCTGTAGCATTTTGTTTGGGGATTTGGTTTATCTTAGAAAGAGGTGTTTGTACTTTGAGGTTCTATACTTACATCAGAAACCACAGAGATTTTGGATACCACAGTTTTGGTCTGAACGCCAAGAATTATGAGTCTCTGCTCTCCCCAGGATTACAGGAAGGAGTGTTTAGGATCAAACCCTTTGCTTTTGAGCTCGTGCCCCGAGCATTGGTATGATCCCCAACTTTTAGAATTGCCTTCTTACAGTGCATGTAAGTTATTTTCACTCCTCTCATTTTTCTAAGAAATAAGAATAAAGAATAAATCTCTTACATCTGTCACGAAAACACCCTGTGGTGGTTTTTGTCCACCTTATGGACAACTTCACACATTATCAAATACTTCTGTATGGGCAGAGACCCCTTCTTTTTGAAAATGTTATAAAACCAATTTGAGCCTGAATGCAAGTGGAAGGTTTCAGAGAGTCCTTCCTCTTGAGCAGCAGTCAGAAAGCTGCTTCCACCTGACTGACTGTATTATTTCATGTATTAACACCTCCAACATCACTGCCCTCTCTCCTGGTGGCCTGCCCCTTATACACAGACTGAAAATGGGTCAAGGACACATTGAAGAATTGCAATTCTAATCAATGTTTGCATCAAAAATCCAGTGCACTACTGGATATAGACCTCATTTGACACAGTAAATTACAGTCAATGTATAAACAAATAAATAAAATGCCCAAGTGTGTAACAGAATGTCATGCTTTAGCACAGATAGGCCATCAGCAGAGGGTGAATTTCTAATTAAGAGAGAATTGCTATGGTAACCAGAAGTGGTCACAGATAATTGGGTGTGAAACCCCATGAGGTTTCACGACAGAGGTGTCTGCATATATCATCCAGCACACTTTCTGTTTCTTAAATAGAACTACATTGTCAGGTCAAACAATATTTTTTGTATTTTAGATGCCTTCTTTTTGAGCAACCAAAGTGCAACTCGTAAGGGGCCTCTGTTCTTTAAATTGTAGCAGAGCAGTCCATGTGCAAAGACAAACTCGAGTGAGGATTCTCAGCCTTAACTCACTCTCAATGTTGGGTTAAAAAGAGAGATGTTTGACTACGTGTTTGCTAACCCACCTGAATGGGACAGAGAAGGGAGATGACTGCTTGTGTTGGCAAAGTAGAGCAATCAGGGACAAAGGAACACTGCTCCCCACAACGGGACTGTGCACACTGTCCAGCCCCATGATTGCCTTGATACTGCACTGTCCTGTTTAAAATAGGTATGATTTAAAGTTGGTATTTTGTTATCACAATTCATGGAAGAGCAAAGGGATAATCACAGAAATTGAATTATTCTGTGCAACCCAGACCAGTCTGATCAGAGCATATGGGATGCTTAAAACTCACATTACATCAGCACAGTAACACCTGCATTAGCAAAAAATTGTGATTAAACAAATTTACTTAAATTTACAAAAATTATTTACCAACTTAAGCACTTTTTATTAGATAGACTTGACTGTTATCTTAGCTAATTAGATATTCATTATCTCTGTAATGAATAATATATTATCTGTGTAATGAACCTTGATGAAGATTAAAGGAAAATCTCATTATTTCAAACTGTTGTTCTGGCACAAGATTTCTAAGATTTGTATTTAAATCTATTCTTGAACATGTGGATATGAATGAAAGGTCAGCCCTTTGCTTTGCAAATCCCCATTTCTCTGTACCAGCTGCACTTAAAGGGCACAGAACTACTTCAGTGCATCCAGTATTCCTCTGGTCTGGAGGAACCTTGTGAATTCTCAGGACAGGATGAATTCAGAAATGGGTAGGATAAATAGATCAACTGCTGCAGACTTCCACCACTGCTGCAACTCAGAGAAGTTTTGAAACTCACTTCTTCTGAGACCTTCAGGATCTTTTCATTTCCCATATATTGGTGGTGGTTCTCAACGTGCATTGGTGCATTGCATTTGACAGTTTCTTTGTAACCAAGGAGTCAATTAACAAGCCTTAACACATTTTCGTGTCCCTGTTATCAGCAAAAACAAGAACATACCTGCTCTGCACCTTTAAATGAGGTAGTGGGTTATCATTAGTCTCTCTACATCTCTGAAAAGGCTGCTCAGCCACTCTGAAGATGCAATCTGTAAACACAGTAGGGCATTACAGCTGTCAGGAATTATCTGACAGAAAAATTATCAAAGGTAGTCAGAGCTCTCAGTCCGCACTGATAGTGCCAATCTAGCTGTGTTCTGCTGTTTCTGCACATCCAGATTTCCCATTAATTACATCTCAGCAGGAGTTCTGCATACAGCAGTGTGGTCAAAGACATTTTCAGTCCCAAAGGAAAAGCAGACTATCATAGTGTACCCTCTGTCACGCAGGGAGGAGAACCCTGCCCATGCTGATTAAGTACAGCAGTTGACAGCAGATGTTATTTGTTAATTACTGACATATCCAAAGGGTCCTATGGCTCAACAGACTCGGTAACAGATCCATTACCCACTTTGTTTTATCTCATTATGGAACATATGGTGGCAGTTTGATGTACTACAATTTTAAACCTTTTTTAATGTATTCCTACACTGAATTCCTCACTCACTTTTTCTGTTGCCTCTTGATGCGTCAGAACATGTGCTTTCTTTTATTTTCCTTTTTTCTAGGATCCAATTACCTTGCATTTTCCAATACAGTACAACCGCTCAGAGGTACTGATGTATCTCATCTGCCAATTCACGCTTTTTTTCACCTTTAAAAAATATCAACCAGATGGTTTCCAAAAATGATAATTATATCTAATGCATTGTTTGAAATTAAAGTACCACTGCAGAAATGCCTCTCATGTTTTTAACTGCTTGAAGCCATACATATCACTTTTGGTGCACAAAGAACTGTATGTTCTATCACTGTATTAGACAAAAGCCCACTGAGAATTTGAGCTGCATCAAGATAAAGCTGAGTGAGTAGCTAAATTGTATGCTACAAAGTATTAGTGTGTATCTAAAGCTCAGATCTGAAAAGCAAATCCTTCAAACTGCTCAGCAACTCAAATATAAAGGACATTATTTTTTTAATTTAGCCTTACAGTTAAGAAATACACTTGCTTGTATGCATCAGTGGAAACAAGATACATTTCCAATGACAGATGTCTGAGGTGTTACCTGCTTTAATTTGTAGCTAGAATGTTACTGAACTATATTAAATTATATTTGATTTTCTACTTCCCTATAAACCTATCTTCCCTCTTTTTTTTTCTTAGGAACAGCATGGCAGGACCAGGGCAGTGACTGTCCTGGGCACTGCTGAGGCAACACCTCAAGTCCTCTTGTCCTCCCACCTGGGCCCCTCAGGACAAGAACTGGACATGGAGGTGCTGTATCGTGTCCAGAGAAAGGAACAGAGCTGGGGAGGAGCTGGAGCACCAGAAGCAGCTGAGGGAGCTGGGGGAAAAGTTCAGCCTGCAGAAAAGGAGGCTCAGGGGGGACCTTCTCACTCTCCCCAACCACCTGGAAGGAGGGTTCAGCCAGGTGGGGTCGGTCTCCCCAGTAACAGAAGGAAGGGAAATGGCCTCAAGTTGTCCCAAGGAACATTTAGATTGGATATCAGGAATAACTGCCTCACCAAAAGGGTTGTCAAGTCCTGGCACAGCTGTCCAGGGAAGGGGCAGACTCACCATCCCTGGAGGGATTTAAAAGTTGTGTGCATATGGCACTTGGGGACACGGGGTAATGAGGGACTTGGTAGTACTGGGCGAACAGTTGGACTTGATGATCTTGGAGGTGTTCTCCAACCTGAATGACTCAATAATTCTATACAAAATTGAGAATGTTAATAAACATAATTTAATTTCCAACTAGAAACGGAAATGTAGAAACTGTCTGTAATTGGCATATGTTGAAGTGTCTTCCTTCATGGATGAATTAGCACTTGAAAAAATAGGGAATAAAATGAAGAAAAAGCAAAATATTTACAAAAATTAGGCATTTAGAATTACTATTAATCTGATTAAATCTTTTCTTGCTATAGTCACTTAACCTGTAAATATTTTTCACAGATTAAAGATATGTAATAGCAATACGAAATCTATTTTATGATAGCAATATTTCCCAAAGAAAGGCATTGTTTTTGACAGCTCTGGCAGATGTTAGTTGGAATTATTAAAAACAGGCTTTTGTCATGCAAAGTTCCACAGAATCACAGAATAATCTGAGTTGGAAGGAACCCACAAGGGTCATGGAGTCCAGCTCTTAAGTGAATGGCCCAAACTGGCATCAAGCCCATGAAAAGTCGATGGCATAGAACTCACACTGAGTAAAACAAACCCTTGATGTACCTCAGCTGATTCTGAACAACATGAATAAAAACAGAAATAAATTTAACCATGGAAATATTCTTAATAGGAAAATGGAATAGTTAAAATCAGAGCTGAAGCCCTATGCAAAGGTGAATTTGTCAGACATGAATTCTAGAAAACTGGGGAAGGGCAGATCTTAGTGATCCAATGGAGACCCCAAAAATACCACAAATTCAACACAAGCAGGTGTGCAAAACGAATCTTCAAGCATACAAACAGCTTCCCACAAAAAGACCAAGCCCAAGGTGCCACAGGCTTGGTATTTTTAACAAAGTGCAAGTGCAGAGGCTCACCCAGAGCACAACAGTTTGCTCAGCACAAAGCTCTGAAGGCAGGATATCTGTTAATGAGGGGCCCACGTGACTGAACCAATTAAAACTGCATATGAGTAAGGCTAGAAGGTGACATTAAAAATAAAGACATTAGGAATGACAGAGTACGAGATGAGATATATGCACTTGCTGAGCATCTTTAAAATACTTGGAAATTAGGAAATGTTGGAAATGGCATGGATATCGTTGAATTGGAAATAAAAAGGAAGTTATCACCATGGTTCTTCGAAATCTCACATAATAAAAGCCTGCTGTCCCAGTGCAGGTCAAAAAAAGGCAAGAATAATTCAGAAAATAGGCACGACACACATACACACAGTCTGCATGATGATTTTCTAGAACAAAATCAAGCATGACTTGCAATATAACAAAATGTCAGCTATCTATTTTAAATTTGGGAATACAGTAAGTTCACTCACAATACTTAAAAAGTCATTCAGAAAGACACGTGCAGTAGCAAAAATCTTACTCTAAGCATTATCTTAAAAATATCTTTGCTCTTTCTTCTGACAGATCATTTGTATAAAGCTTTTTCCTTATTTCCTTAAATTTTCTAGGGAAATTTTAAAATAATCAGTAAATCCTCCACAGCTCCTTTCCTGAAAAGAAAAACTTTAAACTCTGTAGGCCCACATAGAAATGCCAAGCTGTTACAATTTTCCAAATGCAACCTGAAGCTTTTCCTGGATGCACAGAAAGATCAGTAGTCCCTTCCAATGATCTTGTTCTTCCCGGGATTTTAGAGGTGGCAACTGAGCAGCAGCATCCCAGCAGCTGGACAAGGCAGTGGGATCCAGCACAAAAAGAGAGCATCAACCCTGGCTTTCCAGCCTTCTCCAGCCCAGGGCTGGGAATCTGCTTGTCTTTCCCCTAATGATCAGATTTTACCCTTCCCATGCAGTTCCAAGGCTCAGGTGCTGGTGGGCAGGAAATAAAGCTCAGGTGGCCATGAAACAATCACTGGGAAGAGACACTTGTTCTGCAGGGTTGAAACTCCACCCCTGGTGCAGGGAGCTGTCCAGTTCATACAGTTCCCATCAACAGCCTGGGACTATTGTGCTCTAGTACCTCAAGCAGACAGAAAAGGAAAAAACCCTTTTGCCTGAAACTATTAATTTTGCATAAATTTTGCTTTATGATCTTAAGTAACTGAGAGATGAAAAGCAAAAACAAAATCCTAAGGACTGCCAAGACTAATTAAAAGAAAAGTTCTGTCTTCTAACTCCTGTAATGACACCTAACCTGGTACAGGTTTTAAAAGATGGAGATAAACATCACTGTGAATTTTACAATAAGGGTCTTTTTTTAACATGAACTGTTCAGCTAATTAGATCGCTCTATAATGATAATGCCTTCAAAAATTGTAATTGAATTAACCAGCAGCTTATTCTGTGAGTATGAGGAATGTACCAACACACTATTTTTGTTAAAGTACAGCTTTCTCTGGTGGGAGTTGATTAAATGCATATAATGCTTCCTTTAAAACTTTAAAACTTCCTTTTTCACATGATATGGAAGCATCCAGTTATGAACTGGATATGAAAGTGCCAGTTATGACACAGTGATGAACTGGATATGAACTGCCAACTGTATCATAGTGCAATAAAAGGAAATAAAACATTCAGATGTGGACTCAATCTAAAAAAGGCAAACCCCACAAATGTGGTGGCGTTGCCTGGCATTGTTTGTCTTCCTGTTTGAGTGATTTATCTAACATGATTATAAACTGAAATGTTCAAGATGGCTTTTAATAAATACTACTTCTCATGTGAAGAAGTAAGATTTTAACAAAGTCTGTTATGTAAATACATCATTCTAGAAACACATTGAAAAAAAAGAACATAAATCAAAGAAGCAATTACAAAACAACTAAATAGGACAAATAGGATGTGTAAACATTCTACTTCAAAGAAAAGATGTTATTTTTTATTTTCTTCTTGGTAAAGTAGCATATTTTAACCTGGTTACAATAAAATTACCACAGGATATTAAAAAAAAACCAAAGAAAGTATTTAGAAAATTTTATATATACACATTTGCTTAAAAAATCTATTATGTAAACATTAACATAGCAATTTAAATATTACAGTTTATTAATACTTACGTGAATATTGTACATATATATGCTTAATTAATAATATCTCTTCTACTGTTTAATAGCAACAACAAAAAAATCCCTCCCCCAAGTCAAAAGGGAAATTCAGCTTCTTCAGTTGCCAACAGGTTTGGTCCCACACCCAAGACACTGAGTTCATCATCTCAGTGTTAAGTAAGAAGGAAAGCACAGCCTTTCAGAACTGTATTTTCAAACATACATTTTTGTAATGTTTAGTGTCTTAAATGATTAGTACTCAAAAAACCACTTATCACAGTGTAACTACTGTCATGGCATGGAGATAACTTCTGAAATGGTATTAAAGGAACTCATTCCCCTACAGGGAAGTGCAATAAATTCTGTTTTGATGTGATAAAAAACAGTAATTTTTTTTTTAAGTCCAGTTATTTGCAGCAATTTGTAAATTTGGAAAAGTCATTCCTTTCTGAACATTTTAGTGCTGTTGTCTAGAATAAATTCATGCCATTATGAATGAAAAACGAAGCCATTAATATTGATTAGAAGTGTGTTCTCATTATTTTTGTAAAAGGAATTCATAAATAATCCAAGTTCTCTATAACTGGATCATAGAAGTACAGTTAGTGTAGAGTGAGAAATAAATGAAATGTACAGCATCACACCACTGTAGAACAAGTGGTTTATCTTCCATTCAATATGTGAAACACAAAGCAGGTTAATAGATATTTTAAAATATATTTTGTATTTCATATAGATATTTTCCTATAATAAAGTGTTTCTTTGAATACAGAATGCTGTGAAACTACCAAACTTACAAAACAATAATCAAGTTAATATTTCATGTGATGCAGGGGCTGACTGAAATACCCTAACCCATAGAAAGTGAAGGAGAGAAATCCTTTACTTTCTTGACTTGTTTCATCACTTTTCCAGAAGTGACTCAAGATCCAATTCAGAAGTATTACTGTTATTTCTGAGGAGAAAAATGTGTTTTCTTCTGGAACAGGTTTCTTTTCATATATCCTAGAGTTCCAGTTGGAAGAGCCCAGGGCTGGTTCCAAGATTTGCATGGGTGTACAGCAGCAGGATTCGGTCAGAAAGTTTTTTTTCTTTTAAACAGCTTTTCCACAGGTTTCTCGTTGTAATTTCAAGCAGGTAACTGTATTTCTATCCACAGGTATACATTATCTGTTCTCCAAATTCCAAGACATTAAATGAAAAGTGTTTTGGGGTGGGGCTTTGAACCTTTGACGGGGCACAAAGCTTCCAGCAGAACTGAGATCCCTGCATTCTTTGAAGGAAAAAGAATGACATCGATATCAGAAAGCACCGATTACTGATTCCAGTAACAAAATACCAGGTTCGTTAATATGTCCTGGCAGAAGCATCATTAGTTCACTGGGGGTTCACCAAGTCTCATTTATTATTAGCTTGCTGCTCTGAGTCAGTCAACCCCATTGTTAGTGAGTTTGTATTAATTAATTTGACAGCTACCATGTAGATATTATTCTGTACAATAAAACATGACTGTTACAAAAAGATACCCCACCTTAGCAATAGGTCACAATTTTGAGCCAGTAATCTTTACTACCATTCTGTTCTTTCTCTAAATGCTTGTATTAATTCAATCACAATGGTTTATGACTTGCAGTAGATTCTGTAAGGTAGTATAACTTGATTACAACTATCACATCCACAATATATTCCATTAAAAAGACTGGCTTTGAAATTATTAACTTCCTAAGAATATGTGACTTAATGGACATATCAATTTAAGCCTTTGTAAGTATGTCAATATCCTACCTCATACAAACCTTGGAGATTTATTATTGTTATTATTATTGAGAACTTTGATTTAATTTGCAAAAGCCAAGTCGACACATTGCATTCTCTATAACAAATGAGAGAATCTCTAAATAAATGAGATTCTGAAAAACCACAGTTGATCTGTGAACACCGATGGAGACATCTGCAAAAGCTGGAAGAGCTCTGCCTGCTCTGTGTTTCTTAGGGAAGGGTTCATGGTGGAGGTGACTGGACAGCAGCATTGCAGTAGAAGCTGTGCCACTTTTTTTACAGTTTATTTTGAACAGTCACGAAAGGATGCAGAGAAGCCCTGGCTCTAAAGACAAAGCGGGAATGAAATGCAAACAAGAACACAAATTGCTCTAGGCTGGCTCTACCAGCCAGGAACAGCTGCAGGGCCCAGCCTGTCCTGAGTCCTCTGTCCTGGGATTACAGCACTGGCCACTGGTGCCAGCAGGAACGGTCAGTAATGAGTTAATTAATAATTCATTAGTAATGAACCCAGCAGCTCACTGTGAGCCGCCCACTGAGCATGGACGGGGGTTTAAGAGCTGTGAGTCAGCCAAAGGAAGTTTAGAGCTGTACAAAAATTGTAACTGCGTGGAATTGGGTTACAGGATAAGCTGATAAAATCATTCTAGTGGCAGAATCAGTTACAGGTATTTCAGATGAATAATGTAACTACTTGGGATTCTTAATACCAACTGGTCAACCTTCTTCAAGAAGCTTTGCTGGTTCTGGTGAATGAACAGAAGTGGGATTTGTAACAGGTACACTGGATTCTAAGACAGGGCCTTTCAGAATGTCTTGAGGTGGTAAAAATTTGGTCATTCCTGTCAGAAGGGACCTACTTGCACTCATGCAGGTACCTCTGTAGTCTTCACCATAACCAGGGGTATAAAGTGGGAATGCCACCTTGTGAAGAAAAGCTTTCATATTATTTCCTGGGATTTTAGAGAAACCACAGCCGAGCTTTTAAATGGATTAATAATGCACCCATTATGGTATCTTGTATCACCAAGTGAACATTGTTTGCAGACTGTAATCTTAGCAGCTGATACACAATTCAGCTAAAGTTAACAAAGAGCAATTTGTACACGGTAAACAAGTTTAGTATTTTTATGTGATCTACATACATACTTTAAAAATTACAAGAAGCAAGATAATCAAGAATGAAATAATTTTAAGAGCCAAATGCAGATACAAAAAATTCCTTTTAAACAACTAAAAGGAAATTCAGTCTGCAGTAAATGAAATTTCTTACCATTTGCAGCTTGCTGAATAAGTACTTGAATCTGTGAATTACTTCTCGAAAATGAATACAGCTTCATGTAACAGATACATCACAAAGGTTTCCACACTATATTTTCTTTCAAATTTACTTGCAATTCAGTATTAGTACATGTGCCATATTTCTAATAACCAAGACTCCACTTTCTGAAAAATGAGTTAAAATTGTTTCAAAGTGGGACCATCATTATAGCTACTTTTCTTTCCAACAAAGACAAATTAAACCATCAGCAGTGCATCAGGCTGAAGAGTTTGGAGAAGCTACTTAACTGCCAATCTACTCACTTCCTTTCTTCTTAAGTAAGTGTCCCACTGTAACTAACACAAAACACCAACAGTAATTAATCTGTTCATGAACACACAGCAGCAAGCTCCCAGGCTGGCCTTTGAGCTTTTCTCTTTGTCTGTGTGGTAACTGAGATCTCTTACTGACTGGGAAGTATTGTTCCATTTCTCTGACATGATTTTACTTCATGGTATTTCACCTACTGAAATTTCTGACCTGGAGAGTGAATCTCACTCCTCTCTGCCACATTTTGCTGTTGAGTGCAATCTAAAAGCTCCCCATTTCAGTGGTGAGAATCCAGCATGTGGGGCTCACGCTCAGGCAGTGCTGAGGCCACTCACTGTGGGTAACAAAGGCCTTGTCACCTGAGAGCTGCCACTGGAAACGACTGACCACTGACCTGCCTGAACAACACTCACTGCTCATAGGACTGCAGAACACAACCTCCAACTTGCTGGAACTTTAGTAAAGTACTAAGGTACAAAGTCGGTTATTCATCGTCAACTTGTTTTTTCCTGGAGAAGAATGTAAGATGTGAAAATTTAGTATAATGAATGGATAATAAAATTACAAGATACATCCATTTAAGTAACGTTAGCAAAAAAAACTTCTGAGAGGAAAGATGTTCTTACATAACGGAAAACCAGAACACAATTGATAGAAAATTTGAACATACACTGCTTAAACTTAATGAAGAGAAGAAGATAGCAAAAACATAATTAACTGCCTACGGCAGTGCAGCTAATGGATACTGAACTGGATTCCAGTTAATCCATGTCAGGACTTCCATCACTTGTAACAATTCCTGTCAATCTTTTAGTTACTCTTACAGTAGTAGCATTACAAATTAATTTTCAGTAAGAGGTGATGGGTAACAGGCACTTTCATTACAGGAAATTTTTACATGCAATTTTTAAGTATTACCATGTGAAGGATTTTACAAAATCAGATTAAGAATTCGACCCTGCCTTGTTAATGATGGACCGTTCTGTAACATAAGCAACAAATTAATAACAAAACATAATCCAAGACTTAAGAGCACTGTTTTGTACCACACTAATTTTTTATATCCTTTTGGTGGTTTGTAGAAATGAGTAATATTGCACCTGCCTTACAGAAGACTGAAAATTCACTAAAAAATTATTACATTCTCTGACTTTAAAGAATTACTTCCCACAGATGAATGCTGTTGCGAATATCTAACTAGAAATGTACAAAAGCTATTTTTCCACCTGTAATGTTTTTCTCATCATCTACATTGTCAAGTTTTTTAAAAACCTTTGTGTGTCAGAGGTTTACAATAAAAAAACCAAAACAACCCAGTCTTTCTATTTACAAAAGGTAATAAATTAGTGAGGTGCTTTTAAGCACATCCTTCTGACATATTAGGTAGTGATAATCATAAAGGCTCTTCTAAGGAAAAAAAATTGTCTTGACGTGAAGCCCATGTGTCTCTGGAACAGAAAACTGTACATGGAAAAACGGACAACATAATACAAACAAGGAATTCATTGTGACAGAAGGACTTCAGAGGAACAAAGGAGAATTTGTGCAGTGCAGCTTTACACAACAAAGGAAATGCCGATCAGTCTGCTGAGCTCTCGTGAAGAGCCCTCGTATTCTTTTGAGAAAGTGATTACTGCCTTTCAAAGTAGTTAATCAGGATATGACCCTTGGTAATGAATGTCTCTTTTCAGGATTTAAGTTGATGCAGCTGTAGTCTCTTCAGGAGCTTAAATTATAAATATAGGCTAGGAAGGAATCACAGAACAACTTAAAGTACGTGCTGCCCATAGTGACAACTCAGGAGAAGGGTCAGAGGTCACCACTCTGAGGCTCCAGGCTCCGGGGCTCCCTCGGGTGGCTGCGGGACAGTTTGGGGAAGCGGGTGGTCACTTTTGAGCGATTGCTTTTGCTCACTGCTTCTCCTGACGGTGGGATATCACTAGAGAGACAAAAAATAAACACAGAACAGCTAATTTATGTTATATGTAAATTGTTGTGCAGTTATTTCCAACATGAAAAAAGCAGATGTTATGAGAGCCTGGCACATGACTGCGAAGCACACATCTTCAACATCACAGAATTGCATTCTTTCTACTGGTGTCTCAAGTGTGAATTACAAAATGGGCTCTTTCAGAAATGAGAACTAGTAGAACTTTCAATACTTTATGGAAGATTGCAAGTTACAGGATAAAAGCAGATCTCCATGAGTTGCAGTTCAGAAATGGTGGGAAAAGCATTTTGAAGTGATAAAAGTACAAGCAAAATAGACAAGAGCTTGGATGATGCTCAATTAACAATCCTCTAATCATGGATGGATGTATCATTACATGATGAAGTACATTGGTAATACATCCCTGAATTCTTCAGTCTCTCCTGACCCACAACAGACTACAGTCTTACATGAATGGGCCTTTTGCAAAAGACCCTGAGAAGAAGTACATTAAGTTCATAAACACGCAGTAACAGAAAATTCCAGCTTACCTAGGTGATATTCAGGCTATAGACTCCTCGGAAAACTACAGTATAAAGGGATAGCATTGTACTTTTGCCATTCTTTTACAGGAATCCACATGGTTTTTAATTAAACTGCTTACACACAGATCAATAAATAAAACTAAACTCAGTGTTTAGCAACTCAACTAAGCAATAAAATTACACAGCATACAAAGCCAAGCTTGTTTCCTTAAGTGAAAAACCCCAACCTTAAAATACCTATCTTCAGAATGCGATAAAGTCCAGAAAGGAGAAATTGCTCATCTGCACTTCTGACCATATTAAACAAACACAGATATATTTTAAAAGAATCCCCAAAATTCTCTGTGCAGTTTCTTTTCCTGCAGAGTGACCTTCCTCACACACAGGTCAGTCACTCCTGCCAGAGCCACAGACACACTCAGGCCTCACTGAGGCATTTGGAGCATCCACACAGCAGAGATGTTAGCAAAGCAAAAGCCTTTAACAAGGCTTGGGATTGACTGGGAAATTCACTTGCAGGCAGCAGAGCACTTCTGCAAGAAAGGGCAGCTGTCCTGCCCAGCCACTGGCTTCAGAACTACAGTGCACACACAGCCACCCCTACAAAGGGAAGAGAAAAAAAACAGTATCGAAAAGTTATGTCCAATTCAGATGCTAAGCAACAGAAAATAAAGTTTTGTGGGGTGTTTTAATGGTAGAGTATTTAACTGGTCTAAATTTCTAAGCAGAAAACTGTGAAATAGCTTTAGTTAAAATACAGGATTTTCCTAAGTCAAAATTCACCACATTCCTATTATAGTATTTAGTCTTCCAAGGTAACTAAGTCCTTTGTGTGAAAAAATGCATAAAATATCTGTGGCAAACATTCTCCTCTTCTTCAATAATCAGATTAACAAGTTAGATCTTTAATTCCTTCTTTTTCTTGTCACTAAAATAAAAAAGTCTAAAAATTAATTTAGCCTAAGTTATTAATTCTTGGTAGCCAATGATAATTTGACTTCCAACTGTGGCCCTACGATCTCTCACTCTGAAACTCAGCAATGCTATCTAAGTTGCTGTAGAGAATTCTGATCATGTGAATCCAATTTCAGCTGTGCTCATTACCATGGATTTCTTTTAGTAACATGAATATTATTACTCATAATTTTTATACTATTTATAAAATTGAGCAATGCAGTGTTGATACTGCAATGCTTGTAAAAGAGAGCATGTGACATTGGCTTCAGAGGGTTGTGATTTTGTTTTAGGATATGTATTTTTCAGAACATGTAAACATAAAATAATCTAAATATCAAGTATACAAGGGAATAAAATTAAATGTTCACCTCACTGGGCTTTGCTCAATCTAAAATAGGTTAATTCACCAGCACAATGGCCAGTGCTGACAGAGCTTTGGTCTGAGGCACATGGGAATCCTTGGCGGGTACAAGGTAGTTTACCTTGCAGCACCAGTGGAGTGCAATTACTGTAATTTGGTGATTGCTTTATGGAAAGCACATTTTAATGCACAAGCTCCTCCTGCTGGCATGTCCCCAAAACGACATCAGTGCCAGCCCAATGGAGTAAAGCTATTCAGAGGGAAAAGGGTAAAAAGGGGCAGAAGGATTTCCCCTAAAATGAAGTGAGATGAATTAATATCAGTCTGCCCTACCAGGCAGGGCTGAGGTAATCAGGTCATTTAGGGTAATTACATGAACACCAGTGTCTGTGAGTGAAGGACAGAAATTGCAAGTAATTCTACTAATTTAAATGATGCTACTCCACAACATGATATATCTAATAACTAAATTAGAGATTAATTTATCTTAAATGTCTTAGCTAATTTTTATAATGACAATCTATGACACATCATTATCTAATGTAGGTTTACAGAGATCAATGTATATCTGAGGAATTACATCTTCATGCATCCAGCATGAAAAGAAAACTGGAGCTGAAATTGAATTGATCAACTTCCATGGAAACAGATGTTCTACGGGGGAAAAATTATTAAAAAAGAGTCATAAATTTAAGAGTCTTTCAGCCCCCTTTTCATCCTCCCTTTTCCCAAACCTGACGGGAGAACCACGCCTCTCACTCGCCTGCTTCAGCTCTGGCTTTTTCACCAAAATGACCAACCCCCCAAACACATGGTAATCAAGTAGGAGGAAAAGATTCATCTCCCATCTCTTCTGTCTCCTGTTATTAGATTTAATAATTTAGTTCTGGCCTAGAGGTCGAATGATACATACACAGTCTCTGGCACTAAACAAGACACTTTCTAAAGGTACTGACAGTTCAACTGGTCAAATATTCCATGAACTCTTGGGCAGAGGCATGAAGACCTTAAAATTATTCTATTTCTGGCAAATGCACATGAAAATGGAACTGAGACAAATCTTTCTGCCACCCAGTGTTTGGGATGGAGAAGGAAGAACAAGCCATTCCCTACAAGGTTTGCAAATCCTCTCATTTGTCATACTCAGTAAAAATAGTCCCTAGGTTAGTTGGGGGGGGGTGCTGAGTTAGGGTCCATCTCTAGTTTTACTCAGACTGTTTTACTCAGGTTAAATACAAATCTAAAATACCTAAACCAGGGAGTAGCTGTGCTGCAGAAACTCTCCCAGCACAGCTCTCCCAAGTCTCTGAGGTAAGTCTGCAATTCATCTAAGCCTACACCTGTCCCAGCTACACCTGTTTGGCTTTAATAAAACATTTTGCTTTTCACTCTATTCCTTCTGAGCCACAGAAGCCTTAGCACGGTCGGATTTTCCAGGCCAAGCCTGGCAGGCAGAGAGGCTTGCCAGACACTGCCCTGTTCAGCAGTGGAATGTCCACCTATTAAAGGCTCAAGTTCTTTTCTACATTCTCATCTTGGCCCATTCTGAAGAAAAAAGCAACTTGCTGAGGCAATCAATTCCTCCTTCCCACCGGGTCATTGTTTAGCTTTTAAGCATTCCTGATTGATCTGCCCAGCATTTGTTTGGCAAACGATTCAGTTTCATTGATTTTGTCTTGGTGTCAAGTTCTGCCTGAGGTGCATCTATAGAAAATAGCTTAAAATAACCGGTCCTTTTCACCAGCTGCTGGTTTATTCATACCTTTGATTTATTGCTCTCCCTGTATCCAATTGTAAACTGTATTTTCTGGGGTTTTATTTACATACTCAGTATACGGGACTGCAGTATTCTCCTGGCTGATGTGAGCGTTTACATGAAGAAATTTATTTCCCATCTCATTGCGTATTCTTCAGGATAAAATTAGAGAGAGAAGTTTCTGATAAAAATAGTATAACATATCTGCAATTGGAAATACTTTTGTGTCAGCCAGAGATCAGAGAACAGAAGTAATAAGCACATCTTGGGAGTGTAGCAAAGCTCAGGATCAGGCATTTCATGTATCCATCTATAGATCTATCTCACACGTAAATGCCTCTCTGGAGACATGATAATTCTAGTTTTACTTGAGTTATATTAAACACACCTCATGAAAAAAGGCATTCACTGCCAGATAAATTTGGTGACATTTGCCAGTTTCTTGTGTTATTAATTCTTTGTTAGTTGTTATAATAATCTAGTTCTGGTTATAACCTCAACATTTAATGTGGTGCTCAGACAGGCAGCTCCTTGAAAAGGCTCTGCTAAGCAATGCCCAGACCATATCAGGAGAGCCTTATTAGACAATTGACAACTCTGACTTGACAATGCAAGGTATCTCAGCATCTTCTGCCAATTAAAACCAAGGAAGACACCTGTTTAGGGCCATTATTAACTAAGATTCTGAATTCACCAAATCATTTCACATACTGTGTTAACTCCTGCTTTGCAGTCAACTGGGTAAAATCCTTGTTTCCAGTTGGTGAAGTATAAAAGTAATTGGAGACACATTTCCTGCCACTGCTCCAAATTTTGTAGAAATTAAATATAATTATAAATGAGAAACTGTGATTCCCATTTATTAATACAAATGTCTGATTTGGATGTTTAAAGAGTCAGTTATTAACAGAAGAGATAGAAAGAGAATCCCTCTATAGTACACTTCGACACTGAAAATCCTGAAGACACTATTAGAGCAAAGTTGTCAGGTTACAAACTGAATAACCACTTCCCATCAAGATTAGATCTGAAATGAAATTTCAAGAAATGAAAAGCATTAATTCTAATATTCTGTCCAACCATTTGGTTAATGTACAGTTCCTTCTACTTCCACATACACACTTGTACACTCATGACGTATTTGATCTCTTCTTGCAGTGAAACAATGACACATAATAGTGTTTCCATTTGTTACAATTCAAATTACTCTGACTTGAACATTCACATGCTACAATTGTTTCCATAAAAGCATGAAGACTTTCATCAACATCTGCATTGTTACTTGAATTTTTCTGTAAACCATGACAGTGTACATAACTCTGATAACACAACATTTTTTCCCCACTAACTTCATTTTGAAGTTGGAATAACAACATGGTTACTGTATCTAGAAGTTCTATAACTGAATAATATCTGTGTTATACACTCTTTCACTCAGGAAATGCTGAGAACCCGCAAAGGTGCCTTTCCATCAGTTTCCATCTAAGCAATACTTCTACTTAATCTCTCATTCCTTGGCTTTCCACTGCACAATGACCTCTGCATTTGGGAATGCTTACTCTCCATGTTTTGTGATGCCCCAGACAGAATAACAGAATGCATGAACACTGTGCTCTGGCAAACGACCCCTGCCAGCTAACTAGGAAGACAGAAACCACTACACACAGATTTACATTTATTTATAACTTATATGTTTGGGTTTTGTATTTCTGTGCTCAGCTGAAAGGCAGGAAGTTTGGCTGTTCCGTCCATTTCCATCTGGAAGTCACCAACACTCAGCTCCACTCATTCTCCTCCTGTCAGGGGTGACTCTGTGTGAGCAGCACCATCCACCACACTCAGCGAGAGGGGATTTCATGAAGAAGTGGCTCAGAAGCAGAACATGATCCAAGGCTGTTTATGTAATGACAAAAGGTCGGATTTGCTTTCAGAAGCACAATGTTCAGTGAATACCTGGATTTGGGTTTTCCTGCTAGCAAGTAATTATCTTTAAGGAAAGCACAGACAGCTAGAATACATTCTTATTGAAAATATTGAGGTAACTGAAGACAGAAGATGTGCATTAGGACTCACAATGCATCATATACATGAAAATAAACTAAAACTTTTGCTTGGCAAGTAGCAATTTCCACCTGCTGAGGCAGCAGTGCATTACAGTGACCGGCCAGGCACTTCCTCCTCCATATTCACAAACTGTTTGCACACAGAATTTTGACATGGAAGGCAGACAATTTTAATTACCAAATTAGCTTTTAAACAGCACATAACCAATACAATTAAGATTGGGCATAACAACAAAGTTTACAGCAAATACCTTCTCAGACATCAGACACCAGGACATATGAAGCCAGTAAAAGGAGGAAAAATTTGAAAGCTTAAAATGCTACTTCCTATGTGTTCATGCCTATCATTTACCTGATCCTGAGCTCACTAATGTACTGAGACAAATGGCAGTAAAAATCTTGGTGCATATTCCTGCCTCACTTTACCACGTCAGACTTTCAGCCCTCAACACCACCAGATTTCAGCAGCTGGGAAGAGCAGCAGTTACCAGTCTTCTGTTTTTCCCTGGGCTCAGGAGCAAACAGCTCCTGGTACTTCAGCAATGAGCTGGGCAATGGCCCTGGTGGGCCGAGCTGGCTGCTGTGTCCCTGCTGAGGGGCTCTGTCCCCTCCACGCTCCCTGACTTTTTTTTGATTCATATTCAGCCAGGCAGGAATATCTGCCCCAAAGCACTGGCAGGTGCAGCTTTCAGTGAGTTTAAATATTCTCCAAGGGAATAGTGCAACTTAGTGCTCTTTGCTTGGGTTTGGCAGTAAACTGCCCATCATAAAAACCTGCACAAACAATTATCATCATTCTCTTATTTTTAAGGACAAACCCCTTCTTTTAAAATTACCATAGAAGCAAATGAAAATATAGAGAAAAGTTGTGATCAAAACATGTTGTTTTGATTTTCCAAGGAAGTGCTTCAGTTTTAATTGCTCCATCAAGAGGTATCAGCTGCTTCTCTGAAGTATCTTCATTTCTCATGAAGATTACATATGATATTAACATGTGCAAAAGGCAGGCGAGAGCTCATGTGACCATTGTCAGAGACAGATCCAGATTTGAATCAATGTCACATTAAAAATAACAGCTAGGAATATAAAAAATGAACAGACTTGCTGACTGCTCTGGGAATCATAATCATAACTTTTCTGGAAAATATGGTGGCAACAATAACATGAAGGACACTGCTCTATAGCAATCACTCTTTCTGGGTTTTATTTTTTAAATACTAAGGGCATGTTACTGCATTCCAGCCATAAGCTTGATACTAATAGTGATCCATGACCTAAAAACCTCAAAAATATAGGCCATAATCTCAACCCCGGGGAGTTTTTAAATTATTCTTCATTTTAGCCCATTATTTAGTTTTCCTAAGATAAAAAAGAAATTCCCACTGAGTTGGATAAGCCTGTAGAAAATAGTACATCTGCACCTGGCAACATAATCACAGGTTGAGACTTGGCATAGTGGAATTAGATCTGTACTCTCTAAATAAACAAAAGTAATCAAGATGGGGAAATATGTAAATAAATGAGCGCCATCAACAGAATAACAAGGGAAATGCTGACTTTGTTCTTGGTTATGTAGACAGGGACTAATGTTTACATTTAATCCAAGACAGAAAAGGAAGCTCATGGAAGAATGACACAGCCCAGTAAATGACTACGGGAGCCAGCATGGGATGCAACAATCTTGATGGATTAGACAGAAACTGAACAAGCATCAGGCTGGCCAGCAAAAGGGCGACCACAGTAATCAGCAATCAAAATCACATTTTCTGTTTAATCATATTTTAATTATTATCTCTGTAAAATGAAGATGTCTGTGATAAATGCAGCTCATCCTTTTTTTTCATTATGACTCCAAATTAGGTTAACAGGCTGCAAAATTTGCTGCTGACTCCAGCGGGAGTTCAATGCGCAGTGCATTGCTAGCCAGGAGCTCCTGGAATTTGGGGTCAGCTCTCCAGGTATCATCAGATTCAGAGCCTTTAAAAAGTGTGTCATCTTGGTCCCTCTATAACTCAGAAATTTGCCAATGAGTTCAAAATAAGAATAAATCAGATTTGCAATAAGCTTGCTCCTTTGCCAGAATATTAGAGAAGAATCAATTTAGGACACCAGTGAGCAGCCGTGACTGTCCCACTGCTGACAGCCACTGCAGTGTAGCTGCAGGGCTGGAGTGACCTCCCTGGCAGCTGGGACCTGCTGAACCTTCTCAGTTCCAGCTCCTGGAGAAGCCTGGAAATGGCTGCTGCTGCCCAAAGAATCTGCTTCTGGAGGCCAGCTGAGTTTCATCCCAGGAGGAAGTTATCACAGGATCACGGGATCACAAGACAGGCACTTTGCTTATTTACCTATGAGATCCCCTTCTTGTTTCTTTGAGTTTTGTGGCTTTTGGCCACATGAAGATTTTGCTGTTAGAAAGAATAGTCAACTTTGACAGAGGACATTTTATGGCTCCAAGTAAATTTTGAACTAAACAGTAACTCCCTTTCCCTGGTTCAGCAGCTCAGTAAAGCACCTGTGTCACTGGTCAGTATTACAGGTACACGTGCACAGTACCAGGCCGTGAGATCACACAGAATTTTCTCTTTGTTGGGGTAGCTCTGCTTTGGCAGCAGCAGAAGAGCCCCAGCAGACATGAGGGGAGGTTGTACCCACAGTTCCCCCAGCAGTGGTGCTGTGCTGGCCTGAAGAGCAGCGAGGGGAGGCTGTTAGTGCCCTGCTCAGGTGACACACGGAACGTGACTGCAGTGACAGCTCCAGTCAGACAGGAAGCCTTTTCATCTGATCCCTGCCCTGTGCTCAGCAATGCTGGGCACTGGACTTTCTTGGAGCCTTCAGGATTTAGATGCATTTTGACTCAGCTGTAGCACTAACAGGAAAAATATGATTAAATATTCAGTCTGCCTGACAATGCAAACTCACACCATTTTCTTTCCCTTTGGTCATACCTGGCTATTCTCAATAGCTGATGCTTTAGGATTTATCTCTTTTATTATGCAGGAGTCTTCTACTGAAAGATTTCTAACAGAGTCAGACATTTAGAGCTGTTCAGTGTATATATATATGATTTACCAGATTTACTGTATTAAAACGAATATATAAAATCTCTTACAAAGAATTAATTTTTGAGTTCTTAAAGTTAAGAATAAAATTTGAGAAACAAGATTTCAGAAGTTAGATAGACATGGAATAGTAAGAAATGGACTCTGCTGTTTGCAAGGCCCACATTTCTGACTTTCAGGCCCAAAGATCAGCAGGTCTCTTTTTACCACATATAATGAGTTTTACTAAATTCTTAAGTGTAATTGTGTCACACTTCTAAAATCTTAATCTAAAAATAAACCTTCATACTGCTATTGCTATAATCAAACTGTGGAGTCCTGTGTAATTAACATGTGAAGATTTGAAGAAAAATTACTTTGGTCTGCTCTTGGAGATGGTGGTCCCAGCTGTCCCAGTACAAATCCTTCCTGGAATTTGTTTAAAATCAGGTTGAGCAAGAGTAAACTGAAGAAGCCTGTTTAGCTATAAAGCAGATCTGCATTAGGAAATGTGCATCTGTTCTGGCTGCATCCTCACAGGACAGCAGAGCCTGATGTCAGACTGCTGCTGTAAACACAGAGTTCTCTCTGGGTTTGTCCCTGGGCCATGCAGGACCAGGGAGTGGAAGCACGGAGAGGACGGATATCGGTGCCATCCCTGCTGCTGCACATGGACCAGCACTGGCTGAGGAGACTGCCACTGTTATTTCTGCACAGACCTCAAGAGTTCAGGTCATTTGGCATTTCTGAACTGACACTTGGTCTCATTTGTATCTACAGAGGATCTTTTTGGAGACCTCTGAAGCAGTCTAAAGTAAAAAAAAAAAAAAAAATCCAAAATCACTTTCTTTACTCATTGGTTAATGATGTGAAGGGCTATGGCAGGGAACAAAGCCTGCATACTATGAATTTTTTGTTCTTAATAGACAAGTACCTATAATTACATCAAGTTATTCTAGGATACTTCAGCTAACTGTTCATGGATTCTGCTACCACCACACAAGCACCAAACATATTAAAAATACACCACAAAAATTGGATCCGTAATACAACAGAATTGAATGGATTATGTTTACAGCTGGCAGATAAGCAAAAGCAAGGAACAAAGCTTCTGTAGGATGTTTTGAATTTCAGTGATGGCCTGTAGCTAATTCCTGCTGTTTTCACAGGAAAAACTGATGGCTGCTGCAATATTTTTCAATACAAGTTAAAATGAGGAAAAGAAATAACCCACCTCCTTTTGAAAACTGTGCAGTTGGGCACAAACAAGCTTGTTATGGTCTGGATTAAAGCCAAGTACATGCACAAGTACAAAGATACCTCCCTTATGAAGATTATTTGCTTTATGCATTTGAATGGATGCATCCATTTACCCATTACTGTCAGTGTTGCACAGAAAGGAGTATGAATAAGCACTGGAAGCTGCAATATAAGATGTATAAACAGATTGTACTAAACTACAGTTTCATGAGTATTCCTTACTGCTTCATATGCTAAGAGAAAGGAATAAAGTTTGTTTTCCATCCTCAGCATAGCCTCTTTCATTCCTCAAAATCTCTTCCACTGTGGAAAAGTAATTAAACCTAATCTTTGAGTTTTTTCCCAGTGAAATAAGGATTACAGAATACTTCTACTTGCAATACTCCAAACTTAACAGTTACATGAAGAGGAAAAAAAGTCATGTTGTTTCATTAGCAAATTATTTTTTTAAAATCATTCTACTAATTCTGCTATTCAAGCAATTATGTAAAATTTACAGATGGGAATACATTTGCACACACTCATTGTGATTTAAAGAACAGTGTATTTTCAATAATTATTCCCCTTTTTTCCCTGCATAACAGATTTATCAAGGGCAATTGCTCTGAGATATTGGTATTTCAGGGGATCTGGAGCAAACATCAAAAACTCACATCTGAGAGCTCAGATTGCAATATCTCTGACAATACATGACAGAAATCCACCACACCAAAACTGTTTGCAAATGCCATCCTGTGTCAAAAGTGTTTGCAGCTGTCACAGAGAACTACCCAATATGAAAAAGGCCCTTGGCTGAACGCAGAGCAGCTCCTTGTGCTCCAAGGCCTGATGTGCAGGGTGCAAACACCAGCAGTGCCCACCGGGATGGCCACCAGGCAGGAATGAAAGCAGGCAGGGCTTCACAGGAGCCATTTATTGTTTTTCTGCACCACATAGCTTGGAAATGCCATTTTCCATTTCACAGAGTACCAGAAAGGCACAATGGGTGTTTGGGAACTGAAGAGAGAACAGTGTTCTATGCCTTGACCAGAAGGAGACAGAGCCGACCTGGTAGGTCATGGAACTCAGTCCCTGCTTCCCAAACAACAAATCCCCTAAATCCTGTTCCAGCTGGAGGTGCTGCCTTTGTACATCCAGTGCACACGTGCTGCTCTGGGAATTCTTCCATGCTCACACATTTTAGAAACTTATAGAAGAAAAGTCATTTTTCGATGGTCTGTGTTGTTGGCAAGTATCTCTATCAAGCTTCCCTTGTTAATACAATTCAAGCTCAAAATGTCAAATTAAAGTCTTTCTCTTGAACATACACTGAATTTCAGTAACTGGTTTGTACCAGGAGTCATCTGTTACATCAGTGTCTATCAGTTTCATGACTCTATGTAAGATTTTACTAAGTAGAGAATTAAACTCACGAATCTCCAGACTGGGTTTTGTGGAGGTCACATCCCCCAGGCCACACCAGTGTAGTTTAAGTAATATATTTTGCCATGCATACTGGTTAAAGTGAGTAAGAAGCCCCTACATTCCTTTCAACACATCAGAGAAAATCAGGAGTAGAAATAACCTCATTCTTTGTGAGAATAGTATGGCTTCAAAAACATCTTTAAGTCCCACAGTTGCATGCTATGCAATTTCTAAATATATTATAAATACAATGCGTATTATAAATATGGTATTATTTTGTTTGGTTTCTTTCAGTTCCATTAATCAGTTTCTATTCATTCTGTGAACATATATTTAAAGAATTAATTCCCTCTGCACTTGTATATTTCAAATTCTAATTTCAAAAACCATCACTAGAAGAGCTGTGGGCTATGAGAACTTATCAATAAGGGCAGTTCACCATCCCAACTGCTCCAAGCCATCCCACCTACCTGCACCCTGCTTTCAGCTGGATGGAGAGCAGGACTTGGGGAATTGCTCCTCCTCCCAGCATTGTGCCATTCCCACAAAGAGCTCAGCTGTGGCATCCAGGCTCGCTGGATGCAGTGGGTCAGCACACCCTCACAGGGGGAGTCCCCAGGGCCTTGTCCCCAGGAGCAGGAGAGGAACTCGGGGTTCTGGATCCCCGAGCTCCCGGATCCATCTGCACTTGCACACGGATTGCTCTGACTGACCAGATGGCTTCTTACAAAACAACATGTTCACATCAACAGTGTTCAAAACACTTTCTGCTGGAAACTTGTTTTCTGTCAGGGACCTGCAGATGGTTCCCTTTCCCTACCTGTAAGTTCTCCAAAATACATCTCCTGAACTGGCTGTTATGCAATCTTCATATGCTGAGATTTGACTGTGAATATCTAAAGCTGGCAATTTTCTTAAAATAAGCTCCAGAAAGAGAAACTTAACAAGCAATTTTAGATCAGCTAGTTTAAGTGCAGCTGTAGAATAAATATTACAAACTGTTTTGCAGGATTTAGTAGGCCAAAAAGTAAGCTTTAAAAATCACAAATTCATTTCAGGGAACTCACGTAGATTTGGGTAAGGCCAGGAAATTGGCTCCAAAAGGGCAAATTTTGTGAAAAGAACATTATACAGCTCCATCAGAGGTGTCTGTGCGGTGTGCACATGACACAGTGAGGCACCTGAGCCAGTCCTCAACAACCATGCAGTAAATGGCTCCTACCATCCACAAGTCCCATTATGCAGTCACTACAGAGGCAATTAAATGTACTCTCACCTGCTCAACAGCTTAAAAAATTATACTGAGAAGAAAACTATCTTCACACCAAATTAAAATATTCACTTTTTTTTTCACCAGTCTGGTGCTCTTTGATGACCTGGATGCTACATAAAAATATGCATTAGGATGCAATATAATTCTATATGCTTGTGGGCTTTTTATATTGAAAATTCTGTGCCCATTTTAAAATATTGTATTAATTTAGGGGGCTTTGATTGAAAAGGGACAAAAAGACACAGCTTTGGTAGTTCAAAGTATGAGAGCTCCCACGTGCTGGAAGGTAGACAGTGCCATACAGCAAGGACACCAAGAACACTGAGGCATCTGCACGTGCTTACACTCCCAGCATTTCAGCACATTCTCAGCTATTGATTGGCCGAGTTGCAAACTCCTCTGTGCTCTCCTCCTTTGAAAAAGTAATTTTCAGCAGAACAACGGAGAAAATTGTTACAGACAGAGAGGATAACTAGGAAATAAACTGTCCAGACATGTCTAGTCCCATTTCTTAGAAAAAGTAGGATAACACATAGAAAATTCTTTTTCATTAAATTAAGCGTATCATTGAACAAATTTTTTAAAAATAATTCTACTCAGACAATCATGCCAAAAACTGGTTTACATAATATAAAGAAATAGCTAGACAATTGCAAAGATAGTAAAAAAGAAATAACTAGACGTAGCTTCCTTTATAAATTATGTATACTTGTTAATGAACAAAAAAGAATCTGAAACTTTGATAATTACTATTATTTGAAGTGAAGAAGAAACAAAATGCCCTGTTATACTTCTCAGCTATTCAAGTAGAAATATGTTCTATGTCCTTACTAGGGAAGTTTTTATCAATCTTGCAGAGATGTCAAACTCTTTCAAACATGAAAATTTCAATGTCAGTATTTTACAGTTGTCAGATATCAGGTGCAGACTAGGAAGGTAATGGAGAGCAGGTTTACAGACATTGGTTTGTATTTGACTGTTTTCATGGTTATGCTTTGCAACTCTTGATTCATTATTCTGCATGAGAACTAAAACATGCATTTGTTTTATCCAAGATTTAGGTACAACACCATGGCATTGCTTCTGGAGACAAACACAGCACAAAGAGCCCATTAAGCCAGCACAGAGCTGCAGAACAGAGCACCCATCCCAGCCCCCAGGGAGACTGAATCTCACACAGACAGACTGAAGTGGGGCTGCCAGGCAGACTGAGGCTCGGGGCAGGCCTGCCTGAGCTGGTCTGGCACAGACTGAGCAGCAGCCACAGCTAAAAGACAAAACCACAATGAGCCCAAGGTGCCAACACGCTCCAAGCCAACCACAGCCCTGCCCAAGAGGGTCCCCTGTCCCCTCGGGGCTGGCTCTCCAAGGCACATGGATCTCCCTCCTATATCCTTCCACAGAGTCCATACGTTAGGCCTGGAGAGTGAGCACAGTAAACTGACACAGATGATACCACAAATATCTGCATTTTAAATATTATTAAAATTACCACCTAGATTTAATTTTGCAAGTATTTGCATATGCCCCACAAATGCACATGTCATAATTTCATGTATCTGCTATCATTATCTTGATACCAATGCACAGTGACAGCAGAGTTTTAGAACTGCACAAAGAAATTGTTTCCTACTGAGGAAATCCAGATTCTAGGGTTTCAGGATGAGTAGAGTACATATACTGCTGAATGGAAAGGATCAACATATAAATTACCTCAGAATTTACTAAATGTTTACATGAGCAAAAATTGATTTTAAAGTATGCAGACAATGAAGTTGAAGATAGAAGATGCTTGCTTGTGCATTTTCCAAGTTTCCAGTACTTAAAAAAAAATCATCCTGAATTACGCTGAAAGCTCTTCACAAAAATATATTCAAGGTATGAAATGGAGAGAATGGAAGCTTACAGAGGTGAGGATTAAAGGATGAGAGGCAGTTTTGTCCCAGCACACAGAAAACAGGTCCACTGAATGCCCACCTAGCTGGTCAGACAACCAAAGCAGAGGGATCTCCTCCTGCCACGCATTTACACTGCTCTGCACATGGAGTAACACTGAATGCAGAATGCTCATGGCACCAGACCTTCTTACCCCAAGGTCCTACAGGGAGCTGAATCCTTTTACACAGTAAGAATGTTCTAAAATACCAGAATCACCCATGTATATTTTTTTTCAAGGCTTGTTTTCAGAAGACAAAATACATTGCACATAATGTTTAAATAAAAATTCTGTGCCTATGGTGAACACCTTTGGTTGCTAGTTCAGCTACCACTGCCATTTCAAAAAATGAAAGAAAATCCCAATATCCTTCTAATGAAATGGCTTCTTCTATGTATGCATAAAATGCAGTAAAGGAAAATAAATCCTGCATAAATGCTCTCTTTTTTTACATTCTTTTCCACCATTTTCCCTTTTTTACCTCTTTTTAATGTACCTTCTCTTCAATCAATCCAAATTGTCTCATTCAGTCTCTTGCTCCTCTTGCATTTTACAGCACTCCTCTACTCTTATTCTACTCATTTATTCTTGTATTCCCTACCTTCTCTAGTTTTCTTTCTACAAGAATTCACACTGACAGCCACAACACTGTTACCCACTAAAACCCAGCTATTGTTTGTTCCCGTTTATGCCCCATTTTTCTCTCAACAAACTCCTGTGCTAAGTTGATTCTACATTGGTCTGTTGTCCAGAAATCATCATGCCCTCAGCTCCCCATGTAAACCAACTCCCTCCTGTATTAACAACATCAAGTTCTCTCTTTCAAGTCAATTCACCTGTTCATGTTTCAGTGTGCCCTCATTTCACCTTTCCTTTATTACAATATAGGCCTCAAGTCCCTGTTGACTCACTCTGGTTTTCAGCCACCCAGACCTCAATCACAATGTGACACTGGACTGCCCAAGCTCAGTGAGCAAATCCTACTGAGTATTTGACAAATCTTTATTCTATTGCTCTACCTTCCTAAATATATTTTGTGAAAAATTCCAGTATTTTCAGTACACTCCTCCAGGGTGAAAACCTCACTTGGAAGTTCTTACTGAACAAGTCACTCCAGTTAAAATAATGACTCTGGTGAACAACTGCAGATCATTGCAATCTGGACTTTTGTGGTTTTATGCACTGCTGTTAAATTAATTTAAAATAACACCTTGACACCGTGCTGTGCACTTTAACATGTTATGATAATGACATCTTTTTGGGTTAAATTCTATTTCTGTATGTCATTAATTCAATATATTAAGCAGTGCTGATAATCAGAAGGGAATAAAGTGAGAATATTGGTAGGAATCACAGTGCTTACAGGAAAGGTGCAGCAATTCTATATTTGAATGTCAGGAACAGCTGTCATACGGCTCGTCTAATATGAACATCTTTATTCTTTTACTCACTTAGGACAACCACACCACACTACAAAGAAAAGGCCTCAAGATGACTGTCAACATAGCTGAAAGCAAAAAAAAAAAGAAAACAAACTGATTGTTCTATACCTTATTCCACAGTAAAGTGCTTTCATGCTATCAAGAATGAGGACAGGACTTGGAAGTCCTGCACACTTAACTATATTAGCATTTCTAGCATTCCACTTTTCATAGCCTGGATGGAAAAAAATGTTCTAGATCCAAAAATGGCATAAGGAGCTTTAAAAAATACTGGATCCATTGTTTATGAGTAAGGTATGGACAAAAGAGAAGCAGGATTCTTCTGTGTGTTTAAAATTAGAAACAGTTTCTGATTTAGCTAACCAAATCCACCTTGGCAACTCCCTGCCAGACATGAGTGAGCAGTAAATATGCTGACAGGAATGGTGTGCCCAAACTCCAAACTGAAACTTTCTTTCCTGGCTCTAGAGCTCATTTTTTGCTACCAATTTCAGAAACACCTGCTCAGTACAGAAATGCCTGAATATATAAAGAATTCATTTTTTAACAAGGGAGTGCATGTGACTTGTAACCAAGGAAACAGGATCATTGCTGTAATGACACAAAACTTTAACTGGCTCTGTGTTCTTTTATCAGAAAAATCTTAACCTCTTCTTGCACTGCTGCAAGTTCAGTGTGTTAGAGACACAAAACCCAGAGTTCAGAAACCCTGTCTTTTGCTAAGGACTTGCTGAGTTTGTTGGCAAGCAGCAAAGGAGCAAGGAAGAAGGATGTGCTGCTGAGAATCACATCAACTCATCCCTCGGAATGATCTTTCATTACAAAGCCAGTTCTTAACTTGGAGAAAAAGGATAGGAAGTGATAATAGAATTCATGTGGCCCAATGAAAAAAAAAAAAAGAAAGAAAAAAAATCAAAAAATCAAAAGCATCCTGATCCAGTCAGTTCCTTGCAAAAGACAGAGAGGAACTGAACATCACAAAATGCACAGCACAGTTAAAAGCTCCTTTTGTACAGCACTGAAGTTTGCTCTTACATTGACCATGGCTGTTTTCAACATAATCTCTATTTGTTTCAGAGCTTGATAAATTGTGTGATTATAAAGGAAGCTAATATACACTAGTTAGCAACACACAGTGCTTTATAACTGTTGCTGTCAATCTATTTGCTCTCTATTTTTGCTCCATTTTGCCAACCAATGCAGTGGAGAGCATTTCCTGTATATTTCTACACATGCAAAAGAAATATCATAGCATAGCCTCTCTGTCATTTGTTTCAGTAATTTTAAACATAATTCTTACTTTCTCAGGCAGCATTAAACAAGAGTTTATTCCAAGGCGACTGTAAAGATCACAAGCCCTCAAATGTTTCCAGTGGTGACTGGAGAGTATTCAATCCTTGTACAGTATGCACTGAATTATTCTTCTCATAAGCACTGTAAAGGTCACTCTGAATATAAAGAAGCATGATAAAAATCTAATTGATGGAAATATGCTCATAAACACCTATTTGCGAGGCCTGTTGAACAATTCATAGCAATTAACTCAGCAAAGCAAGTCTCACTGTCTGTACTGAGATGGTAATTGGTGTAAGTCACACTATTTCAAAGTGAAGTTGATTCTTTTTTTAATGGTAAGGCTCAATAGTGGGGCAATAAATACAATACATAAACCCCTTCAGCATTATGGACATGCTGAATGGCACCCCAGCTTTACTGAGCATCACACCAAGACAAAAATGACAAACACCTTTTCTTTGAGGTGTCTCAGTTCTGGAACACTGCAACACTGAGGTGTTTCATTAGGGTGAGCTTAGAGGGATGTTTTTCTGTAATACTTTCACTATTACCCATCCCTGCAGGACAAAGTCCTTCCACTTGTACTTCTGAATACTCAAACACTTTTGACTCAGTGGTGCCTTAAAACTGCAAGACTGAGAAAATGCAAGTGAGAGCACGAAATTGGAGGAAAGAGGAAGAAAACTAGTCAAGAGACATAAACAGATTCTTTCACCTGAATTAAACTTATTTGCATTGGGCACTGCTGGCAGATTTATTAAGACCAACTGCTGGAAAAGCAACAACCTATAGAAATGCAGCTGAGAGAAATAAAGAACTAAGAAAACCAAACAGATTTTCTAGTCCTTTTTACTTCAACAATTGACAAGAAAATCAGCAACTACAAAAATAGTTTTAAATACATCAAAACATATATTCTGACTCCAAATTTTGACTTTGTTTAATTTCTATCTGACATGTAAAGGATTACAATGTTTTTATACAAAGGGATATCTTGTTGGTTTTATACGCCTCATGTAAATCATTGGGGTCTATGCAAAATATTCTTCCTGATCAAAAAATGTCAATTAAACTCCAGTGAGCAGTTACTTGACTGCTAACTTCTGTAAAACTACTAACAGCAGAATCAAGTTGAAGTCAGCAAATATCTTAAGTGCTGATGGGTATTTGGAACATATTTCCATTTACAGCAACTGTCTGAAGACCGTGACTGCTATTGATGGTATTGCCGTGATAAGCACCCTTTCCTAGCTCAGGCCAGAGATTTTAGAATCTATTCCGACCATTTAAAAACACAAACCACTGGTAAGAAATAATTTTGGAAACCTTTGGTCTCAACAAATCAGGGGATGCAGGACAGCTCTTTACCCTGTGCAAAGGAGCAGCAGATTTGCAATAACTGCTCCCTGATAGACTTGAATAATTAATGGGAATGTGTGTCAGTTTTTCATGCCCTATACAAAGCTTTAATTATTTCACAAATTGCCTGTCAAAGCCCAGATAGATCTATTGTAAAATGAAACCCTACAGTCATATCATCTTCATATGTTTGGATAAACCCAGCTGCACAAAGCCAAATGCTTCTAGTAAGCCTGAAGTACCAATGTTTATCCACAGTTCATTACTATATTCAATCCCTCTTGCTCTTAAAATCAAGCATCCCATGTGTCTCTCTTCCTGCATTTTCTTGCCCACTTTATCACTGTTTCTATTCGTGCTGATGTATTTTTTCTTTCCTCTTTCCCCTCTAACATTCATAAACCCTTTCAATTACCCAGAGCAGGGAAAGGAAAAATTTAAGACATTTGAAGAATGCCATGTAATACACATCTTCAATGTCAATATGTGCAAAACCACAAACCACAATGTAACAGGCAATTCTGGCAGAAGGGAAAAAGATGAAAGTTTGAATTTTCATATACTTTGACCAATTTTTGCCCTACTTCTTCACATTTCACTTAGATCAAAACAAGCATGATGCTTTTTTTAAGTCTGATGTCAAGCATCATAGGTTATGAAAGACTAAAACCAAAACTGTCAGTTACAAAGTGAGGAATGCAGAACCCAAGAATAACAGTGAGACAACTCTATGTTTGTTAAAAACAATCCACGCAAATTCAAGTATTTTAATTCTACCATCAACAAAAATTCCACAAAACAATATCACGTTTTTGCACTGAAACTTCCTGCATTATCTGAACATGATAATCAAATTTTAGATATCTAAGATATTTTTACTTCAATAATCATCAGTGCTTGGCAACACAGTTCAAGGAAAGATAAATATTGTGTAATGTCTCTACATTAGACCAATCAATTAACACAGCAATAAATTAGTTTCATTAGCATATCTCAGGCGTTAGAAGGTGCTTTACTAATTAAAAGTCCTATATTTAAGCAAATGCTATTTCCAGTTTGTTCATGTAAATTTTATTCCAGAGTGCTTACTCTATTCTATCAGAGGGCTTATTCCTGTTACACAAGACACCTGGGATGTGGGGAGGAGGCACTGCAGCCACGCAGTGCCCAGCTGGTGACACAGCCTGCCCCCTCCGGGCTGCAGTCCAGCACCAACCTGGCCACTACTCTGCAGGACGCTTTAGCTGAGCGCTGCCATCCAGTCGAGTAGAAGGCACACATATGCACCCTGACAGCTTTAAGAAGTGCCGTGCCATGCCATCACCGAGTCAGTTTTTGAGAAATCAACCGATTCCAAATGGGATTTAAAACTTCCTTACTTTGCTTCAATATTGTTTTACAGTGTTTCAGGGATTGCTTGTTTGCTTTTCATCTTATTGCTTATCTGAAGATGCAATAGCAGCAGAACAGTCACACCTGTATGTTCATATGCAAATATATTCATGGCTGTGTATTCAAAAACCTTCCTTTAAATAACATTCATGTTTCTATCAGAAGGTTTAGGTTCATTCTTTACACTAAAACTGTGCCGCATCTGCTGTACATGACCTATCCCTTGTGGGGAGTAAGTTATTGAATGAAATACAATTGTTGCACTAATCTGTAGTTAACTTCTAGTCTCAGCAAATGTTTTTATCCCTCTAAAGTATCTCAAAACTAACTTTGAAAAGGTCAATTGTCAATTTCTTTAAAATGAACCCAGAAATACAACATTCACAGGTGCCTCACAGTAACTCCTAAAAGATTTATTTCATTTCTACTCAGCAGCAACATACTTGCAACGGTATAGTAGAGAAGTTCATGTTCTTTTTACCTCTCACACCTCTAATAGACACATTTAAATGTTCTCAATGACACACTGACAGGTGCAACTGAAATAGAGATGAGAAAACTGCCAAATCCAAACCAAACCAAAATCCTTCAATTCTTTCAGAACAAACATTTATTCTTCCACAATATTTTAACTTTGTTGTCTGCAAGACCAAAAGCAGGTACTTGCCTTTAAACACTGTTTAGTGCTAAATAAATCTGAAAGGAGTATTCCCAGGATGACATTCTTTTTTGAGTTGCTGATTGGTTGGCATTGAAATTTGCCTATCAGTCTCTTTCTATTCCATTTCTCATAACTTTACCTTCTAGGAGGGTGGAAGCATTTTACAAAATGAGAAAGAAGTAGAAACAGTGATTTTTTTTTACTACAATTTAACTTGGTGACTCAAAGACAACTGACACAAAACATCTAAGAATACAACTTCTGCTATCAAATATGCTGCCAGTAATGTCACCCAGGGGAAATGGAGACAACATTTTTTGAAAATTACAATCCTCTAATCATCACGAAGAACTGATGCCTCCTTTGGTGTTCAAACACATCCCGCAGACAACAGAACCTGCTGATGATTTACTGAGCAGATTCCCTGCTTTTGTTAAAGCATCCATTTGAGTAGCTCCCACAAGGGAATAAATGTCCAGCTTTGCAGCTCAGCAGAACATGAAATTGTTATTTAGAAACCAGTGTAGCATGTACCTGTGGCCTACAATATGAGATAAAAAAGTACTTAGTACAGCAATCTGTGAAAATATTCACCAAATTGTGTTTATACCATTCTTGCATGTATTTTTATCCAAACATTTGCACTGCCAATGCAGAAGAACCAGCAAAGTAGCCCCATTCCTACTGAATGGCTTTGCATAGCTACCAAGTGCAGTCCGTGTTGTAGGAGCTTCCCGTGTTCAGACTTGGGTTTGCTCACAAGTAACAAACATTGTGTGAGCAGCTGTAATTTAGCCAACACTTCTTTGTGCAGGGTGGGTGGAAAACACAACTGGAGTTAAGGTTATATTCTAGATTTACAGATGATTTGAGGTTGGAAGGCACCTGTGGAGATCACTGAGCCAATCCCCACACTGCCCAGGGCTGTGTCCTGTCAAATCCAAACACGGAGTCTCAGCAACCTCTTGGCAAACTGCTAGAGGCTTCCCTCTCCCTCACAGTGGAAAAAAAAGGGGGGTTTATTATTTTTCTGCATTTCAGTTTGTGCCCATTAGGGGGATGATGAAAAGAAAATCTCTTTTAAAAAATGAGGACAATTGATACAGAAACCACAGAGATAGAAAATTGGACCATCACAGCATTTCAGAATTCCTTTTCCCAACTTTTCACAGCTTTTAGCTTCTTACATACTTGAAATCATACAATCTATATGATAATTTATATTGAAAGACTCTATTATATGGTCCAAAGAATTGTGATTCTTGTTGCCAAAGATCCCTCCTGGTTTTATATATATTTCCAAAGAGCTAAGTGTGTGTGATAGTTTTTCATATTGATAAAAATGTAATTAAAACACAACCGTACTTGTTATAACCAGCTTTGTTTATCCATAATGAACCAATCCTAAGTGCAGATAAATGTACATTTTAGTAAGTATTAGCAGAAAGGTCTTCACCAGCTAGCAGATGTAGCAATCTAATTCAGCACTGCCCATTCTTGATTTAGGTTCTGCTCCACATGTACTGGAAAAATTAACTTGTGATGTCAATTTTATTACTGCAAAGAATTTTTTATTCAGCATGCAAACAGACAAATTAGCAGAGCCAGAATCTATTTTTTACTTTAAGACATGAAAGTGGACTACAAAGGAAACTCTTTGACCAGTCCTGTGACTGGGCTAATGCAGTATCAAAACTGAGAAAGATCCAAACTGAGAGTACAAGTGGGAGAGACTGACAAAAGAAAAAATGCATCAATGACAGTTCCCACACAAGAACTCAGAACAAGAGACACTTCCCTGAATCACCACGAGCATTTGATACCATAATGGGAAGAAATGTAGCAAACTCATTCACATTATTGTACTGCAAACTGTTAGCTGAGTTTCAAAATAAAAGCAATTCCTTCCTCTGTAAGAGTGCCAGGCTATTTCATACAGATCAATTTAAATGTTTTTCCTTGTCAGATCTGTTCATAATTGTATGGAACCACTGAACTTGAACAGGAGGAATTCCCAAAGGAACAAACTCACAATAAAAATTTCAGGCAATACTCATTCTGGCATTAAATTAACAGTGGATTCAGTCTTAGAGATATTAATCTTATGTTCTGTTCATCATAATCATATTCTAGGACCACAATCAGGTCTTAAAAGTGATTAAAACTGACCCTGTAATTTCTATGTATAGGATGCCTAATCAGACATAGCCTTTATAGGATTTTTCATCTGCACGCTAAAGCCTGGTCATGTAATTTTGCAGTGAGAAGGAACTCTTTAGGACCAAATATTTTTTTATAATTATTATTTTATATTTCATTGCTTCCTAACAGACAGATCTAATGTTCTGGAGATTGTTTATGCATATCAAGACTGTAATTTTTTCCCCAGACTGAGGTATCACTACTGTCTACAGCACAGTCCTAGGACTAACACCTCAATTACTGCTTCATTGATAAAGATGCAACTAACTATACATACATATGTGCTACAGAGGAAAAATTAAATATATTCGAATTTTGCTATGTATTTATAGTGTTTTACAGTTAAATATTATTAAACCTAACAGAATAGGAGAATTGCAGGTACAGTACAAAGGTTACAACTGATTAATGTAATAAACAATTCACAGACTCTCAGATATTTAAGGTCTCCTGTTGATGAAGCTCAAAACCCATTACAGAAGGATAATACTGGAGAAGTTTACAATCTCAAGTGGAACTGAAATGCATTTTCTTTCAGATGCTTTTTAAATCCCCAGCAGTGCCAGGTCATGACTCTCATATAATAACGGCCATAGAGAGTTCAAATGATAGCCTAGAAATGATGGCACTTT
Source organism: Nicator chloris (assembly GCA_013400495.1). Lineage (NCBI taxonomy): Eukaryota > Metazoa > Chordata > Aves > Passeriformes > Pycnonotidae > Nicator > Nicator chloris. Next base: position 469,841 of record WAAE01001595.1, on the reverse strand, counting down.
CAGACACTGATAGAAGCAGCACATGCTAGAAAAGTTCTTTTTATTAATTTAATGCTGCTGCTGGAGCTGCAGAAGAGTCTGATATCTCAGTAGTAAAATGCATTAAAAAGCTATTTTGTCTGCTGCCGTAGATGAGAAATATAGTTATTTTGCTCAACAGCTGAATTTTTCCAGAGTCCCACTAGTATTCCCAGAGAGAACCATCTACTCTAGCCAAGAGAGAATGCTGATACATTTGTTATATAACAAAGAGTTCTCAGGAAATAATTCACAGACACATGAAGGAACAGAATCTCTGCCATAATGTCCAGCTATCACAGAACATTCCAGTCCATTGTCTCACGCAATGTGTTAAGAATTATGAAATGGCCAAATTAAAAAAAAAAAACCCTCTAAAAATAAACAGGTTTTTTGCCAGCTGTGGCACACCCATACCTGGGTTATCACCAGTGCAGTGCATCACTGGGGTGTTTAGGAATGGGTGATAAATGGTGTTGGCCAATTTCCTTCAGCAAATCTCTCTCTTTAGAGATAACTGCATTATTTTGTATCACAATGCTTCACTAACTCAATTGTACCCCTAGAATATTGGAACTTAAACATGCTGCCTTCTCAATAAAACTTTGCTCTTTCTGTGAAATTAATTCGATCTCTCCCTGCATTACATTTATTAGAAGAAACAGAGCTGCAAGGTTTAATGACAGGGAAATGGTGTTCACTCAGACTTGTGCAGCAGTGGTAATGGGTTCTACCATTTGGATTGTGATTTTAATCTTGTCCTGTGCAGGTCCCCAAACCTGGTACTTCTTTTAATAAACAGAAACATGCGATCTAAATTCTACTTACACACTTAGAAAAGAGATAAGACGAAGTATCAGAAAGCAATTGTTTAGATCTGAGGAGTAAGAGGACACTTTTTTGCCCTTCCTGTTTTAGGCGTAACTGGCCAGGAGATTATAAATAAATTCTTGAAATGTCACTTCTCAGAACCAAAAAACGGTGTAATAAATTACTTCTGTAACAGTAGTGTATTAAGATAAAAAAAACACCCACAGGAAAAGGACTATAATTGCATTTACAATTACATTTTACCATTGCAAATGTATTTTGTATTTGCCCCCCTTTTCCTTCAAAATGAAAACTAAGTACAACATAAAGGATAACTTCTTTAAAAAGGCTCAACAAAATGCTACACATGGGCCCCTCAACTGGAACTTGAAAGCATTTCCATCTTTACAGCCCTTAGTCAAATTCTAGACAATAAGTTCTTAGGGAGCAAAAGGCAAGTCTCTTAAAGTTTTCCCCACAAACATCACTTCACCATTTATACCACCATCAGCAAGATGTCTCATCAAATTGATTTCAAATCCACAGAAAAATTGGAAACTCATGAATGCCACAAAATGCATCTTGGCATTCTTCCACTCATCTATTACGTTTTCTAATAAATAGAGCTTTCTTGAAATGCAATTTCAACTTAAAAATCTGACATACTCTGCAAAAGACCAGGCAATAATATAACTAAATATGTGTGCTGTGATGAAACATGTTCATTTGAAATTGGCCTTGAAGCTGCAAATGAATTCACCCATAGATTCACAGGCATGGATGCACAATCCCTGTGCAGAGACTCATGGACAGCAAATTTCACATTAGGACTTACTGTAAATGAGTGTTCAATCTATACATAATTTGTACAGGTGTAGTACTGAAAAACCATGACACTGAAAAATTACTACTGAAAGAACACAACTTTCAAAACAAAATTTTCATTAGTCTTATTTCCTAAATAGTTTTAAATATCATTTACAAATACATAAAGAAATATGTTTAAAGGGAAAAGGGACAGTTTTACCAGATTATACCCCTTGTGTGATGGTATAGGAAAGGGTTTGAGATGCTTAACAGACAACTGTTGTTTCTGGACATACTCAACTTTAACATTAATGAAATCAACACATGCATCAGCAGATTGCAAAATTCAGCTAAAAAGAGTTCAACAGCTTGACTTTTTTATTTGGTTCATAAGGACTCTAAAAGTGCTCTACCCTCATTCCCCAAAAGAAAGATTAAAAAAGTAATACAAACCCCGCACAAGCAAAAACAAAACAAAAGAATGCCAAACAGAAGAAATTGAAAATACCTAATGTTTGAAGAGCATGTATGGATGCAGATTTTAAAGTCACTTAGATATTTCTGAAAGCTTTAGTCTGTGATTTTCATTAAAAATCACCATTTAAATAAACAAAAAATTACTCCATGTGTCATATATTCCTTTAAATATAAGAAAAGCAGCTGCAATCTGAACAGGAGCCTTCTATTAAAAAAAAACCAAAACACTGTTTTAAAGATTTTGGAGATACTGGCATTATATTTTAAATTAATCTGTGATGAAAAAACTTGAATATTTTCTTGAGTACTTGACAGATACTTACAGGAAAAAGGGCATCAGCTGAATAAGTGTCTCTTTTTTGGGATTGGCTGTGAATTCTGGCACAGTTTGAATGATTTTGTTCATTACATTCCTTAGGTAATTTTGTAGCTGCTTGCGTCGCTCTTCTACAAACTTTGCATCCTAAAAATAGTGAGGAAAAAAAAAATAAATGGCACAAACAACGTTTCTCAACTTCATAATGTAACTAAACAGTTCTAGTAAGCATAAAAATTGATCTTTCGATAATCTCTGTTATTATGGCTATATAAATACGTTGGCAATATGCAAAAACCCCTTGACTCTGTCCTTAGAAATAAAGGAAAATCATGAATCCTAATAAACTCTGTTTCACAAAAACATCCACTGACAGGATGTCAGAGCCTCTCCCTGGCAGAATCTGTCTTCTCTGAACCATAAACCAAGGCAGAGCAGAACAGTAGCACGGAGGCTGTGGCATAACAATTGATGCAATTTTTTTGAGATCCAGAATTACTAGTCTTTGCAGGAGGAAATGCTGACTTACTCCCACAATGTCTCCTCAGTTCATACTTTTCAAATGTTGGGTACACAAACTCCAGAATGGATAAGTATTTGTCCAGCATTTTTATTTTATTAAATTATCATTTTGTGATGATTTCTTCACACAGTAGATTTTTTTTCTATTATATCACAGCTCTCATTAAATGTTTTATTGAAGTTTCTGTAGCATTTCAGATCCAGGATTTTATACCATATAATTAGAATAGTTCTGTAAACTCCACACTCTGCTGATGGACTTAGAAGGTAAACGTTTATCACAACCAGCAAGATCCATGCATCCCACAACTTACATGTACTTTCAACCTTTTCCCTGTGAGGGATCACAATTACAGTGGACTATAATCTAAAGGTGACACATTTCCCAGAACAGGGAGCTCTAACAGGTTTACAGTGACATCGGGTGCTGGATGCTTTATGCTCCAGCCAAAGTGTTCTGTCTCAGGAGTGCTGGCACTGCTCACCTGGTTTAAATGTCACAGTATGTTCTTTAGGCACGAAGCCAAACCTATTATTAGACAACTACAGCTCTCAAAAACGACCATTATCTGAAAGATGTGTCTATCCAACCTGTATTATTTATGGCTGCAAGAAAAGGCATTGAAATTAATTCTTGTTTCTTGGGGGGGAAAAAAAACCATCCCACCAACAAAACACTATAAATACATTTGACAACACTGAATAAATTCATTGTATGGAAAAGGTTCAGTCCATGCTGCCATGCATGGGATGCAAATCTGAAGGTTATTGCTTCCCTAGATAGAACAGAACAACACCATCAAAGCAGGGATGCTCCTTGGAGTTCAGGAGGAATTTGCTGTAGCATTCCTAGAACCTTCGCTGCCATTTTGTTCTGTTCTTCTCTCTCATTAGAAGTTACCAGGAACAGGGATATTTGTAGGAATAACAAATCAGACATAATTGTAGGGACATAATAGAATGAGAGGTAAGAAATTGTTAAAGACATCCATACTTACAGACTTCAGAAACTTAAGCAGTGCTTACGTTGGCAATCAAATTCATGAAATTCCAAAAGATATACAGATTCATTTTATTTTTTTTTACATATGAACTTAAACAGATGTCCAGTCCTGTTTCAACATTCCTGTTCTACATTAATACATTTCATTCAATGTAGTAATGTAATGCAAACATTTATTAATATATTCATTAATCAAATAAATTAATTCAATCAAGATCTAAGAGAAAATTTAAAAGCCCTTACATATTATATACTTTGCTATTTCATTTTTATCAGTCACATGTTTTTTCAGCAACGTACACACACCAGTTGTGTTGCAAGTGATTTGAAACTCATCCTTTATTAAACCAACAAAGCTGTGGTGTTGGAACTCCCCCCAAACCCTTGTGCAGGGTCACCTGCCCCGTTCCCACAGCTGAGAGCAGCTGCTGGTGGGACAGAGCAGAGCAGAGCTTGCTCCCTGCACTGCTGCAGGAGGACAAATGTGTGGAACTGAAGCCTATACAAGCTGTTGGGTACATTAAAGCAAACATTTTAATTCATGACACATAATATTACCATAAGATGGAACTATAATAATAAATGAACATGCTGTTCAATACTAATTAAGCAATTGACAACTATGTTACTATTTTTTTTTCTTTTCACTAAAATTTTTGCTCCTACTGGATTCTTTGGTGAGACTCAAGAACAGCCTTATGTTCCCCTCTTTCATCTCCGAGGATTTAAAGTACCACATCATCCCACTGGAGGGACACTTATTTGCTGCCACCAGCTGCATGAGGCAGAAGACAAGACAGGGAAGCATGGGAGATGTCTGGGAAGAAGAAGTTTGTGGAAGAGCTTTGGTTTTGGAAGCTTTAACACATGAGCAGAGGTGATGTTTGGCACCTGAGCCCATTTCAGTTGGAGTCCTCCTCCCCAGAGGTGCGGCTGGGCTGTGCCATGGGGGGAGGATAATCCTGCTTTGGTCCATGAGCCACTTCCAGTGCAGGCCCAGCCTCAGCTCAGAGCCCTTCCCAAGAACTGCCTCACCCTCACTCCACTTCCTTCACTCTATTTCATGACTTCTGTCAGTTATATTTCCAAGCTCACAAGAAAACCTCCATTTTTACATACTACATTCAGCAGCTTTTTCAGTTCTGAAGGGTTTTTGGTCACAGATCTTTGACAATACTATTTTCAGTGAAATAATTTCAATTATGTTTAAGTTTTCTCTTAAGCAGAACTGCATTCCTTTAGTATGACTTCTGTACTGATAATTTAACTAAAAACATCTTCTTTCACAGGAAAGACTTATTTTATAGACAGAGGAGCCAAATGCTGAATGTTGGTACTTTTTATCCTTTATGTTACTCTAAAGAGTCTCCCTGACTACAGAAAATAATGGCACAAAGGACTCTTCTAATTAAGACTGCCAGAATAAGCTTAGGGAATGCACTTTTTGCTGCTTACAGCTGATCAAATTACTGCTATAGTATGGCTATTTTTCTGCCATTTGTCCAAGAAAAAGGCAGAACATCCCAGAAGTAAAACCTCAGCCTGAAAACAGTTAAAAATGTTCTTTTACTCTGACATGAATTTGATCTATAAAACAAACACCAAGCAATCTACCATGAAATTCTGTACCATGTATTAAGGCTCGTTGTCCTCACCAGAAGCAATGTAAACGAAGGTCAAAATGATTCAGCTCCAGGTCTGCACTTTATCATTAAACGTGCGTTTTGCAACAGCAGGTCTGCTACCCAGAGCAATGAATTTAGCACAGAGCTGTTACTGCCAAGCTGTTGCAGTAATAAAGAGCTTTTGTCACAATATAGTAAACAGAAACAATTGGTAACAGAAAAACACAACTGGCTCAAAGCCTAGCCAATTTTTTCAGTCTTAAATTATAAAAAAGTACCTGTAACCTTCTTTTCATTGGGCCCAATTATCCACAGCAGAAATCTAGGTAGTACTTTACATTCCAACTCGTAAACAAACACCTACTTTGATTTACAAGCAAAAAAATAAAGGGAAATTTTTTGATTTGGATTTGTATCAGTGACACCCACCTCCTACTTTTAGTACATGTCTTTGGTGATTGTATGAGTCAATACAAACCTGCACTTGCCTAAGTACTCACACAGAAAACAGCAAAGATCTTCCCCTAAAGTTCAATATACACATTTATGTACACTTGATGTGAATGTTCTTCGAGGAGAAAGTAATTTTGTTAAAATTACAAATATATACACTTCGCAAAAAACTTTTACATTTTCACATTAGTAAAGGTTAGACTTCATAGTTTCATTTCTAAGGAAACAAATATACAGAAAGATAAAGTAACAATACTTAAATAAAGACCCACTTTTAAGATTTCTAAAGTTTTTTAGGTATATTTTCTAAAAAATAAATCTGCTACTGTTTCTGCACAGCTACAGTGAAAGTAGTTTACTAGCCCACAGTTCAAGAGCACACAGTTTTGATTACGAGACCACAAAATTTCAGTTAACAAGCAAAATTCCTTCAGATTACAGAAGCATCAAAACACATCTGAGAAAATATTTTTAATCTGAAATTCATATCTCCCAAAATGTTGTATGGGATTCTTTTTGACTGATAATTTGCCATGTTTCCTCTGCCCACAGCCAAACGCTAGTATCAAATTACAAATCTCTAAAAATTGTAGCAGGTAATGGAAATGTTATAGACTCTCAACATATATTAGAAGATGATGTTAAGGTGTAAAACTAAGAAGCAGAGTCTTGATGTACCAGATTTTATGTCATGCTGTTTTGCAGTTTTTCATTACAAGCCAAGTTCATTCCCACTTGCAGTTTAAATTGTTTCACACAACTGCTGGTCTTTTATACACATTGTTAGTATGGAACAGATGGTGAAACATTGATATTCTTCATTATTAATGGGACAGCTCTCTTAAGATATTTCAAATATTTTCCAGGAGCTTTTGGAAATGCTATGATTGCCATGGTTACCTGCCATGATTTAGGGACAGATAAAACACTTTTAGATTCTGGGCTTGGTGGTGTTGCAATCAACATCAAACTCACTGCTCCTGAGGTTCTAACCATTACTTAGCATTTAACCAACCTCCTGCTGATAGCACCAGGGGAAAAAATAACCCAAACAAACCCAAACAACAAAACAGCTGGGGGCTCAATCCAACTCAATTAAGATATAAGGAAATATGAAATAAAAGGAAATCTGGCTTTAGGACTTTAATCAGCCTCCAATACCACACAATGCATCCCATCCCAAATTAAGCTGACAACAGTGCTATTCAAAGTTGAACCTGCAAATGCAGAAATAAACTCAGGTTAGTCTAATGTAGCCTAATACTTTCCACCATCTTGGCCAACCAGTCTTAGCAAAATTATCGTATCAGTTTTTATCTATTTATGAGGCACCAAATGCTAAACTCAAAATGAAGCTGGAAATCAGAAGCTGAGATGGGAGCTAATGAAATATTCAATTTCTGAGTCATTCTCACTAGTTTGTAATTAAAAGTTATATAGCAAATATTCACTTCACAGGCTAAGTGATGCCTTTGCACAGGTCACAGTAAAATATAACCTCAGTACATCTGTCCTTCAGTAACTATTGCATAATAAAGCTTTTAGGAAGGTACAGTTTCCAATCATAAATATACCAGATGCCACCATATTACACAAAAAAATAATCTCAAAATTATTGAAACTACATAAGCTTAAAATTTCCATCTTACTTGTATTGCCAGTTTCTGTATGGTAGAATCAGGCCAGCGTTATACAACATAGCAAGGGTATACAATACATGAAATTGTCATTTCCCCCATCCCAGCATGAGATTTTTTTTGTACATTTACTGTTCAGTGGAACAAACAGGAATTTAAGAGGATGAGATACAAAGAAGAAATCAAGGAACTGTCAGTTTTGAAAAGAAATCTATTTTCCTTTAAACAGAGATTTACTACATAATTGTAATTATTACTCTGTGTTTCTCTACTAAAATAGCTGATGCATTTCCATCTCCAGCTCTGGGTTCATTTCAATGGTACCAGAAAGTGCTTTTAGATAAAGTACTTTGAAAAAGGCATTGCTGCAAACCCATCTAGTAGCAGACGTGCCAAGGGTGAGCTACAGTCCTGCAATGCCCTCAGTTAAGCACCAATTTAATCAAAGCAACATTTTAATCAGTAAATATGCCAACAGAAAAAAAGAAAGCTTGAGAATAAATCTAAGACTGATCTCTTTTTAGTGTTGTGCTTACTGCCACTGTTAGAAAAAGAACTCAGAAATGTTATGCTAATAAAATCCAGTGTCATCTAAATATTTTGTTATTTATAAACTTATGCCAACCATGTGTTAATTTGTCAACTGGTCAGGAATCAACTGTTAATTAAAAAGCATCAATAAAAACCTGCAGAAGACCCCTAGGGCTTATCTCTTGCTCAGCTATCAAATAGGGAAACACTATTTCTGTTTTCTCCTCAGATAAAGTATTAGCAGTCTACCCTATAATTTTATTCAGGAGATTCTGCAAACTACAACACAACAGTTTATGAAATTGAGATCCATTTTTTCACTAGCCTACATTACAGCAATAACTATCAACAAGATTAGTTAAAATGTGTCTCAGTTCAGTGCTTCTCTCTCCAACACTGCAGTTTTCTTTCTTAATTTCGTTCTTTAATCTGGTTGAAAATGCCCTGAAGACCAATACAGACTCTAAATTTGAAATAACAACAAAAAATCCCTCAAAACCCTTTAGAAACATAGTGCATACAGTGCTTACAGTGCACAAACTTATATATACAGTAAGCTTACAGTGATGCTTTCCCTTAAAAAAAAATCAGTAATGAAATAAAAACTTTACTCATGTAAAAGTCTAGATTCTTCTTTAACAAAATTTTATTCAGATAGATTCTGATGGGATGATTCTGTTTGCTAAAATATAAATTGAATTAATGATGAATATTGATATTAAGTGCCCATAATTTATTGTGCCTTCCTGCAAAGATATTTTACATTATACAATGAAGAAAAACAGATTTTTCATGCAGGAATTGCCTTTAGCATTTCATATGATCTGAAGTATTCAATATTTAGTTTTCTTTTTAAAAAATTAACACTGAATATCTTTAGTACTAGCTATTGCCCAAAAAGCTGTAGAGGAAGTAAGATTAAAATTTGCCAATATTTATAAAACAATACCTATTGGGACGGAGAAGAGAGATGAAATCAAGCACATTGATATGTAAGGAAAGGGAAAAATGTGGGTAAAGTTTCAAATTCAAAAAAAGAAAGGCTTACTTTTATTTTTGTAATTAGGTGTCCCTGTTAAAGATTTCTCTGAAAGGAAGTTCATTAATCCAAGTAACTTGGTAATTTAGCATCACCACCACAATAAGCAACAAATATAGAAAATTTATTTTTATATTTTCATTTTATACCAGGAGGCTACTAGAATATCTAAATGACGCATGAGTTGTTATAAAACTGCCATATTTTTATCTAGCAGTTGTCCAAGCAGCATGTAAATTACTTTCCTTTTTTTCCCCCATAATGTCATGATGCAAAGCAACACCATCTGAACTGTTTCTACGGGCTCTATATTCAATAATTTGTTAGAATAAATTGCTTCTCTTGATTATAGCATTACAAGACAGCAAGAATAAAAACATCTCTTGACAGGCAAAGTTTTGTTTTGTAGACCCTAAATAGTCTGTATTCCTTCTTCCTAAACTTCAACAGCAATTAGCAGGAAATTTTTGTAACTTGAAAAGAAAATGACTCAATTCACTATTTCATTGAAATGGTGCCCTTGAGCACCAAATGAACAGATTAATTCAGTGAGACATTCTGATGGAGAAGCATGAGCTGGAGAACTGTTTACCTTTTAAATTAAACCCCTGAAAATGAAATATGCTGCTCTGCACTCTGCTTGGTTTAACCTTCATGCTGAGTTTCAGGTAACCCAGACATTTCATACTGCACAATGGGAAGCATTTACTATGAAGTATTTGTCATATAAAAGCCAACCATTTCCTGCTGACTTATTTCTCTTCTCTTGGATACTGATATGACAAAAAAATGGAAATGAAGAAGAACTGAATGCTCTTTTCTAAGTGCTGTATACATAAAATATCAACTGCAGTCTTATGCAGTAGAAAACCCAGAGGATCTGGATTCAAAATCTGAAATACTCTGTATTTCCCCTTAATGTGCAGGTGACAGTGCCAGGAAACAGGTGTGCTGTGACTAGAAATCTTAATGACTATGCCAGGAGTCACATTATTTTTATTTCTATCTGTATGGTACTACAATTAAGTTACATATTTGAAAACCAGATTGTATTCATTTAGTCCCAATTGCTATTTTAAAGCTTCTTTGAGATTGGAACTTACCAGCTACAAAGTAACGCAGTGAACTTACAAGACAAAGTTTCTTTTGTGCCATAGAATGGCACAAAAACTGTGTTATATTATAGAATTACCACATACAGCTATATCTGAGATTGAGTTCCTTTCCTGGTCTGAACACAATACAAATGGGTCCATTTCTTTTCCTTTTACCCACACTACAGCACAAGCATATCTGTCAATTTTATATTAGCTACAGTTTTTCCTATAACCCACAAGGCAGAAGACTGCATGAAAATCACTCAATACACTAGTTAAGTCTACTAAGAGGGTTGAAAATTAAAATCTACTTACGTTGAAAATCGAGAATAATACAGAATTTAAGCTTCTGTATTACATCATACCTAAGTAGCATTAATGAAAGCAATCTTTAACTTCAAATTTTTAATATATAACTTGAGGATTTATATTTTTCAAAGCTTTTCTCTTTTAATGAATGTATTCCAATTCTGAAACAGAGTCATAATTTTCTACCAATTCTACTTGAAGACATTGGATATCAAAGCTTAGGACCAAGAAACATTATTTAGCACCCTGTCCCAAGTGCATTAACCACAAGTTTTGCTTTCTTCTCAGCTCCCTCGACAGTCTGACTTTGACAAACTAAGCTGATGAAAGGTAGTTTCCATGAGCTCCTAAATCCCCTGGAGGACAAAAGCACATATATCTGTACTTCTGATTCCAATGCAAGCCAAACACATACTTAAATTTTAGGATATGTCTTGAAATGCTTTACTGAATTTGGACAGAAAAACACCCAAATCTAAAATGAAATTACCTTCTCCCCCGAGACTCTTCCTGCACCATCCTCTTTCAAATATTTCATTGTCTATGTTATTATCTACTGTCTAGCTAAACAGGAATTGTTACACTTCCCATTCTCAAATCACATTTTATGTGGGAGGAGTGTGTGTGTTCCTTAAAAAACCTCGTTCCTATCCTGCTGCTTTTCCTTGCACCTCTTTCCAAAGGGACTTTAGTTCCTCCATCATATGGTCCAAAAGCAGCTTTAAGGGGGTACTGTCTGTGAATAGACAAGTCCTGCTGGCCAAAAATGGCAATCAACTTCTACAGGAGGGAAATGCATGACTGGGGTTACACAGCAATGACACCATGTGAAACCCTTAACAGCAAAAATGTTAACACTCAAACTCTAATTTGAATGCCTTCAAATTCCTTCATATATATATGTACATATATATACACACACAGAGCCAGACAACTCTTTATTTGACAAACTTCTTTAAAAACCAATAAACATTATAAGCACAAGAGCAAGCTCTATTGTTTTCTTTTACTTGCAATAAAATCTCTATCTCCTCTGCTTTTTAATCCTAAAATAGCTATCCTGCAACCTATAAACTTTTCACTATCTTCAGCAACAGGCAAACAGACCAAACACTGATAAAAGGCTGCTTTGCTGTTGGGAACAAAAGAAAAGGAATCCATCTGCACTCTATGAGCAAAGCAGGATTTCTACTGACATAAATGGGAGAAAGGTAGAGGTCCTGGGGAGCAGAACTTGCAGAATCACAAGATACATTTCAGAAGTCAACTTCATACATATCCCAAATGCTGTCTGATGTTGTCATATGCATACTTACCTATATACAAATAGAATCTTTTTAAACACATGCACATAATATACTTGAACTTTTAAAATAGGGACATATACAAATTAATCTACAATTTAGGTTAGCCACTGACAGGTGAAAAGTACATATTCATTCTATTGAACTAACATTTGAGCATGAAACAAGCTATGGCTGGAAATACAGCTCACAGGCTTCAGTTGCACAGGCTAAAAATGATGAATTATATTGCTCTCAACATTTTCTGTGAGACAGAAACTTATTTTAGAGTTCTGTATTGTTCCCCCAATGCAACTGAGAAGTCACAGCAAAGTCACTCTTCTGATCCCAGCAAAGTGCTGTGTATTCTTTCCATATGGGGTATCCAGTGTTTTAAAGGAAAGCAGAGGGTATCAGGCAGTCAAGTCAGCACTCAGTGCAAAGCTACCTGATTCAATTTCTCCTCACTTAGACAATCACTGAATTCAGGTCTTTGGTGGAACTAAAGAACCATTTCTATTTTGATCTGTCCTCTATTGGGACAACACTCTTGCAAGAGGATTCTTAATTAGATCTTTACTCATTTACTATAATCTGCCCAATGTAGAAGCAGCAACTGGGATTTTAAGGATGCTGCAATATTTAAAAATCAGTCAGTCTAGTAAATTTTAATGTATTAATATTTAATCATTATTTTGAGAGACACCAACACAACACCAGCAAAGGTTCAGAAGCCAAATGTAAGCTAAATGTTACCTTAAATGAAAAAAAGTTAAATTATATTTGTATACAAATATACAGGGAACCTTTCCAATCAAGTGCTGTGATTGGATAAAGGTGCTCCTGATGAGCTTCCTGTAAGTGGGCACACTGCAGACCTGGAGTGCTGCCCCATGGAACCCAGCCTGCCCTGGCCATTCCTGACAGGAAGGCAGCACTCACAAAGACAGTGAGAATGGACAAAAGATCCAAAGGATCTGAAGGCTTGCTAAAAGGAAAAATCAGTTAAAAAATCAGGAAAAATCTATCTCATGCAAGAAAAATCAGTTTGAAATTACAAATCTAGGTATATACAGCTACATAGAAAATACTGAGGAAATCACAGACCAAGCTGATATATGGGGAACATTTTTTAAAATTACAAAACCTGAACAGTTCAAAGGTTAACAATACAGCTGAAATTTGTAAGTTTTAAAGAAATTGATCTGCACGTTAAAAAGGAATTAAAATATATGCAGAGTATATGATATTTCTCTTATATATGCAACACAAGGAAACAAATATATTTCTTGTTTTAGTCAAACAAAGCATTGATGAATTGAAGAAAGAACTCTTATTCTTGCCAGGATTCCTCATAAAGATATTGACAATTATTTGCTACTAGCACTGAAAGATCTTTAGTAGAAGATACACAGCATGGGGACTAGCATATATGAAAATTAGTGCATGTACTCTTGCAAGCATTATTATTTTCCTTCAGTAAATATCTAACTTGATTCAAAGCAACATTTATAAAACAAATTATTCTCTTCCATGCTTTATTTTAGTTCTAACTTATTAAATTCAAATGTTAAACTAATATGCTGAAAATGAGGTTACCAAGCTGAAAGGCAAAAACACACTCTTCTTTGTAATTGTAAAAAGGTTACTTGTCCAAAGCAGCATTCTTTCCACTTTTCGGTTTTTCAATTAATTGGTTTTCTGTATATTAAATTTAGGTTTCCTCACGCATTAAAGCTAGTTGTTAATCTTACATACATAATTTATTGAAACACCATGAACATGAACTTTTAAGATAAATTGTCCCAACTGAAGGCAAACAAATGAAAGGCAAAAATACATTACAAACACAATGAACAAAATTTATATTATCCTTAATAATAACGGGTTATAATTGTTAAGTATTTTCAAATTCCACTGTTACTTGATGAATATATACATAATAATATCTGATTTTCCAACTTTTTAAAATCCTCAGTCAGCTGAAATTCTGCTTTCTTTTTGCATTTTCCCAATGTCAAACTCTGCAACTTTGCATTTGAACCTGACCTCCCTGACTTCTACTGCAATAAACAAGAAAAATATGCATGAAAAGAAATAGTTCTTTGTATTTTATTCTACATTACTCTCTTCTAGTTAAGTTCCCTCCTCTGAGCTCCAATGTTTTGCATAGCAAAGCACGGGACAGTATTTTGTCAGTCTGCAGGGATGATTCCAGGTCATTCTACAGAACATGGTGTCCTCTTGTGGTCCTGGAGGTTCCCTAAATCTGGGACATGTAACTGAACACGAAATTCAGTGCTGGTTTCAATTACAGCAAGACCTTTGGATGTCTCTGACATTTACAATAAGCACATCACCTTCATTAGCCCCACAGTACAGAGTGCATTGAAGGGATGCAGTGAATAAACTCACCCAGGTACTGACCTGAAGGATATAAAAGCACCAATGCCATTTTCCAAAAGCTGAAAAATGATAATTTTTAGTCATTTACACATGTAGGACTGGTTTTTACCAGTATCTTACTTGAGCATCTAATAACACTGAGGAGTTGCAAAGGATATGAAAACCATAGATTAATGTAAGAGAGACGTTTGTTAGCAGAATTCAGCTACTGAAACTGTTCTTTAGGCACTGATTTAAGATTGTATTGATAAATCTAGAAATGAGAAGACAGCTCCAATTCTATCAAAACCAGCAAAAGTAATACCAGAAAGAAAAAATATTTATTGAAATAAAACTGCATATTTAAAGGTAAATGTTCTAATGTTTATTACCAAACATTTCCATGTGTAACATCCTTGGACAAATCCTCATCCTAAGCTGAAAGTTCTGCAGAATTCCAAGACAGACATTCCCACATGAATTAATTAATTTTATACTAAATTTTTAAACCTTCCTTTTAAGCCTTCAACTGGCCCTGGAAAGTAGGGCCATCTCAGGGCCTTTAACCTATCTCAGTCACTCGGCACTATTATTTTCCAAGGACTACTGCACTAAATGGTACAAATTCCAAAGGGCAATACACACACAGGAAATAGCCCCACTAAAAGGACAAAAATCTGCCTGCACAATGTGCTGTGCAATAAACTCCTGTGTGACAAACTGAGCCTTGCACAGCTGAGGTGAAAGTGTCACACTGTCACTTGCCAGGTCACAACCACACCATTGCCCCATGCCTCATCACAGGAATCTTTCAGGAGTGCAAGGGATGGCACCCACTTCTTACTGTAAAGAAAAAGCCCTTTTTCTGAGATCAGATAAGTGGTTGTGGGTTTATGCAAGATTAAGGTAGAATTTTGGCTCAAAGCTAAAGCACTGAAAGAATAAGCAATGCAAATTTTTTAATGAGTTGCTCAACTGATAATTTTGTATGCATCAATTGTGCAACTGAAGTTGTAACTCAATTAGTGTTTAAAGTAATTAAGGATGAAAGAGTATCAAAAAAGCTTAAAAGGCGTCTTTTGTAATTTACTGAAGTGGCTGATACTCCGTCACTTCAAAAAAGGAGAATTCGTTATGTAACAAAGAAGAAAATGCCTGGTTTCCATTACAACACTGTCCACTAAAAATTGAATGAAAAATGCATGATCTTCTAATAGATGAAAAAAAAAAGCAGAAAAGCTCTCATAAGTACTTCCATTTCCTCAGTCAGCAGGCAATGAACTACATTAACTGGACCTTACGCCAAGCAAACAGACCTATGGACTTTATTGATAAGTTTCATATATATTTGTATCACCACCACCCATCCCAGATTATGTGCATCACTGCCCTTTCACGTGTGCCAAACTTACCTACTCATTTTTACAAAATACCTGGGAAATCTCTGCGAGTCAAAGTTACTATCCTTAGACATTCATAATCCACATTCACTGACATTTGGATGCCAATAAGGAATTTCTAACCTTTTTCTATTTCTTTTTGAAAATTTATATTACTTCATACAAATTAGCAATGATAGTTTGTCAAACACAGGCGAAGGACGAATGTGGCATTTTCATAATATACGTATTACTGTGGTCTTAAACCAAACACAATGTCAGGAAGATGTGCAGTCAGATTTGCAGTGACTTTGCAGTCATTATGTCAGCTGTCTTTTGATGACTACACAGATCACTATAGTTGGAGCATCTTAAATATTTAATACAAGAACTCAGTAAGACAAAGGCAAAAAAATAGGAAAACGAGAGAATCTTATGGAAAAGCTAAGAAATTTGATTAACCTTAAGAACTCTAATTTAAGAACCCAGCAGTTTAGTAAAGATGTTTTTAGTCCATAAGCACAATTTAAATCTCCAATATATTGGAGATTTTACTTGTGATAGCTAAATAAAATTTTCAGATAATTCCTATGCTGCAAAGGAAAATGACTTAAATTACTTCTCAGTCCTTACTGGACTTGTGGTGTACATTGCCATGTGTATTTACACTCTTGATCACTTTTGATGACTAAGATTTTAATTACATGGTACTACATATTTACTACATACATACTACAACATTTACTGTTTCATTTCAAAATCCCTATATGATAGGAAAACATAAATTCCCATTTTAAAATGGCAGGGCTAAGACACAAAGACACAGATTACAGGAATTAAGTACCTAAATGTCTTTAAAAAGATGGTTTAAAGAAATTTAAAGTATTGGGAAGAGCGCAGGAAAAGTAGGGAATTTAGATTGATACTTTTTGAAATTTACAGAATTATTTAATGAATTACTCCCCAGGGTTAATTGCTGGCATTTTTTTGGAGAGCAATGGAGAAGAGACTTCATTCTACATATAGGGCTGTCCAGTACACAGGGTTTGAGAGTTTGTGCATTTGTGTATGTCATCAATATTTCATTCACTAAAACTTCTCAGTAAGTGGAAAAACCAGTGCATTACCTACCTCAGTGAATCTCCAGCTGGTAGGGGGAAAGTCTATAAAAATAGCAGGTACTAGCAGGTGTGAAAATATTTATAAGTCACTCATTTTTTGTGCATGGGTAAGAGAGGTTTTTCCCCCAACTTTTACTGATACTGTGAGTTCTTCCAAGTACCTTGTTTCCAATGGCCTTTTTTGGTGGGAAGTTAAAAGTCCTCACTTGCTGGTACTTATTCTGTAGTTTATGGTGCAAGCTTCTGAACTCCGCGTACCTTCGATAGACATTCCACTCATCATCCTTTATTCTTATATAAACCTGCAAAATACAGACAGCAAAGGGAATAATGTAAAGACAGCCAGGGCTGATGTGTGTCCTTCACTCCTTAGAGCCTCCTGGCCCAGCACCTTCATGTGAGGCACCACAAGTGCCAGGATTCCACAGCCACCGACCCATGTCTGACTGCATTTGCTGCTGCTGGTCTACAGGTCATTAACCTCATTCTCTCCCTTCTCCCTTTTCCTCCTCTTTCTCTCTCTCTCTTATTTTAATCAAGACAAACACAGCTTGCTCATTTTAACATGACTCTGGGGCAACCATGGCAGCACTTCTTGTTACCATGGTTTCCAGCATATTCTACTACCCAGTGACCAAAGGAAAAAAATAATTTAATACCACTATGAAATTGATTTCTATGTCCTCAACACAGTTTTTCAACTTTGTAAATTAGCTTTGTAGCATCAGAATTGCAAAACCTAATTTTATCCAAAGTATGGAACTTAATTTACTTCCTAACAAAATTACATTGAAAACTAAACTAGAAATTTTATTGTTTGGAAAATAAACACAGTTCATTCTTTCTGCTTGTATAGGACATTAAGTATAATTTAACGCAGCTGTAGTTTTTGTGATTCTGTTTTTGTTTGCTGTTCATTATTTCATGAGCCTATTACCAATTACATGCTAAATATTCGCTTTCTCTAGGAAAATGTCATGCAGAAGTGAAAGACACAGAAAACTGAGATTTCCCTCTTTCCTAGGGAATGGCACAATTTAAAAGAATGCTGAAACAGCACAAGTCAGAAACTATAAACCAAGCATCAGAACTTAAGATCCAGAATGACCTTTCTCTTTGCTCCTTCAATGGAATATGTGGTTTATTCATTCGTGTGTGTGTGTGTATGCTAACAACCTCAATATTTTACATCAGGAATTGAGCTGGAACAGTACTGATGCAGCCTTGCCTTGCAGCTCCAAAACCCCCCAGTAGTTTAGTACTAAACTGTAGGGCAAATATCAGGAGAACACTTAGGTAAAACAGGAACAGCAACCACCGTCACACAAAGAAAAACTGTATTTTTGTGGAAACTAGATAAAAATAAAATTTGGATTTTGATGTGGCCAATTTCAACATTGAATTGCAGCTTTTCCTGGTGACTGAAGCATAGTCCTTCTCCCTGAGATACGGCAAGTCCTTAGGAGAAAAAATTCAATTTTTCTAAGGACAGCTGGTATTTCAGAGATGAAATGAATGTCTTCTCCCGCAAAAGCTGCCCATGCTTTGGTCTTTGTGAAGTTCTCTTTCAGACACCTAGTTTCTCAAATTTATAGGAGGCTTCTTTGCAACAAAATACAATATATTATGCAGATACCACGCAAATGGTTTCAAATTAGAATATTTCAGTAGAGAAAACACTAATACATTTTCTACAGAAAGACTACAATTCCAAAAAAGGAATACTGTAATTCCAAAATTAGCACATCTAAATTTCAAAGATTCAGAGTATTGTGAATTACAAATGGATACGTAAACAAAAATTTAACTAGTTTTGGTAACAAGAATTCAGATACTGTAATGATGGAACCACAGTAGTAAGTCGGCAAGAAGTATTCAGATTTCTTTTTCACTTTGAAAACAAAGGCAGGATAATTAAACACCTACAGGACCATCTGTTTTAACAATTGAGTACATCTTTGAAGGCAAATGAAGGAATCTATGAAATGCAACCATTTTGCATATTTCTGATCAAATTTATTTAATATAGTAAAAGCTATATTAAAATCTTTATTCACCCAGCTCTAAGCCCTCTCCCTGCCTATTCTTATTTCAACCAGTATATTGTTTAGAATTCTGTGTACATTCCCAGGATTCATGTTTCAACTTCCCTGTGGGGGGGCAGGGATGACAAAAAATAAATTAAATTATTTTTAACTAAGTTATTTAATATGGAAATCCTAATTTAACCAAGCACTTATCTTAGCACATGTGATTTGGTGAATCATGCAGTTCAACATTACCTGTTAAGCCGTAACCCAGAGTTAATTAAGGAATCCTGTACACTGTAACCGAAATTTTTCAGGACTGCAAAAACATAGATTGATTTCTGATAAAACTATTGGAAGATTTCTTACTGTTCTTCTATGTACCTAGATACTGATTTCATTTAGACAGCAAGAAATGAAAATGCAACATTTGGAGCCCTGTGCCATACTGAATTTATTGACAATCAACTAATAGACTATGAAATGTATATTGAAGCTCATGATGCAGCACACATTTAAACTTTTAGTATCTCAGAGGGGAATACCATTCCCAAGCCAAGGGATTGCTTCATACCTAATGCAAATCCAGTTGGGAAATCAAAGTAAAGTAAATACTAAATATAAAATTATTTGGATAAACTTATCGTAGTCTAGTCACTGAAGGTATACAGTTCTCTTAAGGCCATGTTATAGAAAGCTGAAATTACTACTCTTAGGCCTGTTCTCAGATCAATTTAAAAGATTTAGAATTAATAATTTCATTTCCTTTCTGATGCCCCTGTTTTCCTGATATCATCCAATTCCTAACCTACTTAAAGAATTTTCAGGGTAATGAAAATGTACAGACTAAATCAAAATCACCGCTAGAATATTTACTTGTAGACCAAAGATTTCACTTTAAAATTGTCTTGAATGTAAAAAAATTAAGTAGTTTCTGTTTGTAATTGAGGAGCACTTTCCACTTGGGTCTCCGGTGTAAAGATTGATTGGTAATCTTTCTGTAGCTATGAGGTACAGCAGCGCAAAGAAAAACTTCAGTTAATCAGTATGTTTAATGAATTAGTCTGTTATTTTCTTATCACAAACATGTCTGAAGTCAGAGATTTGGAGAGCAATAGCAATAACAGTAGTAATTTAATAGTGTTTATCAGTCTACTACCTGCTAACTTCATATTACCAAGATGCCAAAAGTCTTCAGAGAATCAATGTGAAAGCACAAGTTTAATGACTGCATACTGAAATGAAAAATTCTGCTTCCATGGTACCGGGGTTTGAGCCAAAAGTTTCTTAACAGGTTAAGAATCTTTAAGCAGTTCTGAGTCAAAAATGTTGTTAGCAAGTCCTGGTAACAGACTGGTACCAACTGACACAGTTCATCACTACTTACATATGAAAGCCTGAGGAAAATGAAGGACAAATGCCAAAATTCCAACTTGCTCCAGTTCCAGTGTACACAGACCAAATGCCTGTAATCAACACTCGTCCTTCTGATCTGCAGAAGTCCCATGTGGGTGCTTCTCTTTTCTGATGCAAAATATAGACTGGTATATTGAGGATTCACTTTTGTGTCTCTCTCCAGTCCAGCTGGCAGCAAGAGATACTGACTGAGATATTACAGAACCTTCTCCTGTTGCAATGACATCCACGGCTTGGATCAAGCATCAGGAAGGATATTCCCTAAACAAAGTTACTCCTGAGTCTTGTCTGCAAATGTGGCTCATATTTCCTGGAAGGATGGACTGAATACATAATAAAAAATGAATTCTAAGACAGAGAATTCTATTGCTGGGAGCTCCAGAAATACAAAAGTGCTGAAGTCAAAGACCTTGTGAGTCCACGGGCCACTCCAGAGGGAAGGGAATAATGTTAAGGGAAGGTGAGCAGTGAAAACTCTACTAAACCACACATAAAAATGGCACAAGATACAAGATAACTGAGGACATTTCAGCAACAGAACATTTCAAAGGACAGAGAGAATACTGAGAATGTCTGTAAAGAATCAGTCCTAGGCTGGACAAGGTCATAGTTTTGAGCATGGAAAAAAATGATGGACAGCATAAGGAATGCAAAAAAGACTGATCTGCACTAAGGAAGCTCCTGTGACATTTATCAGCTAAGTAAGCATTTCAAGGGGATAAAAAAAGGCTGAGAGAAAAACTATTACTTCTGTATTACTGTAATTCTACTGTATTACTGTATTTCTAACTTGCTTTCCCTCACTAATAAAAAAGGATTTTCTGGAGATCCTCTTGTTTATTACACGCTTTCAAATCGATGCCCAAGCATGTGATAACAAAAAAGGAAAATTAGCAACTGGTTGGGTAGGGGCAACTCAATTGGCATGAACACAAAACCAGAACAAGCTAACTGGCACCATTAATTTTTGATGCTAACTCAGCTAAGCTTGACTTGTGACTATTTCCCTTACATTTGCTTTTAAATAACGCTACAAATTTTGGAGTACCATTGGTCCATACTTTTATACTTTGGATAATAAAGGGTTTTTTTAATTCTTAAAACTCTGGCTCCACTTTAATGTACATCTCAATTATTCAGGAACATGAAGTTAAGAAGATTTTGATCTAAGTTTACCATTTAGGAAATAATTGTTTTCAGGGATTTGGAAATATCTTCTTGAAGCACACTATGAAATGGGAGTAATGTATTTCAATCTACTTAGGTTTTATCAAAATCATGTATTTCTGCACTCAAAACATATAGAAGAAGTAAGAAGTATTCATGAAAAAAAATAAGAACCAGTTTCATTTCACTTCAGGACAATGGGATTCTGTTAGGAATATAAATTCAAGCTCAATTCTCCAAAGTTACCTCTGAAGTGTGAGAAATGAATACAAATGTAAGTTATATTTTGAGACAGCTGCAGGCCTCCATTTATGGCTAAGTTCCCCCTTTGAAAATGATCCAATTTAAGAATTTTCTGCATAATGAGAAACAAATGGAACAATGAAACTTTTCAGTTGTGATAGTAGAGTGAATAAGCTTTTATTTCACTATGACCACTTTATCCACTTGCACAAAGACTACAAATACTTGAATATAATTTATGTTAAATCTTCAAGTTTCTGTCATTTAGTTCATAAAAATGAACAATACAATGTCAAATATATGACACAACACATATCAAAGCACGAACCTCAAGAACAGCCAATATTGTTCCACTAAAGAGAAAAATATCACACATTTTAGGCTTACCCACTCAATTACAGACATGCAGAGTAATGATCACTGTGCTTCTGCAGTCACAGTTCTGCTTCTATTCACCAAAACAGCATTAAAGTGACTGGCCACTAGAGAACAAAGGCAGCACTGCCTCCACTTTTGCTGCATGGAATCAATATTTTTTGTCTTTTTATATACAAATCAAATCAGCACCATAAAAAAAAAAATCACTCAAGAGCATAATATGCTCCTTTTGACAGTGAAATATAACTTCTAATAACCCAAGATAATTAACGTGGTTTCACAAACAGGCACTTTGAACCATGCAGTCACTGCGATGCATGACAACCACTGCAGGGAAAGAAGCTTCTGCAGAAGGGAAAATAGGTAAAATGACAATAGTGCTGCCTTTTTCTCTGAATGATATATTGTGGGTGCTCAGGCAACGGAAAGGAGGCTATCTCATCAGTTTCTAAAATACGTAACGTAACTAGTATTTATTTTAGATATCTATTGAATATAAATGATTTGCTTCTTTCTGCAGTAGTTATAAAATAATCTGAAAATAGAAATTCTACTTTACTTTCCTTGGATTTTTTGCATCCAGCACCTCAATAAACAAATCAATATAGTAA
Source organism: Nicator chloris (assembly GCA_013400495.1). NCBI lineage: Eukaryota > Metazoa > Chordata > Aves > Passeriformes > Pycnonotidae > Nicator > Nicator chloris. The sequence continues at coordinate 447,187 of WAAE01001595.1, read as the reverse complement.
AGTGTAATTCTGTTTCCTTTAGAAAAAGAAATCTCCAAGGACTGATCTCATCTCTGTATACTTCCTCCATCCCAGTTACTTAAAATTTTTTCTGCTTTATGCTTCTTTTTATGCTTCTTTGATACATCCTTGGGTCCCACTGCAGAAAAAGTGGGATATTCAACCTTTTTGGCTCATGCACTCTCAAATCATTCTGAGAATGCCATGAACCACATCTTTCTTTCAAATTCTCCCAATCATTCCAGTTCATTTTCTTCTCTCCTTGCCCTGAGCTGCACTGAAATGGAATATGATTAGAAGACTATTTATTTCTCCTTTTTGCCTGCTTAGTGCTGCAGCTGCTGAAGTCATCCAATTCATCATGTATCAGGAAAATAAAATGCAACTTAGGGTTTAATTTTTTGGGTTTAGTTTGTTGCTTACCTTTCAACTCATAATTGCCAGTCCACTGCCTTCCATTTTCAGCCTTTGAGGAAAACCAAGGCCATGCTGGCTTGTGATTAAATTCAAGGTCAACAGGCCCAGCTGGCAGATCCTGGACTGTGCTTTCCCTGTTTCATCTCTCACCCAAAGTATTTTCTGGGCACCGTCCTCCTCAAACATTTCTGGGTTTCAGATACTGTTCTCCTCCATCTCTTTTATGTAGGGTTTCTGTGAAAATTCTTCCCTCTCCACTGCAAAGACACTGAGGGGCTGGGGCGTGTCCAGAGAAGGGAACGGAGCTGGGCAAGGGGCTGGAGCACAAGGCCTGCGCGGAGTGGCTGACGGAGCTGGGGGCCCAGCCTGGAGAAGAAGAGGCTCTGGGGGGAACATTGTGGGTCACTCCTCACTCCTCACAACTCCCTGACAGAGTCTGGAGCCAGGTTCGGGTCAGGCTCTGCCTCCAGGGAACAGGGACAGGACAAGGGGAAACGGCCTCAGGCTGTCCCAGGGGAGGTTTTCACCCGGTGTTAGGGAAAACATGGAAAGGGCTGCCCAGCACAGCCTGCCCACACCAGCAGCGGAGTCACCGTATCTGGAAGAATTTAAAAGCCATGAGGATGTGGCTTCTGGGGACATGGGTTAGTGGTGGCCTTGGCACCACCTGGGGAACAGCTGGAGTCGATCTTAGAGGTGTTTTCCAGCCTAAATAATCCTGTGATAACAGCCCTTTCAAAGGAAAATGTATTGTCTTCCTTCATAGAGGAAGTGCAGAGGAAAACGTCAGGTTTTAAAACATCGTTTAAAGTAATATAAAAAGAAATATTACAAGCAAATATGTCAATCAATACTAAACAGCAAGACTGAAGATAGTCAAAGGAATAAAGAAACTGTAAGAAATGTTTATTGATTACAGTCTTAGGGTGTCCTATTCATATGCAAATAGTAACAGTCTTGTCTGATTAGCATATTAATCTTTAAACTTATTTGGTTTATAATGTAAAGTGTTCACTGCTCTGCAAACAAGGCGGATTTGCAAAAAGCCATTTAAATATTGATATCACTTTAGGAATCATAAAATCTCAGTTTCATTATCTTAAGTGTCAGGAATTGGTAATTATAGCAACAAAAGGCATGACTAATGGCATTTGCTGTACACTTCACAGGAAAGTGGAATCCATATGTATACAGGAAATAAGATACTCTACAGTTGAGAAATATGACAAAATAATATTACTGCAATAATCAGCTTGCTTCACACACTAAAGAAACTGCATCTATCACCATCTAGAGGTAAAATGAAATTTTTTTTTTAAATTCTGATCTGGATTCTGTCTGTATGCCCATGAATATATTAGATAAGAAATTATTTTCTAATGGTAGGCTGACTGAGCAATGTCTGCCTTACAAAAAAGATGGGCATCAAACTGCAGAGATCACAAATAGCAGTCATCAGAAAGCAACCTAGAGAGACTAGGTTGTTTCTGTCTAACTAGAGAAAACAGGTTGTTTGGAAGAGATGACTTTTGCCACCACGACCCTGATTTTATAAACACGTCTAAGGTTAAATTGTCTAACAGACTAGGCTTCCTTAAGTGTGACTTGGCAAAAAACAAATTAATTTCTCCATATATGGCTGTCCTGTAATGTTTAATCAGTCTGCCACTCAGTAACAGCCATCAGAAACTTTGTGAGAGAATAAACCTCTGAACCTTCTTTTGGATAACTGCCTAATGTTCTTCCTGGAAGACATGGTTATGAGTATCTAGTCTGAGCTCCTGTCACAGCCTGGATAATTTCATCCAGCGAAGTTCAAACAAGCCTTATGATTTGTTGATTGGTAATAAAGACATCATTTGGTCATCTAATTAATTTTTCTACTCAGGTGCAAAATTAATTGGACTAGTAATCTGTCAGTGCTAATGAATGGCAAGACAGGAGTCAAGATCTAAACCTGAAGCAAAACAAACTTGAGCAAGTACAAAGAGAGAGGATGTGTTCTGAAAACATTTAGAATGAGCTTGCCATGCACAGAAGATAAGCATTAGTTGGAAGGAAAGATATTTCATCATCACGCTTAATATTTCCATTTTAGGACTAAATTAGTCATTATTAGCATAACATTACAAAGGCAACTCATGTTCAGTTAAAATGACCTCCCAGTTTCTTGCACCCTCCTCTTACAGCAAGGCACACTGATCTCAACAGTTCAGAAAAACTCCTTGGAGAAGTATGAAATGTATTTTATCCAGAACACTTATATATATAGAAAAAGGTATAGTGGTATTTATTATTGCAAAATATTACTTTCCAGGGATTTCCTTAGAAAGAAGTCACATCTTTGTGTTTGGATTGATTCTTCTTCAATTTAATTAGCTCAATTATTTTCTAGAGCCACAAAAACTTCAAGTGTTACCCCCAATTATTCATTGTGGAGAAAACCACTGTCATGCACTTTTTTGTTTCGAAATTGCAAAGCAATGGTTTCAATAGATGCTCCAATTTGCATTTTGAAACAGTTAAAAATGTCTCCATTTCCTTCACGATTTGAAAGACTGCTATTGTATTCCCCTCTCAGTTGTCTTTCATGCAGGGTGAGAATTTCTAATATGCTCCTCCAGTGAAAAATCTTTTTTCTCACCTATATTATTTACAGTTGATATATTTCTTTGAAGAGGAGTAGAACTGCACACAGATAAACCAGAGATTATACACAGCATAATAGCGTTTTCTATTTATCTATCCCCTTCCTAATCATTTGTAACAACTTGGTTTTAAACCTCCTTAAATCCTTTTAAAAATTATGTCAGATTAGCTACTTCAAAATCTGTGGTATGCAAGCCAGAAGCTATTTATCAGTCACTTTTCAGCTATTTCACCTTCAAATTCCTGGTGCACTGCATGTGGAGATTTATGCTTTATTTATTCAATAAGATCTGCAACTGGCATTTCATTTATAACAGACAGTCTGCTATTCTCCACAAGGAATAATCCAGAATGAGAATAACCCATAACAACTCCATGGTGAACAGAGATTATAAAATATGCATTTTTCTGTTACTATTTTATATTCTGAGAAGACAAGTGAAAAAATATTTTTAATTGAACTCAGTAACTGCACTAAAGTGCACATCCAATTCCAAATAGCTTTTCCCCCAAAATTTATACACCCTCTAATTGTTGTAACATCCACAGTTGAATGATATGGATCCACAGCTCTGTTAATCTATAAGACAGTAACAGATAGTACTAAACTGGGGCACTGAATTATCTGCTGCTCACAACTGTCCCCTTGAACTCAGCCATTCAAATTGAGCATAAAATTTGGCAACGTTTCCAGAGCTTGTTTTAAAATCCTTAAGACTCATAACCAGTTAATTCTGCCAGTTAAACATTACTGCAAGAGTGCAGTGTAACTCTACAAATACAGAGGTCTGATTGAAATCTCCACATCTAATAGGATTCATTATAAATGCTGCTTTGCTTTCAGAGTCCACAGTCTTATTTCTGAGCTTGTCCAGACTCCGTAATCCTTAACAGGAATTAAAGAAACTATTTGATGGTTGAAACTATGTGACAAGTATGTTAGTGCTGGAAACTTTTCCTGCTATATTTACTGAAAAGCCACATCTGGGGTTTTTTAAGGATGAAAAATGCACTGATTTTGAACATCTGAAACAGATGTTAATGTGACACAAAAAGAAATGCTTTGAAATGCCCTTCAAAACAGCATCACAAATCTACATTAAATTTAAAAACATACATTTTAAGAAGCAAGCACAATAGGAAACTCCTGCAGGAGTCTATTTTTATCCTGCTCAGGTCAGGCCCTCCTGATACACAAATTAACATGTCATTAACTTCTTTTCCTGGTTTAAGAAGCACAAATCCAAAATTGGCATTGATTTTGAAGTGGCACAGCAACCCAGATTTATTTCTCCTAATTCTTATATTCTTCTAAAGCTTTTTTAAGTCCATGAAAACAGACAAAAGACACTGTGGAACTGATAGATTCATAATTTTCCAAACTACTTGAGATGCTCTGCAATTGCTTCCACCCTCTTCTGGCCATTTCCAAGGCAAGTGCTATGTACACAGTAGTTTATTTTCTGCTACAAAATACCTATTTATAAGCAAAAAGGGACAGAAGAGGCACAACAATTCTAAAGTGCATCAGCAATAAGTGTGACATAGCAAGTTTCCCCTGGCACAGTCCTGCTCTCTCCATCAAGTGAAGTGCTCCAGAGACAGACAATTCCAAATCAGCAAAGGTTAACATGGTGGCTCATAGAGGAGGGGAGACAAGGACAATCTCTTCAGCTTTCTAATAATAGAAAATGCAGAAGAGATCAAGCTATCTCAGAAATACACTCACATGAACTGCCTTTGGAAAAGCAATGGCCAAGGCTCATGCCCTTTTGTAGCACCCTCATTTAGTAGCAACTTCTTACCTTGATAGTATCACAAGTATGATCTGATTTTCAGTTGGGTTAAGCACCTGAGGGCTAATTTCTAATTAGCTTTAAATACAGTCACAACTATTTAGTATATCTGAAAATCATGCTTCGCCAAATCAAAATTTTAACCTTTGCCTGTTCTAGCTGGCACACTTTAGTTTTCTCCAAGTTCATTTGATGTCTTTTTCTCAGCATTAACCAGCACAAGTAAGAGTCAGTTTTTACATCTGTTCACTCAAGTTCTCCCAGAGAAATGTTAACTCCAAACGGTATTGGTAATAATCTCACTCACACCAACATTCTGCAATATTGCTGCTTTCCTATATATTGACATACCACAAGTCCTTTCTCATGTAGCTGATACAAAGACTTATACATGCATTTTAGTTTTCTGCCACTGGAGAAATAAATGATAAGGCAGTAAAAATAATGTTCACTATGAATAAAAGGACTCTCAGAAATTAGCTCGATCATTTATCCTAATTGGACTCCCAGTCTGGGTCTGTTTAGGACAAACTGGTATCCTGGTAAATATCCTCTTCCACAATTTCAACACTGAATCAAATTCTCTGTAATCAGGAGCATATGTTTTGGCAGAGATTTAATAAGATAAATGCAGAGTGCTGTTATTGAAGCTATTCTGAAGTTTTCTAAATTAATGCTTTCCTGGTCACTATAAAATGTAAAATATCTACTTCAGCAAGCACATGACTGTATAATTGATCAGAGAGGTGGCACTCACTTCAAACGTTTCATCACAGTTGCATAAGTCTGTTTGGGAAAATACTTCTTTTTCACATGCACAGAGGCAGTGACACTCCTGTTACTGAGATCAAAAACTGGCAGGAATGATATTCATATATTCTTCCATGAGGAAAGAGCACAACAGGTGCCATGGTCAAAGTTTAACAAGAATTATAGGTGTTTAAAGTCCCTTCTACAGGTAATTCCAGCTTGCTTTTTCTCTTAACTATTAAAAGACAAAGTTCAAAATGTTCACTGGAAAAATTCTATAATATCCTATGCTGTTCTGTAACTGAAGACAAACTAGTCTGACTACATTATATGTTCTAGACAGCTATATTTAATTTTTCATATTAAAAAACCCCTCTAAACTGATAGTGTGAAAAGAAAATGAATGGAACATATTCAGAAGAACTTGTACATTTTTCAAATATACCAATAAACAGAATTTTGCACACTATGAATTCCCAACATTGCAAATTTATACTGGAGACATAAAAATCTAATAAAATTCTCAAAATTGTCTTTTTGTAGATTCAGAATTTTCAATCTTCTGAAAATATTTTGCTTCCTTTTTTCCTGTTTTCAAGAGGCTTAGCCTTCAATTACAAGTTCTTTGTTTTCCATTAAAGACAAGCGACATCTAACTCTACTCACTTCAGCAGATTTTTGGGTAAAGTTCTGAACCTCTTACAAATTGGGCAGCTTGATTTACCTCAACATTCTTCCTTTTGAACGTGCAGAACACCTAGGATATATGTGAATTCTGCATACTTTGCAGGCTTTCACAATCCCACTTGTACAGTGATGCTCAGTCAAACTGCATGACAAAAAATGAACTCTTTAGGAACCTAATTTGATACCAAGTTACAAGTAAAATTAAAAATACATTAAATTCTTCTAAGAATTCACAGAATGAGTAAGGTATTGTAGAAGGGACTACAGTGGGCCATCTGCTCCACCCCCCCTGCTCAAGTAGGATGAAAAGCAACACAGAGCAACTTAGGAAAAAAGCAGTAGAAACCAGAGCTCTTCTAGTGGACAGGGAACTGCAACATCATTAGATTAACAGGTGGGGTGAGATATCGATGCTTTTAAGAGTTTCTGTGTTGGCAGATTTGTGTCTGGGTTTGAGAATGTGTAGCCAGTAACAGCAGAGTGGAGAATTATGTGAAAGCCAGAAAGACAAAAATAATTACACTTGTCAACAAGTTAGATTTTCACACACCTGTGCATCTCAATTTGATTGATTATTCAATGCTTTTGAACAAATTACTAACTGTTCCCATCCTGGTGGCTTTTCTTTCCACTACCTCAAGTCTTATTTTTCATTGTCTTTTACTGGCCGAAAGGTGGATGTTTTCCTGTATTTCTCAACTACCTGTCAACACTTCATAAATGATTCAAAATTCTACAAAAAAACATCATTCAGAGTGAGAGGAATGTTAACAAGCTTCAGCAATCTTGTTCAGAACTAAGTACATGTGGCTGAAACAAAAGTGGAGAAGTTTTGCAGCTGGTAACAATCCACAAATAAAGAAATACAAACAGCCTAGGACAGCACATTAGAGAGTGTTTGAAGTTCACCCTGCCATTTTATCCGTGGAGGATGTCACTGCTCTGAAACCAAGAATCCAGGAATCAAGGAACAGTATAAAATTTCAATGCTTCAACTACAAGTCAGGCTGGAGCACAAACCCCGAAATTCAGACCTGCCTGAGGCAGAACACAGTGTGAGCACATTCAATAACACACAGTGAGGAACTGTTTCATTATTCAAGATGTTTTCAAGTGTGCTACTACAATAAACCACATCTGTCTGTCAAGCAACGTTTCTGGTCATTGTTATCCCCAAAACTGAAGTAAAACATGTACATGCACATTGAAGAAGGTGTTACTGATTAATATTGAATTGTTACACTTCCTGACCAATGGAGTCATCTTATTAGCATGCTTTTAAAGTATTAAACTACTAAAAGACAACCCTCAAAATATGCTATTTGAATAATCAACACAATCCTATGGATGAATATATATGAAGTTACTGCTGCTGCTCATTAGCTGATCTCTAATGAAATTATACGGAGAGCTTTAAATTATTAAAATGTACTATTTCAGTCAGAAACTTATACACAAAATCCCTGTTAAGCTGGCTCACTTACCTGATAAACATGGAATGCATTGGCAGCTTTTCCACGCAGAAAGACTGAGGGAATCCAAACGTTAATAAGAGCACGATTTGATCTGCAGAGGAGAAAGAAAAACTTAAAATAGGAAATCATATTTATGTTTAAGAATTGCAAAGCATCTACATGCAGTGATTTAGATAATGATCAAAGTGATCAACAAAGCAACTTAATATTTCAAATGAAGTAACAGAAAAATTGGAGTTCTGCCTGAACTTTTTATACGTTCCGAATCTAAAAATGTTCCCTAAAATTAACCCAAATGAAATAATTCCTTCTGCAGGTGTTCTGGGGTTTGGGGTTTTTTTTCACAGCATGCATTTGACAACATTTGATTATACACATGAAGCAAAAATTATTCACTTCAACAAATTCAAATTTTCAGCCACAAAGCTCAGGTAAAGTTCATTAAATAACAGAAGAGCAGTGCACAATTATGCAGAAGCCACTTCCATCCACTCTTTGTCATCCATCTCCAAATTTCTATGATTCAAACACATCAGCTACATTTTCAACCCCTCATCCACAAAAGCAAGATTCATTGCTTTGACTACTAAAGGCAAAATTCCAAATCACAACACTCCAGAATGATCTGGGGTGGGTTGTTTTGGGGGGCTTGGGGGCTTTTTGTAAGCACTGATTAGGAGCTATTCTGTAGAAGTGAGGAAGTCCATCACATGATGAATTGCAACCAGCACCCATCAAACCCAAAGTACTAAAACCAGTAACTTCTTGGTGCTTTGGCAGAATACCAAGACCTAGGGCACTTAAAAAGCACTCCAAGGGCATCTTCCTAAAACTAAACTCCTTGAGTTCAGCATTATTAACTACACTGGGGTATGGACTGTGCAGCTCTCAATACTTTTTAACAACGGAACACCACAGCTAAGAATGCAGTTATTAGAAATAATATAGGAAAAGCAAACCATTGAATCTGTTTGCTTATGCTCCTTTCCCAGAGACAGTATGAAGAGAAAAATTTGTGAATTATGAAACTTACATTTCAAAATCTGACAAACTCTGATCTTCAGATGTTTGACTCAAATCTCCAGGGACCTATATTTACAAAACAGAAATAATTTCCACACAGTGGCTATTATGTTTTCAATTAAGAAAGCATAATGTTATAAGGAAATTACAATTCAACATTCAATTTTATAAATGCCAATAAAAACTATTACTGTCAAGCAATAAAAGAAACACAAAATCCTGCAAGAGGATTGTGAACATATCACCCTTGTGAGTCCTTTATGTTTGAGTTTGCTACAGTTTTGTAAAGAAACAAGTTGGGGTTTGTAAAAGCATGTAATTTTGAAAGATATAGAAAATGCAGGAGAGAGCATCATTATTAGGGCTTTATGAACAAAGGACACTAAAACAAAGTACTTTGTGTGTATAAGCAATTTATGGGATAATACAAAGCACATAAAACCTACTAATCACTTTCTTTTACAACCAATATTCCATTAAGGGACGGACACGTGAGCATTTTATTTCAGCTGTGCTCTTACAAACATCATGTAAGTAGAAAAGTTCATAATGATGCAATGATGGATTAATACCTGCAGAATCAAAGGAAGTAGCAGTTGGTAGAAAACCAGATTGCAAGAGCATTTAGAACTGAAACAGAAATAGCTTTTACCTTGTTTTATAGCTAGAATAAACATTAAAGGGTATCTTCTTTCCTTTAAAAAGAAAATGTAAAATGTAAAGCATAATCTAGAATAGTTAAGAGGAAAGGAATTGTGCAAAGCCGATTCTTCACAGATCTGTTATTTCTTACAAGCTAACAGATATTTCATCATGAGTAGCATGTTTGAGCCTATTCCAGAGGGATATTCTACAGTGCCATAACCAAACACTCACTGGCCCTCTCAGATCAATTAGTTCTTGTCTCATCTGGAACACCAGAGCTTCCTTGGCCATCAGAGCACGGTGCAGCCTCTCATTGAATTCAATCAGCTCCCCATGCATTTCAGCCACCTGAAAAGCAAAGCCAAGGGATAACTGTGTTCTGAAACAGGAAAAAAAAATCCCACTACGTGATTTCTTACATCTATATCAATCTCTTTTTACCATACTCTCCAAGTACTTCTAATGCATTAGTTTGAACCGATCATTAAGAACAGATATTGCTATAATTTTGACTCATGGCTTGAAATGTAGTTTTGATATTGAATAGGACAAAATACAACTTCATGTCAAATTTTATTCCTATCACCCGAAATCACATGACAAATGATTCTAATAAAACACTCATTGACTTGTGTTCTCAGTTTAATTCTTTGATGAACGCAGCACTCAACAGGTACAAACTAATCGCAATATTTTGAACTGGGAATACTGCAAAATGCACAAACTGCATTAAACTTTGTCAATAATTCATAAGTGATGTATTCTTCACTCTTAGTTGGGTGTTTTAATAGGATTGGAGCTAGAAGTCAATCACTCCAGGCAAACCAGTGAGAGGTCAGAGGAGTCTAAATACCAGAGTCAGGCTGTGGCACAGGTTGTTCTCACAGGTAAACAGAGTGGCCCCTTTGGACACCCAGTGTGGCTGTGCTCTGCATTTTAAGTCAAGAGAGCAGCAAGTGATGCAGGATGTTCTGAGAGTGCCAGGGGCTGGGGCAGTGAGGAGGATGGGAAGGTCCAGCAGCCAGATGAACACAGTGGGCACTGCTGGGCCCCTCCCAGTGGGCTGCCCCAGCAGCATGGTTAAACCTGTTCCTCAGTTACAACAACTCTTGGAATGCCTCCTCTTCCTCATACCCTCATCCAGAGCTAGAGAACAGCGGAGGCAATGGGGTAACAGCACGAAAGCACAGCTGAACAACATGAATTTCAATCCAGGCACCTCAACAATAGCACAGGGATTTGAACTACTGCCAAATCCTCTCAAGACTTCATACTTTCCCTTCTGGAAGCAGTTCATTACTATCTGTGAATTTCACCATTTCCTTTCCTTGAATTACTCTGCCTTCTCCCTTTTCCCCAGGGAAGTTCCCCAAAACAAAACAGTTGCATTCAGTTTAATTTAGTGCCTGCTTTTAATTTTGTGCTTTGTTCCACACAAACCTGCATCCTTCACAGAATCAATGCAAACAGAAAAAACAGCTTCATTTTGACAAGCCAGGATCCGACATCACTGATAATAAATAAAAAATAAAAATAATTTTCTTGAGGCGAACTTCAAGTGTTCTTTCCAATTTCTTTTTATATTAGAGGGAGTCCTTCAAATCCAGTAATTCATCACTGTAACATATATGCAAAAGTGAGCTAAACTACGCCAACTATATACTAGAGAAAACAATAATATAATACAATTAACTCTAGATAAATCATTTTCCATACTAGCTTAACCACTAATTCCAATTTAAAGTGGGTGGCGTAACATTTAAGAATACCAGGTTAATATTAAAAGGTCACAGTTAATTCCACAGAGCCTGGGCTGAGAGGCAGAACTTCCTTGCATTTCACATACAGAGACAGAGCACACAACTAGTTGCAAATTCACAGAGAAAAGCTGCAATACTGCTGGTTGTCAAAAGCAATATCAAAATTTACGAGTGGACACAAATCTCACTAGTTTGTGTATTTGAAAACATGTTTGATTTTTCTGTCTATCAGAAGAACAAAATCCAGACTGATATGTGACTATTTTGTCTCTCTCTGATTTGGATGTCCTTGAAATAACTTTCTACTTGCAGACTCAATTAATATGTAAATTCAACAACTCTCAAAACACTACAAGTAATGCAAAAATTTATACGTATCCCTAGCAAAGTTAAATAATGAAAAGGAAATTTAACAGCAAAAAAAACCACCAAATCACTTGTTCTGTACTATCAAAAGGACAACTGGCAGGTATCACTTATTAGCAATTACCTTGCTTCAATACTTTTCCTTGTCAAAGAAAAATGTATTATCATCACGGCAAGTCAAAAGGAGCAATGAATAACAATATTAATTTAAGTTCCTTTAATTTTTCCTGCATCAAAGTCTGCTAAAACAATAAAGAGGTCTCTTTATAATTATGTCCTTTCAGGTAAATTTTCATAGAATCACACCTTCCTTTCCTCAATCCACAATGAAGCTTAAGCAATAAATTTCCCTGCTGGGACTTCAACCATCTTCACAGCTGTTTTTCTTCATAACCATATGCTTGAAGCAAAAAAATAAAGTATAAATAAGCTAAGTTTCCCTTGGACAGAGGATCATTTAGATTTACTCCTTCCTATATGAGAAAACAGTTTAAAGAACCCAAACCCTCCTCAGGAAGGTGAAGTGAGGCTAAAATAAACACTTGAGGCTCCACACTAAAAGAACTCTTTAGAGCTGTCAAAAGAAAAACTAAGTACCTGAGAGCACTGCAGACACTGCCCAGCATGACCACACTTGAGAGCAGTCTCCAGAGAAATGACCAAGAAAATATCATTTCATGTTTCACAGCAAAGGACCAAGCAGTTAACTTAAAACAGACTAGGAATGTTTCACTAAGCATCTAATGATACAATCTGTCTTGGAAGCACACACTTCTAGATAGAGAAAAAGACATTTAACAACAATGCAAGAATAGAAACAAAATAAAAACTTGCAACAATAAAAAAATTGTCATTTACAGAGTGTTTTAGTGGAACCCAAGATTTTTTAAAATATTGTTTGCAACTAAGACTTCATAGAAGTTTTTGCACAAGCTGCATTTGAATTAACAAATTTTTGTCAGGCATAGGCATTTTTCCCCAATAGTCAAAAAATACAAAACAATGTGTTTCCCAAGAAACTCTAGACAGAACCGAAAGTTGCTTCTTTTTGCTCTTAGTGGAAGCATGGTTGTATTTTTCCCCATGAGAAGATTTCCTTTTCAAAATCAACATTCTTATACATCTTTTTCTCAAAAGAAACAAGGCCAAAGGGCTGCAAAACAGAGCAGGCATCCTATTAACAACTCCATTTTTCTACAAGTGAAAAACACTAAAATTCAAAATGGAAGGGATGGTTCCAAAAAATCTACTGATACAGTCATAAAATGCTCAAACTTTGCTCTCTGTTTCAAAACTTTCATTTTCTATTCTCAGTCTTTCTATCTGCAAACAAGTTAACTGGTCCAAGACAGACTGAATTCCACTTAGGAATAGGCTTGGCATTGAGCTGCTTTGGTTTGGCCTCATGTCCTGGGGTGACTTTCTGATGCTTGTAGCCCCACCTGTCTGTTCTGTTTATGCTGGATATTAATCTCTGCACTTTTACGACTGGTTCTGAGAGCGAAGGGAGGAAGGAGGAAGCGTGGGGTTTGTTTGCAGCAGCTGCACTTGCCCCGCATCCTTCACACGGACTGTGCTGTCTGCAGCATGGACAGACAGCGGGACAGAGCCCTCCTTTACTTTTAGTCAGTTTTTAGCTGAGGCAGAGGAGTTCCCCAGACTGCGGCTTTTCTTTTTCTTGGAACTGATCGGCCTGCTCTGGACCGAAAACCCAAAAAACCATCGGGAGCTCACACCTGTGGCCCGCTGGGGCTGGAACGCAGAATTCCAGCACAGGAGGGACTGATAGGACACTGAGTGAGCTGAGCTACACCCCACCAAAAGGACTCTGTCTGAATTTGCCATCTCTTCAGAACAGCAGGAGGTTTTATTCTTTAAGATTATTCATTTCTTATGCTTGTGAAATAAACAGATTCTTTCCCCTTTTCTAGAAGGAGCCTTACCTCCCGAACTGGTTGGGGAGAGGTCGCTTGAATTTGTCTTCTAGAAAAGACCACTTCAGAAGTTTCCTCCTAAAATTTGCCCTAAACCAGGACAGCTTGGTTTTGTTTTGTTGTGTGGATTTTTGCTTGGTTGGTTTTTCACTCTCAGTGCACAAGGTAAGCATAAGTCAGGTTTCCTCAAAACCAACAAGTAGAAAATAGACTGAAGCTTTCATCCCACAATAAACTAGGAACTGTGCACATTTAATGAAATTCTTACTCATGTTTGCCAAGAATTCCCAGTCTTTGTCAGTTGTGCCCAGTCCTACCAGTGTTTACTCAGACACTGCTTGCCATGCTCAGAGCCTTAAAAAAGGGTTGTCACAGGGGTTACATCCCGTTTGGAGTATGTGACGATATTGTTGGAGACTAACAAGTGCAACAGATGTAGCCCCCCTTTTCCCACAATCACTGGTAAGAAAGCTTTTCCTGTGGTTACATCCAGGGCTGTGTCACCACTGACACTGCCACTAACTGAGAAGTGTCAGCAACAAACTCCTGAGCACAAAGAACAAACTGTACAGAACAGAGGAAAGGAGTCAGAAGAACTCAACCAAAGGTAAGCATTAGGGAATTAGTTTCACATGGTCCTATGAGAAAAGGATAACCAAGTATGACTCTTTTAGAAGAACTGTATGAAACTCCTTGATCCATGACCTGCATTTTGGGCAAGAGAAAGACACAGCAAATTGTTTTACTTTTTATAAAAATGTTCTTTTAATATTTAATAGCAGATATGGGTATTGGATACTAATATTTCATTACAATTAGATGCTAAATTTCATTACTTTGTCTAAAAAATAATTTCTATTCAAATTTAGAATGAAACCCTAATTTTTTTTTTCTTTAATGGATTTTACATTAATCTTAAAAGTAAATCTTGCCTTAGGAACTTTTTCCAACATGGTCATATCAACAGAAGTAGTAGCTTCTCTCATCCATTTCCTTACTGCAGTGTTCAATAAGCAATACAAAAAAAACCATGCTTTGCAATCAGAAACCAGCATGAAAACACAGAAAAAGCTACAGATTTCACTATGTCCTGGTCTTAAATAAAGCTAAACTGCCAACACAGTCATGCCTGTAATTATGTACTGTAACTTACACAAAGCCTCAAATCTGTTGTCTGAGATGGTTTCAACTTCACTACAAGCAGTTAAAACCTGAAGGAACTTGCTTATTTATTTAAACTTTCATTTAAATACTGATGTATAAAAGTGTAACCCTGGTAGGAAAAGCACTTTTAATTATCTGAGGTTGTTTTTTTTTTTAAGAGAAAAATAAGATTTATCTTCTACATTCCAGAGGGGAAAAAATAACAACTAAGCTAAGAAACTAAGCTTCAAACCTTATTTTACAATTACAATCCATAAAATCTGTGCACTACAAACCTTACCTCAATCAATTTCCTTTCGTAAGAGCTGGCCAGTTCCTCATTGTTTTCTACTTGCTTTTGCTCTGGAATTGTAAATTCACCATCAGTGCTCCAAATGTTTGGCAGAACTATAACGAAGAGACACCTCAAATTAAAAAGTTTAATTCCATTAACATCCAAGACACCCTGTTTAGAAATAATAGCTCTATAAGAAACAGTTATTAAGAATATCGGCACAGACCATAACATTAAACACTCTTACAAGTACCAACATACAGATTCTGCAGGGACCTTTTTTTGTAAGAAATTTAGACTGAAATCTTAACAGCAAAAAACGTAAACCAAAAGTGTTTGGCTGTTCTGTGACTATAGCTGTCTAATATATACAGTACCTCAATTCCTGCCCAAAGTCCTCTAAAACTAAGCTTATGCTTCTCTTTTAAGCCTTTTTTTATTTTTTCCTGGGCTTCCAAAATATCATTCCATATTACTTGCACAGACTGCTCACATATCATAGCAATTACAGAAAATAGGGCTGAGAATGAACATTCCACACTTCATCCAGTATTTCATGATTTTGCATCAAGCCAAATCAGCTGGAGTTATTCCATTCCTGACAGTTAATTGTCTCATTTCCTCCTAAAAACTTCCAAGAAGGGAGCTATCATGCTTCCCTGCACAACCTATTTAAATTTAAGTATTCTTCTCACAAAGGTTTTCCTGATAGCTACTCAAACTTCCTTCACCTGCCATGTCAGCCCATTACTTCTTTTATCTGTAGTGAATGAAAACTACAGATTATTCTATTCCTGTTCCCAGCTATCATTTACATATTTGAAGATCGCTTTAAGGCCTATTCTAAGTAAATCTCCAAGTTACACAATATCCAATTCAACTTTTCCTCATAGCTCACAAATTACTAAGAAAACAAGTAAACACATAAAAGTAACACCCTAATAGAAGTTGAACAAATGCTTTCACAATTCTTCAAAATCTGAACTATATATACAACCACTATAAGGTAGACAGGAGAGACCATAATTTATCTGACTAAATATTCTTGAGCCTGGGAACTGATTTTTGCTTTGAGGAAGAATTTAGAAGTTTATTACTATTTAAGTGAATTTGAAAGCTATTTTAAGATTTTTTTTTGTAAATGTTCCTTCAAGTTCTTCAGCCAGACTTCTAAGGTCAGCATTTTTATATAAATATCCTATCTAAGCAGGTTTAAAAAATGGTACAGAGCCAACTCCTGCTGATGGCTGAGAAATCAAGATGCTTATTTATTAAATATTTAAATACCAATATTCAGCAGCTCAGGCTACAGCAGTGATCACTCATTTTGAAAGCTGATAGTCCTGACTTTTGGGTAATTTATTTATAATCACATTTGCTGAGTGGGGTTTTTTGGCCTTTTTATGTCTCCACAAGGCAAAGTATCAAGCTGAGTTTCATTTATTATTTTAGGAAACTATTTAAAAGCCATACTCAATAGCATTTGATCTGATTATTGTAGCAAACATGTAGAATTTTCATTATTTATAGTGATAAAAATTACAGCAGAAGCCAAATTTATTCTCTTTCAAAACAGTCATAGAAAATCTGTATTCTAAAATCTACAATGCATTTAAGACTTTTGTTTTCATACCATTCAGAAGATTAATTATAATTTAAATTACTCATTACATATACAAACCATGGGTGCAATAAGGTAAAAGAAAAACTCCTTTTGTTTCACTCCTTTTTTGCAGCTAATTCTCAGGGATTATTTACATTCTTAAGTACTTTGAGTCAGAGACCCCAGTACTACTAAAATTTCACCTAAATTTTCAATGGCAGCTAAGGAAAAAAATTTTGTTTTACAAAAATTCAATATGTGAAGTTAGAATGTAAGAAAAATTTATTACAAATATTGCATGTAGCTGAAATTTATTCTGCTCACTAGTGAAAAATATTACAGAAAATTACTGTGGATCGATTAAATATCTTTCCAGCATAAGGCATACATGTGTTCATTTTTAGAAATGTTGGTACTGTTCCATCCCACTTTTTCATCTATAAAATCTGACCATCCTACTCAGTTTCTATTCTTATCACTCACTAATCTGCATAATTTTAACACAGTGGAATATAGCTAGCCTAGGAATATTTTTTTTCTTTTCCTATAATTATACTCTTCATGGAAACTGTCACTACCTAATGAAGGATAATTTCTGCTATTATAGGAAGCCTAAGGCATGGTTTTTGTGAATAATTCTTAATATGAATCACTACGCTCCAGCAAAGTCGGAAGTAAAAACATGTGTTCTCACTAACAAATATCCTTTTAGGGATGAATGAAGCTTTGAAACTCCAGATAAGTACAGTGGCTAATCCTCAAGAACCCTAGTATTCATTCACACAGCCAATTATATGACCAAAATATTCACAATCAAAAAAATTAGACAGATGGTGCCAATTTCTGAAAACCCCTCTCAGCTCTCTGAACACCTTCTGCAACCAGTGGAAATCCAGGTCCCACCAGGAGACGATTTAGAATCAAGACATCAATTCAGCACTTCATGGATGCTTCTATCACAGACCACAGAAGACAAGCAGGTAAAACTGCTGGTAACTTCACTCATTTTCTTTCAGATATAAAATCTGCTCATTACTACTCAGTACAGAGTCTATTTCAAACAGTCTGCAAATACTGATCTCCAAAACAGTATAATCTAGAGATACTACATTTATTTTTACATTCCAATGTCACATTAATTAACAGATTTTTTATTTAAGTTAAATTTTTACCTGACAGCTTTTTCTGGAAAATTTCTTACTGAGAAAAGTAAGACCACCTTAACTACCAGAAAATTATCTGTAAAAATGAGGATAAAATTTTCAGTATTTTTCTAAAAAGGAAAATATATCAAAAATATTATTTTCACTTTTGTGAGACATTACTCACTGAATGGCAGCATACAGAAAAACAAACCCTGTGCATGGATTCTTTCCCCCCTCTTCAAAGGAAAATATATCAAATATATTATTTGCACTTTTGGGAGATATTACTCACTCAATGGCAGCATACAGAAAAACAAACCCTGTGCATTCATTCTTTTCCTCCGCTTCATTTTGTCCTTACCTTCCACTGTTTGACCTTCTCTTCTGAGCATCTGGACAGCTCCTACATACTTCTTAAGCTGCACTTTTAGCACCTCATTTTCACTGTTGATTAAAAAAAAATACAAACCAGAATAAATAATTTTTTTTTCTCAAAATAGATGAAAAGTCCCTTTCAACAGAAGCAAACAGACTCTCTGTTGTAATGAGCTTTACCTAAGTTGTGTCACCATGATGCAAGGAAAAAAAATACTTACACATTAAATAATACATCAACAGCAGAGTAGCAGGAAAATTGGTTTTCCAGGACCATAATAACACATCAGTAAAACAGATTATCTCATCATCAAACACTTTCCAATCATTGTTCAGTTTAGATTTTCTATACTATGGTATACAGATGGCAAACAAACTACACAGTCTATCTAAATCAACAATCAACTAAAACATAAGGATAGGATACTACACAAGGAAATTCAGAATGGCCAATGTAAAATGAGATCATTATTTTACTAATTTGTATCTAATTGCATGCAAATAATTCAGCTTTAGAAAAAGGCTTTATCATTTTAAGAAAACGGCAGCACTTCAGCAACAATATTCAAGGCAAAAGTTTCCACAAGCCATTCCTAAATAAAAACCATAAGACAAGAAATTTAGGTAATCCCTTCAGCTGTCATATTTCAGTGCCTGTGCTGGTGTCACTTCTCTTTGGAGTGTAAAGAATTCAAACCAGGTACTACCATGGCTCCACTTAACAACATTAAGCACCTTAGCTTATACATGGGCAGAAATAAAAAGGGCTCCAACTGATTGATTTTAAACAAAGTTGACAAATTACATATCTGAAAATTCAATTAACTGTCTAAGCCCATTCAGTTAAGCAAGTATGACAGGAATGTTTATACCAAAGCAATGCAACAAAAATGTGTTTCCAGACTGTGAATTCAAACAACTTTTATTCTTCTTTAAGAAAATATGGAGGTAGAAATACGTTGGTGCCACAAATGCAGCACAACACACAGAGAACCCCACAAGCCTTTAGAGAGATGAGGGAATTTGGGTTGGCCAAGGCCATGCTCCAGGCACTATGGAACCTGGACATGGAACACAGCACAGAAAGCTGTAAATGAATGATACACTAGAAAAAAATCTCACTTTATTAATTGGAATTTATTTAAGAATTAGAAATATTCAAAAAACATGTAAGTATGTTTGATGGTCCTTATCATACTAGATATACACACACACAAAACACACATATATATATATACACACACACAAACTGCTGCTGTGAGCAATGCTACACTGCTCCTATAAGGAGCTTTGACTGGCACAATATTTCCATTCCTATGGATTCCAATTCAGCTTGCTGAACTTTGTTACCTCAATTTTATTCAGCATTTTAGTAGGAGGTTGCTAAATAATTGAGAAGCTATTGATTCCTCGACGATCGAATTTTAAGTCCTTGATGATTTTATGCATTTGATGATATTTTTCATTTCTGAGACTACAAAGAACAAATCAGTCTTTCCACCAGAGATAAACGCTGATATTCAGGTTAAGGGAAAAAAAACATTAAAAACACAGTTTAATCCTATATACTCTATTAAAACAAACTTAATTAATTAATTAATGAAAAAAATTCTGTGACAATTAAACAAAAAAGTTTCTCGCCAGAATTGTAAGAATGTCTGAATGAAAATAACTGTGTACAGTTACAATTTATTGAGTATTAAGGATTCTTATGAAATAACCATGTATCATCTTATTTCTACATAGGAGAATAGACTCAATGCCTTCTGTCAGTACTGTGACAGCATTTTAAAAAATCCATTTTTTACTATTTTGCCTTAAAATTGACTTAAAGTTGATAAAGTACTGAAGAAGTTGAGAAAGCCTTTAATTCACTTAAGGTTTTTGATACAAGACTGACATTCAAAGCAGGATACTATAGCCCAGTCACAGTTTTCTAAAATGCCTTTTTTTCAGTTTATATATCTCATTCTTTGACATCTCTTTCTCATTAGTACTATTTAGCTGGATTTCAAAGAGGGCCCATCCTGATGTATATGAATAGGCAAAAGACATTTTATCAGATATATTCCTAACAAGTATTCCACAGGAGGAGAAAATCCTGTCCAGGAGTTAAGGGTCAGATCTGCAGACTGAAGGATGTTAAATGCTGCTGTATGCAGCCCCTGCTGTACTTCTGCAGTGTATCCAAACTACAACACCTAACCTGAAGCAGAACTGTTCACCTGTTATGAGCCCAGAGATCAACACAATGTTTTCAGCATCTTTAAAGTGCTCCAAATAGTTCCACATTTTGTGCTGAAGAATAAGCAACAAGACTGTAAGTACAATTTGAAGGGTAGAGAGGAAGAAAAAAAAAAGAAAAGAAAAAAAAATCTGGCTGAAATAGCCAGGAAAACAAAGGCAGAACTGCGCCACTAAAAGCACATCCTTCTCCAAAACCACCATTATAACAAATTTCCCTGCCTGATCTCTTCTTCCATTTAATCAGCTGAAAGACAGACGGTAAAATGAGCTGATATAGGGGAAAATGGCAACAATACAGGATGACAATGTAGTATTCCTACAAATTACTCCTTTTGCTCTAATAGCATAGGTCTAATGAGTGTTGTTGATCAAGCTTTATAGCATATATATATATACAGGAATGATCAATTACATACTAAATGTAAGTTGTCAAATACCTTCAATTCCCTGCCTAATTTTGAATCAAAAATAATGACACTTCCTCTCTATGTTATGTTTTAAAAATGAGCATTTAAGGAAACTCTGTCTGAAAGAAAATCAAAACTTGTCAGAATGGTAATTTTTTTTAGCAGCATAAAACGAGCTTGAATTTAGGAAACACATACTTGCCTGTTTTGCATCCAGTGAACAAATATACAGCATTCAGTTTTTGTTGCAGACAAAGAGTCCTTATAGGACTTTATTTCTTTAGATCTTAATAGAAAAAAAAAAAGAAACAAACCCAAACAAAACTTCACCACACATCTGCTTCTTGAAATCAATATAAAAATTCTTTAGGGCTTCTGTGAAATAAGCATGGAAAGAAAAGAATTTGAAGAAGAGTAATTTCTCATGTAGCTCAAGTATAGTGGCCTGAATGTAATTAAGTTTCTGGCACAAATATCAGATTCTAGCAAGTGCTTTCTGTGAAGCTTACTCCAGAAAAGTGTCTTATTCCTAAATTCAGCATTGGAAAAAATGAAATTAAATAAAACAAACAAACAAACTACAAGAAACCAAGAGATGTCTATGTTTTGATTAAAAAGTTAACATTTTTAGGAAATACTATAAAGGTATGAAATATCCAAACAATAAAAGAACCTGCAGGAATTAAGAATTAATTGCAATAAACAATGTCCTGCAACAATATGTAGAATCCAAAGCAGGGTTTGAGCTAGGAGACTTCCAGAGATGCCTCTAACCTGAATGACTCTACTATTAGGAGATGTAAGATCACAGTTAATTGTCATCAAATACAATTAAATAGGGAAAATTTGAATGTTACTCATAGAAGTGGAAGTTGAACTGTATACAATATAATGAGATTACATAATAAAGCCAATCTCCAGAAAAAGGAATAATAACGAGGAATAATGTGCTGAACTGAACTGCTTGTCATGGGCTGGGGCTGCAGCTGAGGCAGGCCCATCACTGAAACCTCTTCCCTGGCTGGGGGCTCACTCAGAGATGCAGGCTGGGTGGTTTTCACCTTGTTTAGTTCTTCCCCTTGCTCCTCCTCATGCTACAGCTGCTTCTCCTCCTCCTGCCCTCACTGATGCCCTGCTGCCAAATATTCTTCCTCATCCACTTCTTCCTCCTGCTCCCTCTAGGAATCTCCTTTGTCCTTTACTAAATGGGCTGACTTCCACTTCAGTATTTTTTCTCGTGTATAGGAGCTACTGATGACTTATGTCACCAACTAACTAAGCAAGAAGAAAAAGTCATTTAATATAGGAATATTCAAACTAGTTTTCACAAGCAGGAACAAGAGATATTTTTTCCTCTCTCTAAGAAGCTGCTTAAGGGAAGTGATGGAATCATTTCAAGATGTACCACACGTCATTTCACCCAGCACTGAAGGGCTATGGCTGTGAAAGAAGTGTTGTAAAACAGAATAAAAGAAAATGCCAAATCCAAAAGCAATGTGGTTTAAGTAACACAGACAGTAGACAGAGGAGGCATATTAGGCTACAGAACCTACAGTAAACAGGAGGTATGTAGAAATGTAAGATAAAGTAGAGCCAAATTCTCATTCCCCATTTCCCCACACAGTGCATTTTCATCTTCTCTATCTGCTTTTCTTGCTACAAAGCCTGTCCTTTGTAATATGCTTTCCTCCAGCATTGCTGAATATAGTCTAAGAATATGCAATCTGAGATTATCCAATTTCACAGTCAACTTCAATAAATTCCTTTGCCTTGCAAAGGGATGTAATAGTATTCCACACAGAAAAAAAGAATCTCAATTAAAAAACTTCAGTATTGCCAAGAAGCCACTGGCACAATATGTCCACGCAATTTGAGAAAGGTTCATTGACAAGAACAACAGTAAAAAGAAACACCCCACAAAAAAACCCCAAAACAACATTATACTAGAGGGACTACTGAGTGTGTTCTATCAGAAGACTAGCAAATAGGTTGAACCTGAGCCTGCTCCTTTTGGAACAATATAGCAACTGTTATGAAAGAGCTATTCAAGTATTTCACATGGAACAATGAGATTACCACTACTTGCAACTAAGCTGATGTAAGACTTCTTCCATTTTTCCAAGTGAAACTGGGAAACTTAAGAAAATGTCTCTCAGTAAACTAGCATTTTGTCTAGGAGGCCAGAGACTCTTGGGAGAGTGCAGGAGAACAGCTGAATAATTGCAGATTTCCAGAAGCCATCATTTCAGCATTGACTGATGTGTCACTGAAATTTGTGTTCTCAAAGCCTTCAGGAAGCTATTTATGTCAAATTCTTCAAAAGAGCTTTGGGGACACACATAAATATCAGCTCTCATAATCTGAAAAATATTCATTCATCAAATCACAACAGTCAGATTGTTACTGAATGATTTCCCTTGCCTTAAAATATTTAGAGCATTACAACTAAGGAGAATTTTCTGCTCTGGTCATGTGATCAATTGTTTTCAAGGGAAACAGTGAAATTTCACTACTTCAAAATATCTGAAACTCAGTTTCCTCTTACTCACCTACTGTATTATGCAGCACTCACAAAGCAATTCCAAACTTTCTGTTACTTCAAATTCTTTAGATTATTCAGCTTGCTCAACTTCTTTAAAACACTATTTATTTAAAAGCCCTACTGCTCTTATTATTGCAGCAGCATCACCTACAGCATATAAAGTGAACCAACAAAAAATTCAGAAGAAAAGCCTATATTCCAAAGAAACTACAAGCAAAGTATCTTATGTTAGGATGTTAGAAAATAAGCTGCAATGAATCATTAAAGAAATGCCTCCCAAGTCCAAAGTAACTGGTGACACATGAATTTATCATGCCTCAGCAGTTCCCAACACTGTTTTTATCACATGACAAGTCAAACTGACTTTCAGAAGAGCAATCAACACAACACATTCATATAGCAATAAGAGGAATTACACAGACTTGTTTAAAAATACCTCATTAGTCTAACAGCATCTTTTCAGGTCTGGTTATAAAAGCTCCTTATCTATTCTTTCAAGAGGTATGTGCATGACGAATACCTGATTCACCCATATGTCACTTCAAATTCTAAAATTGTGGGGGAACTGAGTCAAAGAAATATGAATATACAACTCCTATAACCTGAAACATGAATATTAAATGATGAAGTATTTGCATTGTCTCCACTGCCTTACAGCACATGAACGTCAAATCCACTTATTCATATCTCTCCCTCCCTCAAAGCAAGTAGTTTGGTTTGATGTGTCACCAAAAGCAGAATTAGTAGTGTCCTAAATACCTTTATTTTTAAGAAAGCTTTACATTTATCATTTTCAAATAGGCAATAAAAAGCTTAAAGGCATCTCAGCTGTGGTACTTTGTGATTGACATTAAACACACTCTGCCTGTGCATGCAGAAAACAAACACTTCTCTCTGGGTAAGGCAGATTATTCAACTCTTGGATTGTTTGTTGTTTACTATATACGTGAATCACCCCCAAGATCTTACACATCATGGTTACTCTAGAGCTTATTTTGAACTGTAAGAAGAAAATCACACTATTACAGCAGCATTTACCTTCAAAAGTCTTTCTTAAGCTGAATCCCATTTAGGCAAGGAGAGAGTTAAAATTCTTTCAGTTTTACTGTAGCACAAAGTCAAGCTGGAGGCAACTCAACAGTGGGGCCAATGGCATTTAACACCTTACCATCACCTGGATGCTGGGCCAGAGCACACCTTCAGCAAGGTCACAGGCAACACAAAACTGAGGAGCAGAGACATTGCAAGGCTGTGCTGCCATCCAGGGAGACCAGGGACAGGCTGGAGAACTGGACTCAGAAATATCTGTGAAGTTCAACAAGGCTAAATGCAGAGTGTTGCATTTGGGGAGAAATAGCTTGGGACACTCAGGCAATGCTGGAGGGCTGGCAAACAGCTCTGTGGAGGAGGATCTGGGAGCCCTGGGGGACAGGCAGCTGAGCACGAGCCTTCAACACCCCCTCCACGGCAAAGCAAGCCAAGAGCAGCCTGGACCCCACTAGGAACAGCATTGCCAACAAGTCACTGCCAACAGTGCTGCCCAAAGGGGCTGGGGAGTCTCCATCTGTGCAGATATTCAAAACCTGACTGGAAATGGTCCTGAGAAACCTGTTCCAGCTGACCTTCCTGGAGCTGTGGGAAAAACAACTGCACCACTTCAGAACTTGGTATCTGCTTATTAATAAGGTTTAGCAACAGCTATTGCTTACAATAGGTTTCTGAGTCCTAAATCACTTCTGTTCTTCAGCAAACAGCTACTTGAAAATTATTTCCCTTGTATACAGACTCTCTTATTCCCTTGTTCCACTGCAGTCACTTTTTGACCTTTTCAGTACTTCTTACCGCGCCAAGGCTTGGACTTTTGCAGCATGGCGCTCTTCCTGTTCTGCCACCTTCCTTCTGCAGTTCTCCATCTCCTGCCTCAGTGCTGCAGAATGCTCCATCTCCGCATCGAGCAGATTTCGCAGGGACCTGCAAGAAGGCAACAGCCTCTCTTTACAACACTGCACACACTACCTGGTAATTAGAGTATACTTTAAGAATCACAGAGGAGGTTGACTGAATGATACCACTGATGTCATCCTAAAATTTCATTATTCAACTTTAAAAAATCACCTGATTTGATTATACAAAGATATGAGAAGCTAGAAGGAAAAAGCAGGTGCAAATGCTTACTATTAATTTGTATTACTATCTTGTCAACAAACCCAAAGCACAACCTATCATGGGATCTACTATACCAGCATGCAGGAAGAATTTGTTTTTTAAAAAAGCTTCTAAACTGTTCTCAGTACTTCAGTGCAAGTCCATACATCTTGGGAATAATCTATAAGCAATATAGTTATAGCAAGACAGGCAGGGCTCTTGCCTCTGCCAAGGGCACTGCCACAGACCTCTGTGAAAAACCCTTGATGAGATAGCAGAGGTCAGCATGATGCATAATGGTAAAACCCAAAGCCTTCTGCCAAGAAAGCCCACAAAGCTGAATGAGGCAATAACTTGCAATTATGGGAGTGGGAAGAATAGGAGGGAGGAAAATAGGATGTGTTGGTAGGCTCAGCATTAAAAAACCCAAAATACCTATAGGAAAATGAATTACCAAAATAGCCTTACTAAAGCATTGAATACATTTGTATTTTCATTCATCTATGTGTTTCAATAAACTAAATAAATACAAAGTGTGTTTCATGGCATTTTATATAAGCAACTGATCATTTCTACATTTACATCATCATTTTGCCCCAAGCAAACATAAAGACAGTCAGAAATGAAAGTCACTTTCAGCATTACACTGTCAGCCATCCTACTTCACTTCTTCACCAGAAGGGAGAAATCAGAAATTCTGTGAATATTCGCATTAGGAGAAACTTTTGCTCATTTGGAAAGCTGTCTTAAGACAGCTTCAGAATCTTCTGGCTATAAGGTTTGGTTTTGAAATAACTACAACTGCAAAGCTCCCAAGATACAAAGAGTTACCTGATTGAAACTAAAAGCCAAAAGTTGCCCTCAAAACGCTATTCTTCAATATCAACATTTAAATAGTGAATAATTAAGTTAACCTTTCACAGAAAAAATAATACATACATCAAAAAAGTTACATAAATATTATGTATAGCTTTACAGAAAGGACAGCTTCTATTAGAGAACAAATTTTTTGTTTAAATTACAGTATCTCTTGACTAAAAAAAGCAAACTACCTATTCTGCTCTTCCAGTTCATCCTTTCTATTCATCATGGCCACGATAGCTTGACGAAGTTCATCTAAGAAAAAGGAACAAAAAGGATTAATGTCTGTGTACATTTTTGCTCATTTCAAATATGATCTAGGAAAGATTTAGATCTAGAAGCCATGTACACAGGCAGCACATTTAAAATAATGCCAACACCATTTGCTATTCAGCAAAGCACATAAAAATGCTCTTAATCTCATCACCAATTTGAGCAATCATTCAAAAGCGTTGTTACTTAACACCGCATCAGAAGTATTGATCAAATCAAATTAGTCTGCATCTGGCTTTAATACAAATGTTTACAAGTGTGCCTGTGTTGCAGCTGTTTTGTTTTCATCACAGATGTAGGGCAGAATGCACCTCTTCACCACATGCCTATTAATGAGATACACTATTACTTGTTCAGCTTCTCCAGATTGCTTCTTCTCATGGCTGTAAATCCTGACACAGGAAAAAACTGCTACAGAGAGATGGGAGGAGAGGTAATGTCATTGCTTCCTCATGGCATTGCTTCTCAAGTGCAGCCCTAAAGACGATGAGATTTCTGAACCTTGTCATTTCCTATAAAATCCTTTCTATTTTTTACAAATACCTTAAAAATACTTTCTGTTATTAAACCAAGAATAAAAAAAAAATTTAAAAAAAGCTAACAGAATTTTAGAATTTTTAAAGATGTCCTTTGGGTTAGATTTAACATGATACCAGAACAGCCAAATATCAGACAGAAAAGTGTCAGCTCAAACAATTTCATTAACAATTTTACATATGTTAATCTGTAATTTTATGAGTACTACAAGGACACAATTATATTAAACCGTATTTCCCAACATTTAAGTGAAACATTTATATATAAGAAATCAGCAAACTCTGTTCTGCAAGTATTCAATGCAGATGCCAGTAAATTTTGTGTGCTTTTACTGAAAATATACTAATGGAACTGTTATTACTTGATTTCTTCAAGCAAGCAAAGCCATTGGACAACTTCATTCCCCTTTACATTCAGTACAGAATTACTTATATCTTACTTAATATTTTCTACAGTTACAGAAGTTTTTGCCCATTTAACAAAAACTTAACATTGTATGGGTCAGATGGAGACTGAAAAATTCTAGTAGTGGATAAAATGTAAAAGATTTTATTATGTCAGCCAAATGTATCAGCCAATGCTGCAAATACCATGACTCCAGTCTGGCTTTGGTAATCTGCAGATAAATCCCACCCTTGCATGACTGCAGGGTTCAGCAGAATTCTCATATCATTTAAAATCAGATAACCCAAATTCCTTCATGTAAGGTTTTTTTCCAAAAGATCCCTGCATCTTTGGCCAGGGAGAAAGTAGATGATCATTTTTCTGCCCATTCCATAATACCCATATTACACATTAAGAGCTAAATGACATTAGCAAGAAACATTTCAGTAGGTCATTAGAGGGAGTTTGCACTTCATTAATTCAGCATAGAAAGAGTAATTAGTTTTCTACAGTAACTTAGCATATTTTATGCAACCCTAAAAAAAAATCCAAATCCTGTAGAAAAACCAAAAGTGAAATACTGAAACTTCTGGGTATTAAATACTAGCACAAGGGACCACAATCCATCAGCCTATCTGTGAAATAAACAATTGCTCCAGGGATGAAGAAAATGGAATAATCCAGGAAGTGCTAGAGCATCATACAAATAAACAACACAAGCTAGAATCTACAGTAAGTTTTCTGTACAGTAACACTCCATAACAAAATAAGAGATCTTGAACTATAATGTTGAATTCAGAACCCTCCTCAAGGATGCATCAAGCCGATGGCATCTTAAATATTTTAAGTGTGCCATTAAAATATGATCGTGCACAATCAACAAGTAGTTGCTGTTATGTCTGTAACTCTGAATAAATTAAAGCTGTTGCTGCTCAGACACGGCTCTGCACTTGCACGGGGTGCCCACTCTGCAGCAATTGCCTCTGTGTGTACCCAGTGTTTTAATGTGTACTGATTTATTAACATTTATACAGCTAAGCTATTATAAATTGTCTTCATTATTTCAATTTTACCAGCCTATTCAAATTGTAACCTTAACTTGCATAATAACTTAATCTGCTTTTCCTTATTCCATCCAGAATCTTCTGCATGAGTTGAGACCTGAAATCCCATCTTCTCTCACTCCCCTCTCCCTGCCCCCCACACAAGCAGAACACAAATGCAAGATTCTATTAAAGACCATGATTTGCACAAAAGAGGAAGAAAAAAAGCCTTTTGAAATAGAAGACTTTAAATTGCTTATTTATTTCCATTTGCCTCATTTTTCTGAGAGTCATGGAATCGACAATACTATAGAGACACAACAAATCAGAAACTCCAAATTTCATTATCACATATAGGGCAGAAATCAATGCTTGATTTAGGACCACAAATGCAAACACATTTCATATTCAGTACTTCTTGCTAATTTAGCTCAATTACAGGTACCAGTGGAGGTGTGGATGAAAGCATCAACACAAACCTCCAGTCTGGGCTAAGAAACCAGAAGTCCAAAAAGGCTTGTCCAACCCATGCCTACCTGAGCAGCAAGATTGCTCCATGGCTATAGTTCTGCTGTTTCTTCTTGAAGTGATAAGTATTAAGTAATTTCTACAAATTACTCAAAACAAACACAAGAACTATACAGTTTATCATCAACACTTCTTTAACCTCTCTACCCATAGTAAATATAAAAGAGTAAAGCATTATTAGTATAATTAAATGAGTAAAAATTTACCAAGAAAAAACATGGGAAACCTTAATTTCATGGTCTTTTGAAGCAAGGAACTGAGTAGAACTAAAAGGAAACCACCCTATTTAATTCAGGTATAATATTTAAAACTTTCAAAAATTGTAATTTCTTACTTTCACTTACGATTCCTGAAAAATTTCATCAGCATGTCAGAGCAGTCAGCTGAATGCAAAGGAAATCCAGTATAATAAACTGCAGCAGGTTCCCTTCAAACCTGCCAGAACATCCCCAGTTCATGAGCTTTTGTCTGTCTGTAACACTTGCCTCCAAGATGAGTGTATGATCACAACCTAATTTTTCCAGCAGACTTATGTCTCATACATTGTGTGGGTTAGAAAAGGGAATAAATTAAAAAAAAAAAAAAGTCAGGGTTGTAGCAGCAACCATAAATTTGGCATTTTCTGACTTCTGAACTGTGCAACCTCAATCTTTCTCCCCCATTATATTTTTTTTCTTTTCTTTTTTAATAAAACAGTAGACAACGGCCAAGTATTTCTACTTCAGAAAAGTGTTTGATGTTAGACTTTATGTCCTATTTCTGAGCTGTTTTGTGCTTGATAACATTTATGTTCTGTAAAGCAATATCAGTGAAAGGCAATACACTACTGTTATTAAGGATCAGCATTCAACACCAACATATCTAAAAGTGAAGTGATAACCTGAGTTCCATAAAGACAGAGATAAGGTTATAACTAGTGAAGTTTTTCCTAAGAGACAGTTTTGCAACAACTTCTCGAAAAAAGAATTCCCATGTACAAACCAATAATTCCAAATCAATCTTAATAAGCAAAAAAACAACCAAGTAATGCAGTAATTAAATTTTTCATATTAAGCCTCACTTTTTCAAACACTAACAGTATTCTTTTATTGCTGAAATTAATCTGTGGTGCCTAATTACTCATGAAGCTAATATTTGCTCTAAAACATTTTTTAATTCCATTCCATACTTCATGCAAAATATAGTTTCTAGAAAGCTTTCATAAGGTCACAGAGCATTAAATATATAATGCTTTGAGAAACACCTGCCAGTTTCCAGCAACCTCCAGAAAAGTCATAAGTTTCACAACTCTTCTGCTATTTAGCCAAAGATTGGAGAAGTATGATTTGCAATCACCTGTTGTGAAGAATGAGCTGTAAGTGAAATCATCCCTCAGAGTACACAAGGTCATGCAGCCTCCTCTGCAATCCTGCAGATAGAATACCAGGGTGGGCTGGGAGCAGTTTTTACAGGAATCTTTATTTTTTTTTATTTTCATGAGTGAAAATTTACACAGATATTTTCAGAGACAAGTAAGACTTCCAGCAGACTAGTTACATCTTAAATCAGAAGTCTGACCTTTAAAGACATAAAGAGCTTGATGCTCCCTAAGCTGCCTACATGAACACTGCCTTTTAAGGCTTAATTTAGTGCTCAAAAATCTTGTAAATATTATCCTGTCATGTCACTATTCACAGGACAAATTTTAGTAGGAAACAAATCGTGTTGGCCTTCTACTGTATAGAAGAGTCCTGGTGAAAACCAAGTCTGTAAAATAAACTGCAGCTTTCCCCTCCCTGATGAAATACAAACACCCTCCCTTTACAGCTGTGCTTTCGGAGAAGACACAAGAATTTAGTACCTGCCAGTGATCTGTGGCAACTACCCAGTTGCCAGACAGAACAGGTCAGCAGCTATTTAGAGGACACAGAAAGTACAAAAACATACACCTCACTTACACAACCAGTATAAAAATATAACATGGAGGTTTGGTTACTCAGTGAAGTTCTCCAGTGATCATGAAAAGCTCGGGGATTTCTCAAGAATATATGAAAAAATATGGAATGATGTGCAATGTTACAACCTTTCCTAACCTTTGTGGTCAACCTCAATTTTAAAAACTGAAGAAAATTATAGTGAAAAAACTAAATTACCAATTATTTCCTAAAAATAGTACTATAATAAAAGAACCTTGTAAAAAAGAACACAAGTAGCATCCTTCTAAAATGAAAGTTTTGGAACTTATTTTTTTCCACTGCAAAAACAAAATGGGGAGACTTGTGCGGTTAAGACATTGTTCTGGTGGAAAACATTGCTGAAAATACAATCTTCCAATAGCAACTCTTGAAACCATGTTGTTTGTGATTCAAGTACAATAAGACAAACTTTTTTAAAAACGGAAACTTACATAGTAGAGTAGATGCATAAATAGAAAACTTCTGACCAGCTTAACTCTTTATAAGCTTGGTTATGACAAAACAATCTGCAAAGCAGGGCCAGTTTTCAAATTATGGCTGACACAAACAGCAAAGCTCTGTGGATTTCTCTTGAGTGGTATTAGTATTTTTTTGAGATGTATCTGCTGCTAAGTTAACCTATACCTTACAAACACATGGGACATAATTTAGGGAAAATAATTTAAAGTGGCAGAAATTTTAAATTACAGCTTCTTGTAACATAACTTTCTGGCCTGCATATCAAGAGAAGTAAGAAAAGTTTAATACTATACTAACAGGTTGGAACAGAAGCAGGAACAGAATATAATCTTTAAAAAATCCATTCCAGGCTTTGTCTTCAGAAATAAGAAACACAAAAATCCAGTCACTGGAGACCTCGCAGCTTTTCTCACTGCACTACTGCATTCCATTTTTCTTGTCTGATGTGTTAGAATCAGTTGCTATGCAACCAAGCCATAAGCCTCAGCATTTAATAATTCTTCTGCTAATTGCAATAGAGGGGAAGAGCTTCAGTGTCTGACTTTGTCATAGTACTGAATTCCTCCTGTAGAAAATATACGACCAATAACAACAAACTTGAAAAAAGCATTTTTATTCAATATACCCAGGATCATCTATTATAAAGGTATTCTTTAGTTCTATAAACGTATAGTCAGCTGAATTTTAATTATAATTATGATTATTTACTAGGTGTTCTACTGGCTTTATAGATGGGCTTGACATGCTTCCCACCCTTCCTTTCACCAAAGCCTTCTCTGAACTGGGAAAC
Organism: Nicator chloris; assembly: GCA_013400495.1. Lineage (NCBI taxonomy): Eukaryota > Metazoa > Chordata > Aves > Passeriformes > Pycnonotidae > Nicator > Nicator chloris. Next base: position 414,953 of record WAAE01001595.1, on the reverse strand, counting down.
TAATGATAGTGTGCATGCTTCTGTTGATCCTGTGTTTTCATTTCATTTATGAATTGCTAAGTATTGAGAATTGAAAATCGCTAGATTTTCTTTCTATTTTTTAGCTGTCTTACCTACACTGGGAAATAACTGAGCAACTGAAGGAGACCAACTGCGGCCCCTGCTGGTACCTGACTCCCCTACAAACAGCAGAATCAACAGAGTGCAGGGGCACCAGAAAACTGCCCTGTGCAATTCTCCAAGAAATAAATAAGAACAAAAGGATGTTATAGGAATAACATTAGCAGAGAATATCTAGTGACCAAACTATCACTGTAACTAATAACAGTAAATCCATTCCACACTCCAATTATGGCTCCTAGAAGTCTCAAACTAGTTTGCCACTTCATGACATACTTGCAAGAAAGGATTTTTCAGCTTTTTTTAGTTAGCAGACCAGTGCCAGAGCCTGAAACACTGCTCAGTGAAAATGCTTCTTTTATCTCCTTGAACACAGGTTGATACAGCATTTGAATATAACTTCAGAAAATGAGATTAGAATATCTTAAGATTTCATTCATTTTGATGATTGCATGAATCAATCACAGAAAAGAATTTTGGCTGCATCACTTCTAACTTCCAAATGTCATAATTTAAAACTTGTACATATTGAAATTTGTAAGAAGAAACAAACACACACCCAAGAGCTTTAGGAACAAAGCCAGTTCAGTTATAGAACATTCTGTACAGTGAGGAACATAAACACATACTGATTTACAAGCTTAGACACTCAGTTTAACAACTAAGTCTTTGTTCTACAAGTGTATGCAAAGAAAAAAGATCAAATATGTGATAAACAAACTGCCTGTGCTTCTATTAATCTATTTCTGCAGCAAAGACTATTTTATCCAGTCTAGCTCTGCTCTCAATACCACTGAAACATGACTGTCTTCCCCTGAATCTTAACTCCAGTGTTTGTATTTGAAAGCCCATATTTATGCTTGGAGAAGATTTTCATATCAAAACCACAGAAAGAGTGGGGTTTGTTTGTTTGTCTCTGATTAGCAGTTCATTAAAACAGGCAAAATAAGCAAGACTACATCAGAACCAACCCTCAGTGTTTTCAGAACTTGTAGAAATTTAAAGATGCTAATCAAATCATTATTTTTAACTACCGAAGCCACATTTAATATAAGGATGTATCAGCTGCAACGAAGCATAACCTGCCAATACAAACATCTTTTTAGAGCAGTTCTTACTAACATGACCAGCACACCATAAACTAAGTGTTCTATGACTCTCTAAGCAGACTTTATTGAAACAAAAATGGAAAGAGTTACAGGACTTTCAAAGTTATTTCCATCAATCTAGATACATCAAGGAAGTACTTACTAATTGTCATGGATTCTGGCACAGTGGCTGAAGGCAACATACTGCTTAAAGTATTCCCTTGAGCTGGAGGACTGACTTCCACTCTAGTCATAAAAGCACAGTATAATCAACATATGAAAACAAAATCCTGAACTCAAAACTTTAAAAAAAGCATTCCAGAAACTAGAATTGTTATTCTATTAATCCATATTCAATCAAAATATGTTGAACAATCCTTTAATGTATCTCCTGGCAGTCTGATTTAAGCAGACACACAAAAATTCTAAATTAAAAGGCCACGGAGAATATAGTAAAAAAGTAACATAAAAACCAACATAAAACCAATTTTGAAAACCAGGAGGCCAAGTTTATTATGTGACATGACTAAATGACTTCTTCAAGATAATTAGAAGTTCAGTGTATGAAATGATGCAAAAAGGCAATTGTAGGTATTTTGCATTTGTCTTTCCAAACATATAGCACCCTGAAGTACCCCGATGGTTTGGTTGGTTTTCCAGTACTAAGTGCATTAGGTAACAGTAAGTTGGCAACTACAGGGTGAAGGTTTTTTTCTTTTAGTACAAACATAGTTGGCATATACCTGTAAGGAAGATCAGATCTCCTTGGAACCAGTTCTACCGGATGAACAGCATGTTCATGACCCTCTCCATTCTCCAAGTTATCTAAAGTAGAATGCACAAGCATTAGCTTCCTGTGGGTCACACTACTCAAAAAACAAAAGAAAAACATAAATCCAGAAGTTAGGTAGTTACATTTTTAAACAGAGACACTCAACTTGGTAAAGCTTTTAAACACTTTTAATTCTGTCTCCAAAGCTGGCTTCTGCAAATTGACCCTGAATACCAGCAGAATTGTCAAGTCTCTTAGGAACATAGCCATCATAAAGAAATTAGCATTGCACAATTCCTAAATCATATTTGATATGTACAGAGTTGCAAAGCTATGAGGAGACTTCTTCCTGAAGTTACTTGTGCAAGCCCCCAGAGTTGAAGCACCTCATGACACTTCATGCTCACTACAAATCTGGTTGTGACTTGCAGAAGAATTTGTGGTTAGTCCCCAGCACATGAAACCTTGCAAAGATACCAGTGCTTTCTGTATTCCCAACAGAGCACCATGGCATTTCTCTGACTCCTCACGTACCTGTAAGTACCTCTGTACCAACCACCAGGAATCAGACAGATGAGATACTGTTTAAAAAGCATGAATAATGCGCATCTGTCCACAGATCCACAACTGTCGGCAGCAAAACATCCACATCACTGAGCCTGTCATTAAGGAAGCTCAGGTGGAAACAAACAAAAATCATATTTTATTGATGTGTTCTGCATCTCACTATGTAAGGGCTACCAAGTTACTATAAGACAATCCAAAATAGAACAGATTTAGAAAGTAGAAATTCTAGAAAATAAGTTAATGGGAAATAGAGTTATGTCAGAAATTCTATGGAGGAGAAAATTTATTTTTGAAGCTGTAGAGTTTACTGAAGCTCAGTTCCTAAAATACATACTCCATTTTTGTTCCAAGCAACTGCATTTTGATGGAGGCTTTCTCATTTCTAGTTACATGAAGATATGATATGCCCTGACACATCCCTGGAGCACTGCAACAGATTAATACTGAAAACACATATTAACATACAACACTATAGATTATGCTATTTCAAATATATATATTGTGTGTGTGTTATTTATTGGTATTAAGACCCATAAACCAAAATATTGGGTTAAACTATGTATTTTATAAGAGCTCATTAAGTATGTTTTAACAAAAATATCAGGGTAATATAATGAGCTTGCCAGTTAGTGGGCTGGACTGCCCTCAGAATAAGCTAATGCATGTTCCTTCTGACATCATTCATCCAGCACAAGTGCAACTCCCAAAGTCAAGCAAACAAGTGCCTAAGGCAGCTTTCAATCTCAGCAAACTGTCAGGGTGGCTGAGGAGAGGGTGCCTGGATCCATGTGTATCTCTGTCCCTGACTGCCTGGCACTCGGGTTGTGCAATAGGCACTTAGTGCAGCCCTCCCTGCACACTCCATCAGCTCCTCCTGTTCGGAGGTGAGACCAGGAGAGCAGACAGCAGAGTATGGGGGGCTTTCCTAGCACTGATGAACTGACTTCTTTCACCAGCTCAGTGCTGTGCCACTCTCACTTGCATGACAGACCAGAAGGAGGGACAGGAAGACTGAAAATACCTGTCCTGTGCCCAGAAGGATCTGAATGGGCCTGCTGATCATCTCCAGTAGGCTGAGCATTGCATTCGAAACAGTTCTGAGATGAAGCAACACAAAACAAGGGGCTTTGGTGTCTTCTTAGTAAGAGTAAGCCCCTGGGACAGTTATGGATAAGATGCATACAAATATATACAGATGTCCTCTTTTGTCATCTGCCTCCAGAACTAAGTCTTGGCTTGCACTCCTGATTTTTGATTTCAGATCAAAATCCCCAACTCAAGCTCCTGATGTCTTGTGACATCTACTGACAGCAACTGTGAGTTCCCATTCCACATACCACCCCCGATAAACAGGAATGTATTCTTGTATTCCAGATTTCAACCTGTGGATGTTCCCCAACAGTTTCTGTTTTACATTTAATAGACCACAGTGCCACAAACTACTCAATGTTTTCTAAATCCATTCCTTCATAAATTGAAAAATATGGCAGCACAAGAAAAAATTTAAAATATCCTTTTTTTTTTTTTTAACCACTGGTATTTCTTATGAGGTACATATTTTAAAATACAGCAGAGGGCAGTGCAGCATTATTTTATGATTCACATTTTTGTCACTGAACTTATACAATTGAATTATACTTTTTCATAGGCTTTCAATCAACAACCCATTTAAATTCTTGGACATATAATGTGTATGCAAAAATATGAAATATTCTACAATTAAAAAATTACCTGAATACCACTGAGAAGTTTTTAAATGGTCACTGAAATGTGTATACCTAAAGTTCAGTGTTTTATGAACAACTAGAAAAATAACAGGGTGAAGGGGAGGGCTGGTGGAATTTTTTTGTTTGTTTTTGGTACTAACACAGATACTGTAAAAGCACCAGGTCTTCTTTTCCAGTCCTTTGGCCATTTTTATTGCTTGCTTCAAATGGTCCACATCATTCTTGAAGTGCCCCTGCAGCATACAATACTGCAGCTGAGGCCACAGCAGAGCAAATGAAGCTTGCATTTACAAATTACACTCTCATTTGTGCACAGCTCTGTTAATTCACTATCAGCTTATAACCTGCAAAAAATGATTTGAGGATACTGGCACATGAAAAACTAGATGTGAGCTGGCAACTGGTCCTCACAGCTCAGCAAGCCAGTCTTAGAACAAACGATCTCTGAAGATCCGTTCCAACCCAAACCATCCTACAATTCCCATAGCCATTTCTGAGCAAGTATTTCCTAGTCAATCATTCCTTATCCTGTTTTTCAACAGTTAATAGCTTCTATTGAACTGCTTCCAGCTGCCATCCAATCTGTCAAAATTAATTTGAATTCAACTTCTGAAACATGCTTGGAGCTTCTTGCAGCTTAGTGGATACTTTTTATACAACTATCCTAAACTTCAATAGAATACAAGACCACAGCTTAATCCCAATGCAACTCTGGTTTGACATTGATAACTCCCCCCTAACTAACTACTCAAATGGAAAACTCTGATTCAGAACTAGAATAAATCTGAATTGAACTTTTTATCCCAGTTGTGCAGTATCTCCTATGTCTGTACAATCCTGTTATTTCTTACCATTGCCCCATGACAGAATATAGGTTGCTGGAATCCTGTGAATTCAAATGCCCACCTGTTTGGGAGTAAGAGCCAACAGCACTGACAGGAAATAGAACATCTGAGTCATCATTCAGGACCTGCAGAGGACTCCAACTGCATATCTGAGACTCGCATGTGACTATTTCATGAGGCCTATTTAGAACAAACAAACAAACCAATCTGTTTATACAGCCAGTACTACTATTCATAATGCTTTTACTTCTTTCAGAGATACCACTGCAAGAAAAATCTTTATTTCAATCTGCCTGCCAATTTCTTGGTCAGCCATACATTATTTCATTAAAGACCAGACATTCCAAAGCAGATGAGACAAGCAGTGATTGCCTTTTTCTCTAAATGAATTTCTGACAGAAATAAAGAAAGTATATTAGTATCTAAAATTATTCTTTCTCTCTCAATTTTGTCCCACCTTGTTGAATCATCTACACTCTGATGTAACAAGCTTTTTCTGTTTAAAATACACATTTTTGTTGTGAAGCCAAAATAGAATCGTTATAATAAGGAAATATCAAGTAGGCCAGACTTAGAGCCTGGCTATATCATGCCACAGTTTTAACAACTGAGAACTTCACGGAGTACAAGAAATCTGAAATCTCAAAATTTGGGATTTCAGTGAAACTTAGAAGCAACATATCATCACTGCAGTGGCCCATATTGTTTAAACAGTAAAAAGGAAAAAAAAAAAAAAAAAAGAAGGAAAAAAAGAGGGGGAAAAAGGTGGGGAGGAGGAATATGGAGAGAAAAAAAAAAAAAGCAAATCTATAGTTCAGTTCAACACATCAATTTGCCAGTACCCATAAAGGAAAGGGAGGGGTGGAGGTGAAGCATGGAAAGTTTACCACTATCTCCTGCACCATACTTACTTTTCAGAACCTTCAGCTCCACCTTCTGTGCCTTTATTTCCTAATGATTTTCCATACAGCTCATCCTCATCTGCATCTTCGTCATCAATGCTCTTCACATCCAGTTTCTGATATTCATACTCTCCATTCATGAATACCGAATTGTTCTTCCACGAATGGTTACTTTCACTCCCATTCAGATTTTTTCCAAGAGTGCTTTCAGATGAGGACAATGCAAGAACTGAAGATCTGTCTACACTCTCCTCTGAACTTTCTCCTGTAATCAGAGTCTTTATGCCATCCCCCAAGTTTTGCTCATCTTCCTCTTCATCAAATGAGATAATATTAGTCACTCGCTTCTTCTTTTTTCGATCTTTTTTGTATTTCAAATCTAGTAGCAATACAAAGTTTCACACAGTTTAGAAAAGAGAAATAATATATGAAACATGGTTTTTTGCTTAAAAGAATTCATGCACTAAATTATTCTAGTCAAGAAAAAAAACACTTAGATCTACATGGCATTCATTATCTTTTCATACACGAGTTTTAAATCTCTAATTATCAGCTTTATTTTATATGTCTTATATAATTGAGATTTTAGAAGATATTTTGGAGATGTATTCATAACAGGATTCAATGGAAACCAGAAAAAATGTTCTACAAACCCATGAAATTAAATTTAAAGTAAAAAGTTAGCCTTCTTGTCACTTTGTCCCATGGACTACATCTAGTGTATAATGCAGAGCAGGTCTGCACAACAGAGAAAACATGAAGCACTTTCAGAGGAAAAACTGAAAAGAACAAACTCACAATATGAACAAAATCCACAACCTGCAATCAAATAGTTTTGCCTGTACTCTAAAAATTGAACAGTCTGTTTTCAGCTAATTAGCTTTTGGTCTAGAAATACACTGAAATTCTCCCTGATTACACCAGATGTATTCAGTGACACCACTTATTTTTACCCTATTTCCTATTCTCACTGTATCTGATGTGCACATGAAGTTAATACAAAGCACTCCAAGAAATATCAGATATTTACTCACCAAAACACTTCACACTGGGACCAAATTGCTTTGTTTAATTCAAGTCCAGCTGTTATATATCCACAAAACACACTAACATACTTTTAAAACCATGTTAAAACCCATTCTGGTTGCAAACAGAATTCCAAAAAGAACACAGACTTTAACAGAAACATCTGACTTGCTCTAACACTCCACATATAATTGCATTTGAACAAACTCAATTTTTTTAAAGTGACATTTAATTGGAAGTTGTACCTTTCATGTTCTGTATACACATGAGCTGTACACATCAGGTACATCATGCTGTGGAGTCATATGCACCATCTGGTCAATTACTGTCTTGTTTCATCTTGCAAGGCTATTCTATACTAACAAAGCTATCCCAAGTCAAGTATCATCTACAATTTTAATCTCATTTAAGTGCTATACAACAAAAGCTTTACCACAAGTTTGTTCTAAAAACTGTGTTTTAAGACAAAGTCTATTTTAAATGCCAATAAAAACCAGATTTTATCTCAACTTCTCTTCCTACCAGATTCTCATGTGGGGTTTGTGCTTTTTTCTCATAACCAAAACAATTTCTTGCCTAAACTCAACCTTGTTTCTTAATTGAAAAGCACATATATCTTTCTGCAGTTTTGTACTTTTACAAAGCAAAACAAACTTTTAGCTCAACTTCCAGAAACAAAGATAATAAAATATTACTTTGTTAATTTGGGAACAAAAAATATATACTGAAAATCACATTTTGCTTGACTGATTTCAAATTATAAGAGATTAAGACTTTGGGTCTTTGTTAGTAACTAACATCATACAAGCTGGTTGTAACACTATGAACTCTAAAGGTAAAGGGTGTATGAGTAAATTTTCATTTTGGCAATTATCTGCTTTGCATAGGAACTCAGACTGTAAATACAGTCACTACTTGATGCAGATTACAAGCTAAGATTTGTATCTGATACATAACAACAGATATACGTCATTTTATGTCTGACTGGCAAGGTGCCAAAAGACAACACTAAAAATGAAAAATCACTACATCACAAACTTCAAAGCATAATTTTATGAACAAGAAATTGAAATTCAGGTCACAAGCAAAGTACTACCAATGAAACAGTGTAGCCTCCCTCTCACAGTGATATAAGAATGCTGAAACACACAGTTACCATCCAGAATTGATACCAAATATTTCCAATTCCATGCTTTAATTACACACTCAACTGGTTTGCATGCATAGTGTACTTATTTTTAAGACTTCTGCTCTATAATAGTGCATTAAAAGTAAATTAAAAAGTTATTTAAACACGCTTTAATATTTTCTAAGTTTCTGAACAGCACTAACATTGATAAAAGCTTACCAGCATTTACATTCCTCGAGAGAACAGGCAGTGGGTCAGAGTCCTGGTCAGGTTTTATGAGAATCGAGACTGCAGATGAGGCAGTGATCTCCCGGAGGAGGCTGCTGACACCCTGAGTGGACTCTTTCAATAAGGAAGTTACATTTTGTGTGGATTCCTTTAACAAATCTGACACAGTGGGTGTGCATTTGCTCTGCCCATTTAAATCCTTATTATCAATATTGATAGCAAAAAGAATGGAGTTCAGACCTTGAGAAAAAAGAAAAGGGGAAAAGAGACCAGAAATGCACCATATGCTTCACATGGAAGTCATGAACATAGAAGCTAAGGATTAACAAAACTATGACATGGAAAACATTTTTCCCAAAATTTTCCCACAGTTCCCAATGCATGAATTCTTATTCTTTCATGTACCATTCATTCCTTTCTAGATTATATTCAAGCTGGTGCAATCAGTTCTGAATTCTTCTTGATGTCTGTTCAGCTACACATTAAATAATCAACAAGTACTGTGAACTCATTTCTTCATAATCTTTTATTTTAACCCATTTCGATGCAACTTTAGTATTTGTTGGTTCCTATATTCTATTAGTAAAAACACCCATGAACCTTGTCTTGCAGAATGAAGCATGCGACCATGTATCTGAGAAAAGGGGTATAAAAGGTAATAATACATCGATTCTGTGGCTGAACTCTAGAAAAGTAAATTATTTGTTAGCATTCCTTACTCTTAGTCTCCTTACCCGTATTTACCTGTAATTTGGATCTTACTATAAAAATCCATCATTACTCTTTTCTAGTCAGGAATAACCCACTTTGCTTTCTCTAAATTGCACCAGTTTTAAGTCAGCCTTGACTGCTGAAGGGGTAAAAAATTTATGTGGAAGATTTTTGAATTGTAGGAAGGCCAGATCTAGGATTTTAACAATCCATCAATTAATAGCATAAACTGGCATAATACCTTGACTGTTCACCCTGGCTGTGCCTCTGATACACACTCTCCACATAAACAAAGTGTATTAGAGAAACTCCTCACAACCAGAAACAGATGTAACATCCCAAAACGCAGCAGTTTTCCCAGAACAGTAATACTGAAGATAAAGTCTTACCAGCTGCCATCGTAGGGATCATACTGGAACGTTCTTCATCCATCATAAAAGACCAGTCTTCATAGAAGACACTGCAATTTAAAGGGGGGAAAAAAGCACATGCAGTCCTATAGTAACACATATTTCACTTCTGAAAGACATGAAAACTCTGAAGAATAACTAGGAGCACCCCAAAGGATTAAACTTTATGTCACAGTAACTCCCTGTAGCCCTGAAATTGGTAACTGTGCAGACAGTTCTAAAAAGACATGCTAAAGAGTTTTTTTTTCTTTAGTTTTAGTTCTGCACTTTTTTAGGGGAAAAAAAGCCACTCAGGGCCTGGGGATTCACACTGCATTAGCAGTCACAGCATCTCTCTATACCTATTGCTATACATTTTTTGTATAAACTTAGAACACGTGAACACAAACAAAAAGGTTCCCTTTATCTTGAGCAACCTGCTCTGGTGGAAGGGGTCCCTGCCTATGGCAGGAGGGTTGGACTACACAACCTTTAAGGGCCTTTTCTAACCCAAATCCTAATATTCTATGATTCTGTGACCTGTTTCAATATCCAAACCCACACCAAGCACCCCAAATAGTTAGGGTAAACTATGAATTTGGATGTAAAAAAACACACATTTTTTCACTGTGAACACATAAATTTATCTGTTCTAAGCCTGGTTCTTGCTAGTAGCAGAATGCTGTATTTTTACTATCAGCATTCAGTTAATTAAACAACAAAACAGACAGCAAGAAAAGCCTCAATCCATATATTAAACAACTCTAAGAGATTCATTTACAAGTTTCCAAAACATATAATTGAGGATGTAAACTGATTCTGTAAATCCCATTGGAATTCACTGTGTAACATTTATGTCTTAAAAACTCTGGAATAAACCTTTTTAGAAATAGCATTACAATGCAGTGTGCTAATAATCCTGATACTGTGCAAGTATTGCTACAAGCATGAGAATGATTAGTGGCATAGCAATCCAAGTCGCTAATTTCCTAGTGGTTTTCAGACCTTTTTCTTTATTTCATTTGTCTGTATTTGATTTCTTCAAAATCTGCTTTACAAGAAAGCTACAGATGACTGGAACAAACTAGAAATGAAAAGGAGGTACTAATGAATTCAGTTCAGGCAATAATCTTATCCACTAGATCCATTAATCAATGCGAATGAATAAAATGCCTTTCTGCTGAATCCACTGGCCTTGATCAAGTGGTTTGAGCAAGCTCAACAGTTATCGATAAAAAAAGGAAAACACCTCAAGTTTTCATAAAGAAAAGGAGTTGAAGACATATGAGAAAAAGGCAGGACTCAGTTTATGAACTTAAGTGCATTTTGCACTTCCAAAGTACCTTAGGATTTCACAACGTCTAGTAAGTTATTCTCAGTAACTGTAACAAAAGGTTCACAAACCACTACAAAACCACTTCCCAGTGATCTGCAGCTGCAGCTCCCCACCGCTGCACTGCTGGAGCTTTGCAATTACAGGATCTCCAAAAGGCAACAGGCAATTACTACTGATGAATTGATCAGACACAGCTGCAATTGTGTACTATTTTAGTGGAATGAGAAAGGCATCCTAAAGCATGGTGTCCAGGCTGCAGTGAGGAAAACTGTTGAAAGAACAGGGAAGGGATTTAGGGAAGAGGTCATATGTTGATACAGGCACAAGCCACTATCTTAATGGCTGACAAAAATTTTAAAAAATGACGTTAAGTGACTTGACAGGCACAGTAATTAATATGGGGTACTACTACAGCTGTAGCATTTGGTTGGTTGCCTGGGGTTCCAGACAGGGCTTCATTTTTCAGTACACTTCCTGCATTACAAAGGTATCAGATACAGTACCTGAGGCGATTCTTATCTGCAAGCAGCATATGAACATATCTTTCCAGGGAATGTTCATTCAAAGCACAGCGCAGCCAAGCCCGGCCTCTGCCAGTGTCTGTAGTGATGGCCTTCAGAGAGTAGAAGCGCTGCAGCTCGTGTCTGTTCAGCACTTCTTTCACGTAATACCAGAACACTGGCTCTGGAATTTAATGATTGATAATAATAATAATAATGACAGCCACCCCACCATGAAAACCATTAAGCTCATACCTGAATACATTTACATGTAAATTTATTTTTAAAAAAAACAGGTAACAATATAACTCTGAACAAAGGTGAATCATTTACCCTCTTTGTGCAACCCACCAGTTAAACAGGTTATTTATTCCTACAGAACTCAGACTATTTAAGCACCTAGAACTTTTTACTTCATTGAAAAAGCCACACAAATCAAAGGATTCAATCTGACACTTTTACATAGAACTCACATTTAAAAGCACATTTGAGCTAATATTTTATCCACAGGTTCTTACGTTCAACTGGAAACATATGGAAGGGAAAAGATTTCTTTAGAACTCTATGTTACTGCTGATGTGAAATGTTGGAAGGCAGGTCCAAAGAACAGGTAGCTCCAGAATTTGCTGACATGCAAATAACAAATTCATGTTAATGGCAACGTCTCTTTCCACTAAAACACTTTCTGTGAGCTTTTCCCAACTACTGATAAAAACTGATCAGTATCTTCATATAGTTCTGATTAAAAAAAGGAGAAACATCATGGTGAAGAGAAAAATAAAGGGATCTTTTCTTTGAATGTGGAGAAAGTAATAAAAACCAACCCAACCAATACAAGCAATATAATTTTTCTTTCTAAAATTACATCAATAATTAGAAGTTAAACATTACTGACCTATACAGAATACGGCATTTAAAGAACTGAGTAAGACAAGGTCAAGAATGAAAACGTTGTTTTAAAAACTTATATGATGCAACAGTAGGAAGTGCTGATTTCCTAACAGCAACATTTCTAGAGAAACTGGAATGCAAGTTAAACTAGACTATGAAGCAACAGTCATTTCCACTGCTACTTCTACAGCACACCAAGCGTAAAGTATCCTACAAACAATCTGCAGTTTGGTGCAACACTTAAAACTTCTACTAGAAATTATATCACTTGACTGACCATATGAACTAATTAAAACAGGATAGCTACAGTTAGCAACTTACCTGTTTCAGTTTTGCTGGAGAAGCCTGCTGCTTGTTTGATTGCTGCTGCTGTCAGTGCTAATCCCCGGCTCCTCCTCAAGCCATGCTGGAACACAGCTTCAAACTGAGCACACAAACAGGTCACTCTGCAACAGAATTTTTAATGAACTCATGTAAAAGGAACTATGAAAAAATCATACTGAAAATCAACTATGTTTCTATACAGCAACTTTATTCCAGATCTCTGAATAGGAAATGTAAAGTGAACCATTATCTCATAAGCAGTGAAAGATCCCTTCTATGCAGTAAACTCATTATTTGCAAGCAGTATAATCTACTTATACCCACAGTCTCATCATAATGATTGAAAGCTGAGGCACAGGTTACATTCAGAAGAATTGGCAATCAATTTGAGAAATCACCCTCACATGCTAGAGGGGCTGTTAATCATGTTATTTCAGCTTCAGATCACCTACCTTTCATGCAATGTGATTTTTTGAGCATGTCAAATATTTTGTACCATATGTTTTATGTCATTATGATGCAAAACCTAAGCATGTTAATCTTAGACTATTTTACCTGCTATCAGAATCTGAAGCAATTTCTTTTCTTCCTCCAAATCGTATTTGACACTGTAATAAACAGATTTTAAGAAATTTTAAGAACTTTTTGTTACACTAAATAAATTCTCTGAACTATTTCTATATATGAAACAAAGTCATATCAAAAAAGGAAGCAGCACAAAATAGAGCATTGCAAAATACAGCCTGCATCCAAAAAGTGCTCTAGAGCATCATGTTACATGGGCTGCTCTTGCAGTTCAAATATACCCTTGCTAGCCAGAGCAACACACCTGCAGGTCCTTCAGTAAATTGAAAACTGAGTGGAAATTACTACTTTTGAGTTTTAAATGTGCACCCAAAAAACCAAATGTGGCTCCTACCCAGCTCAGTGCTACAATCACAGAACCACTCTTTATAAAACATTTCACTGGCTTACTTCTGAGGCATTCTTTTGCCTCCCAAGCTCTCCCAAATTGACTCCAGTCTATGAAATTCCACTTGCTGAACTTCACGTTGACACAAATACACAAATGTATATAAATCACATCTCTACATGTATTTTAAACATTCACTAAAAATCTAGTGCAAAGAAAAGAAGCTGCTACTCTAAAACATTAACTAAGTTAGACTTCGCAGTACACTGCAATTTAATTCAGTCGTATGAGGATTACAAGAACATATATTCTTAATATATATTCTATAGCATGACACATATTTTAAATAGATCTATTACAAATATAACCTGTCCAGAAGAATTTTAAATAAATACTGCACAGTAGTTGTTTGCTAGCAGACAAGAGCTCAGTTGTACAGTGTGAAAGCCACAATTTCTTCGTTTCCTTTCCTTCTTTTTCCTTGTCTTTGCTAAAGAGAAAGCAAAGACAGTCCCTGCTAGTAGTGACAGCTCTGAGTAAACTACTGCAGAAATGTGTGTTGGATTTCTCACCTGTTTAACTGCATCTAGTAGCCGTTCTAGAAGAAATTGTCTTTTAGTGTCGTTGGTCTGTGAACCTGAAATCCAACAAAATCATACAATTTTAAAATAAATTGTTTTTTAAAATACATTTGGGCCAACACAAACTTCTTTCTTTTGGGTCCTGAACACTTTCTTCCCATGCCGATTATTCCACTAAATTAACTAATTTATTTTCTCTAAGTAAAATGATGCAGTATAAACTGCTTTGAGATTTCACATAGCCTATATCTAACAGGAAGCAATACTGTTTCAAATATAATCTAGATTCTTATTTTAGTAATATTTTGACGATATATTTCACCAGTACCAAATACAGAATTATTATTCAAGCTGACGCACAGCTTGCCCTGAGCTTCTTAGCACAACCACTACAGTGTAGTACAGCATCACCGCACTAGAAAAGAATGGAAAACAAGAATGAAACACCAGGAGTATCTTCTTACTGTCAAACCTTATTGCAGAAGGAGTTTTAAGCCAGGTGAGCAGAGAGCAACTGTTAGAATAAATCCCTTAAAATTTAACTACCAGCATAGTTCTTCTGATTAACACTTATAAAATCTATTTTGTTAATATATAAGGAACTATGCAAGACAACCTTTAACTTCTCAAGCTATTTCAACAATAGCATAATGCTTTGCTTGTTGGAATATCCTTTATAAACTCTCATGAATATGGTAAAATTTATTATTTAGATAACCTAAATTGCCTCTGTAATTTCTTTATTCTGAGCTTAACTTCAAAACATCCATTAGAAACCTCTGTGACATCTCTGGAGTTAAAGTCATTCTATTCTCCTTTCTTCCTTAAAGAACATACAACCAATGTACATATGGACTGACAGCCAATTACCCAAACTCTGCATGACCAAATTCCTCCCAATGCTGAAAATCAAACACCACACAGTAAACCCTTTAGTAAAGAGAGATGACATCAAAGATATGTGCTTCCTCTTGCTATCTGACACTGTGAGGTCCAAATCCCAGAATTTCCTGTCTTCATAATCCCATTCAAAACAGTTTGCTTTTAAACCAGCAGGACAGGACAGAATTTGTCTGACTGAAATGATTCTGGCTTTGTTTAAATATATATACTCACATAATATATAAGTATACAGAATAAGTATGCCAGAATAAGGAAAACAACAAGAAAAATGTGCAAACATAGCTGCTAACTAAGCTCCACAATGCTGATTTTGCTGATTACAGTGCATTTTCAAGACGTCGTGCTTCCCGTTTTGAACTCTGACTCAAACTGTGCAGACATGTGATGTGTGAGGTCTGGGGCTGGTAGTCAAGCACTCCAGTGCACACAAACAATGTTCAGTGCCAGTCCAGGACTTCAGAAACAAACCCCACACCAAATGGGTTTTAACTTCCTAACAACTATGCCAGTTATGCCAGTGTGAAGATAAGGCTAAATTCATATAATCCCTACCATTCCACATTATGCTCCTTCAGAGATTGCAATTTATTAAACAACATTCAATGTTCTTACCATGCATACGTTGCCAAAATGGAGATGTATACATGCCTATGTATCCATCTGTTTTATAATAAATCTCATCACCATGAAATAAGGAAAACAATACCAACTTTTAGAGCAACCCCTGGTGTTCAGTAACATTGAACATACACAACTCTGCAGATTTTCTCTGTTGCTTCAAAACTCATTACTCTTACACTCTCACACTACCCACATACCTGCAAGAAGAGGCATAACACAATATTTCTCTTTATATTAAAAGCTTGAGACGACATCAGAACAAATGCATGCAATTAATAATTTCATGACCAGAAAAACATCTATCAAATGAAAATATTAGTAGGTGGGCCAAGTTTGTCATCCAAATGCAATACATGTTGGTTTTTAAATTCACACCTCTTTGGACTCTTTGTATCTATTTGGTGACAGAAATGGTTTGCAACTGGATTCCAAACTCTGACCAATATTAAAAAAATGCATAAATACAGAACACCTACTGATGTTCACTACACTAATTAATGTTCCAAACCACTAAAGCATGTGATACCAAATAACCTTAACTTTACACAGACTGAGTGCAATATGTATTTTCTCTTTATTTTACGTGTAAATTTGCACTACTAACAATCATGACTGCAGGAGATTACAACCAATGATTTCTGAAACAGTTCAGATCACCCTCACCATTAAAAGGGCTATAAGGCCACATAATGTGTCTGCTGAGCGCTTAACTGAGGTTTCTCTTCAATGCACATCTTAAACTCTTCTACTGCTGTTGCTTAATAGAAATTCTACAGGTAGAAGAAAAAGAACATTCACAAAGTCTAAATTTTTTTTAAAAAATTGAAGGATTAAATTGTGTCTCTTTTCATGCTGAGGGTATATTTTTCTTTGTAACAAGCCTAGAAAATATGGTACTATTTTGTGATGGTTTTGTTTCAAGTAGGTGGAAGGTAAAAATAAATCTCTACTAACGCTATTGAAGATTTAATTCTTTCACATTTTCATTTTCTAAACTACGTCCTTAGGAAAAAAAAAGCATATTTTCAGACAAGAGCATCAATTAAGTGTGATCAAATCCAGCTGATTTAGACTACCAGTGTATTATAAACTGACTAAAATACCCTTCTCCTGATTCAGAATAGCAGTAAAAACTGCAGCAACACACACACAGATACAAAACATAGAATGCATAAAGACAGTATTACTCAGAAAAAGGCTGTATTTAGACTATTGCAATAAAAAGGAAGTTCATACGTGACTCAAAATAATTGTGAAAACATAAGTAGAAGGTTGCAAAAACTAAGAAACATAAAGAGACTCCTCCTACCAACATCTACTCAGTCAAAAAGGGTTTAAAATAAGCTCAGGTACTGCCCCTGTGACCTGTAACTCTCCTCATTTTCTGTTGTTCAAGGTCATGCTTTCCTATTTTTAAAACTAAATTCTCTCCATACTCTGACACAAACATCCACACCTACAGCAGCAGCAAATTGGCATGCAAGTTAAGGAAAGCAGGATTTTCATGCAGTTCTTCCTAGGTAAAGTCCTCTTCAGCACCACAGGCAGCACATAAGTAAAATAAGTAAGTCTCCTATTGCTCTTATATAACTTGCATTTATGTCCTGAATGCAAAATTTCAGACTGCAATCCCTTTTTTTGCTCTAATACAGGTTCTGATGGCACAAGATTAAGATAAACACAGACCTAATTTAAATGCTACTTTATACTACATTATTATGATTCTACTGCCTCATCCCCCCACCATGAGTTGCATTTTTAAGTTTTTTGAAACTATCATTAAACAAATGACAACACCCCCAATTCCTGACAAGAACATAAATCTTATATCCTTCCATTATTTGCCTTTAAAGTTTAGCCTACTCAGCACTGTAAAATAAAAAATGAGTATGTAATTAGTAAGCAGCATTAGTAATATTAAGGCGATGCTTACATCAACAGGAAGTTACCTTTACATCCACTAGAAATACATTGCAGCTAAAGAAAATAAACATTAAACATAATTATAGCCATTAAGAAAAGAAGTTCTTCCATCTATATTTTAGGAACAGCTCTGTTAGTTAAAAGGGCTAAAACTGGACCTAGAAGTAAGCACAGACAGTGCTGTTACAAGCAATTAAAAAAGGATATGGCTAAAATTGATGAGATATTAACATAAGCCATCTCCTTTATCTGAAGCAAGCATGATAATGATAGATATGTCCCTGTTCTGATCAGTTTGACTTATATTGTTCTAGAAAAATACTGTACAGCATTGTGTAACAGTAATGTGTGTCAAAGTTCAACATTAGGGGTTTTTTTGTTATCTTGCTGTCTAATCAAAATTGTGGGGAAAACCTTATCATTCTTGGCAGGGGCTATCCATGGGTGGTTACCATGCAATTGAACCACTACTTTAATGCCACCCTAGGCATTACTCTGTTTTAAGTAATTAAATATTTCTCTTCTCATAAACATGTATCTCTTCATTGTCTCATAAAAAAAATTTAAAGGTAATAATAGTAACTACACCATGAAGCTTTACCCTACACAAGGTGTTACCTTGCCTTTTGAGTCACAGAATCCAAACAGAGCTCTCAAAGATTAGTCTCCTAGGAAGATTTAGGCTCTAATTTGCATAAATTTGCACAAGGGTATTCCCAGTTTGAATTCATCATTGGAGGGCTGAGGTTTTCGATATGAAAATGACAACTCTTACAAATTTTGTTATTAGGATTTAGTCTATATTGTGTCAAGATCTGAAACATTTGAGAAACTTTCTTTTCCCATGCTTTGAAAGATTTCACTGTTACTTGCATTTTTCACAACAGGTTTCCCCACAATAATATTTTTTTGCCTCATCTCTTCCACAAAAATCTTCTATTTTCTTCCTACCATAAAGGTGAGAACAAAACAGAGAAAAATACAAGTGAAGTCATTTTATTTTTCAGTTCACTTTCAGAAATGGGACTGCTCCCCATAAAAGATGTAGCATTTAGTTATTCTAGTTAAATCCTCCGTTTTTTTCCTTGCTACCTTTGGTAACAAAGATCACCATGTATTAGATCAGGGTGGGAGATCAATACATGATCCAATTCTCAGGTGCAGAGTGTTGTCTGCAATTCCACTGCTGAAGATGTACACAGAGACCTATCAAAATTTTTACTAAAGCACCTCCCTTCTCAGAAAGCCTCAAACAATTCCTTGCTAAGGTGCTTTAATACATATTAAATAAATACCACTTATACTTTACATCTACAAGAAAAGCCTATTAAAATTTTCATCTCTATCCGAACAAGTAACTCTCCATGCTGGCCCATTCAAGCGGATCCACTTTCTCCAGTCTTGTAGTTTATGGGTCACAATTCTCACGCAAAGCTTCAACTATTTCCTTGACGAACACCTCAAAAAGCTCAGGATTTAGCACACGTTTACCCTCAAGATTTAGCACACCCCCCGCACCACCTCCCTCTACCACAGAAATTACCACATCCGAACAAACACATCCTCACACAGGGACACACCAACAGGGACCCTTTTTCCACAAGCCGTGGTTCTCACCTCTCCCACCGACTGCATGCTCCTGAGTTCATATTTTTTATTTTTTTAAACCCAAATTTTCTCTTGGTCATTTATTTCCTCAGGAGTATTTCCTATGATTTTTCATAGTTGTGGCAACACACATGCCCGAGCCCAGCATCACTTGTGCTGTGAGCCAGTGCCACGCTCAAGGGCAGGATTTAGGATTTAAAGCGGGGAGCCGATATGAGGAACGGAATGTGGTACTAAGAGACCCAAGTGTCCCGTGCCTCAGCATGGCACCAGGGAGCAGCGGGGGGAAACGAGGGCAGTGCCACTCCCGCCCGGGCCCCCCGGGCCCGCTCCGCCCGCGCCAGCCCCACAGCGCCCGGCGGGCCCGGGGCCGAGGGGCCCGGCCCGGCCGCACTCACCGCTCATGGTGCTCGCGGGGCTCCGTCCGCCGGAGCCGCCGCTCCCCGCACAGCCACGGCCGGGTCGGCAGTCACCGCCCGCCCCGGAACCCGCCCGGCGCCCCGGAAGGTAAACGCGGCCCCGGGAGCGCCGCGGAGCGCTTCCCGGCCCGGGGCTCCTCAGCGCGGCCCCGCGCCCTCAGCGCGGCCCGGCCCCGGAGCCGCCCGGCCCCAGCGCTGCCGCGGCCCCTGCGCGCCCGGAGCCACCCGGGCTGAGGCATCTTGCAGGGCACGAACGCGACACTGGGAAAGGAAAGGCGAGAAAAGTGGAGATAAAGTGTCCTCTGCTGCCGCGTGTACTGTGCAGTGTGAAAGCTCGGAAAGGGTCATTAAATTAAAACAAAGTGATGATAATAAAAAATTTCCTAAGTCTCTAGGCTTATTTGAGAGGTGTTGGCCCTGTGTGGCTAAAACCGCACAGAGCACCTAACTCCCAACTCGCCCCAAACTTTGTGTGAGCCTCCTAAAGATGCTGTAACTGATCATTCGTAGATTTCGGGCAATGAAATACTTCAATTCCGTCATTCATGCAGGAACCTGAAGTAGATCGTTAGCTACAAATAAAGTCGATTGTTGTTGTGGTTGTGTATGTGGTTGTTGCTTCTGTTGTTGCAGTTTTCCAGGAATAAAATTGTGGCCTAACATTAAAAAAGTAACATTAAAGTTTGGAAGGCAAGGTGACAGAAACATATTCCTAATTTGAGGCCACAGAGTAGTCTAGCATGACTAATCACCTATCCTTGTAAACATAAAAAGGTAAATAAAAAAAAAAAAGAGTAAAAGAGAAATAAATCTCAGTCTGAAAACACTTGGCACTGAACAAAAAGCCTGTACCATCAGGAGATACTTGCAGTGAAGGCCAGGAGCTGGACTTCAGTGACCCTTGTGGGTTCCTTCGGACTCAGGACATTCTGTGATTCTATGATCTGTGCTCCCCAGCACCACAACCTCCCTTAGGGTGACCCAGGGATACCTTCTGAACCCAGGGGCCTCCACACTGTACAATCTGTCTTTAGAACATTCCTATTTCAAGTGTTGAAGTTACTCTTTTCAAGACTGGGGATGTACTGTACATCTTCATTTCTGCCTCTTGGAATAGTCCTTGTGTACCATCAAGTAATTATTGGCACAAGATGTGAGTCTAACATGAACATACATATTTGCAAACTTCTTTATTTTGTATATATCTGCTGTAAGTAAATACAATCTCTAAAGGCAGAAAAAGCTGTCCTATGTATGGACTTTCTGAAATTAAAAATTCCAATAACTAGTTGAGTGCCTGAGAATAATGTAGAAATACTTGACTAATGAAATACTAGAATTAGAAATAATATGGCAATATTAATGCAAGCACAATGGGAGATCTCTGAGGATGATGTACTACCTTCTCCACTGACTGCAAGTATTAAGGTTAACAGCTATACTGGAATAACTCCTTTATTATTACTCAGTACAAGTACACTTCTCTCCCAGTCATCCAACACCCAGAACGTAGTTGTAATAATCAAAAGATTTGGTGGTCACTAGAACAGTAGCTCGTTCTTCAGTAGCTGGTAATGGAAATGAAGTTTCACAGCCAGTCTGAGGTTTTACCAAGCCACAGTCACTGCAAGTGCATTCTTCCACCGAATACATTAATGTTTCAGTTGGAAGTGTGTGTCTAATTTCTTCTGTATTCACACTGCTTTCAGTATTAGCCTTGAGAATATTATTCGGCTCCACAGAGGAGTCTGTAAATATACAGAAGTTAATTTAGTACATACATCATGCTATACTAAACAGAGAGCTATTAAAGATCCAGATTTCATTATGGTCCAACTATGTTCTAAACTCAGCGAAAAATTTAAGATATAGTGAAAGTTTTAAGATGTAGCTACATATGATAATCTTTTTTGTTCTATGACAATACAACCCTCTACTTCAGAATAAGCATTGAAATAATCCAACACATATTTCCTAATCAGTTATTATTTATTGTCTGAAAACTCACAAATATAGTATTTGTAAAATGGAAAAAAAACCTCTTTTCACCTTCACAAAATATTCCAAATATGCTTCTCACAGACTACAATATTAAATAAAATTATTTAAAGTCTGATAAACTGAAAAGCTAATATTGAATGTGTATCCTCTGCCTGGGAAGAATTCCTTTTGCATTCAAGGAGGGTGAAACCCTTATAAAGTTTTTTGCTTTTGAGTGTTCATAAATGATTTCTCAAACAGCAGCAAGTAAGCCAGGTATGAATATACAACACAATCCTGACAGGATCCAGAACCAACAAAGAGAAATTGCTGCTTCTGCAAGTCGGCATCTGGATATTTATTCCCTAATAACTGTGATAACTTCGTGGAGACTACTTGAGGAATACCAAACAATCCAACAAAGACAGTCATCAGAATCTGGAATATACACAATGTTTTTACATGGTAAGATTAGCTAAAATGTACAATGATCTAAAATTATTGGATGAAGAATCTTATTTATTCACCTGTGTTTTCCAGTTTTTCTTTTAGTTGCTTTAGGTGCTTCCATTTAAACAAGACCATTAAGGTGAACAGAGTGAGTATTAAAATCAACCCTATGCCCAAACAAATCCAAAGAATTCCACTTGAATCGGTACCTTATGAAATAAAAGAGATGCATTACATTAATCATAAACAATAACTAACGTACAGTAAATATGTCCAACACATCAAACTTGAATGTAAAATACAACATGAAGATGCCCAGCACAGCCACAGAGTATTGCAGAAATCTACTTACTCTTCTCACAGTAGTTTTCACATGAGGGCGGTGGTGCACTGGGACACCGGAGGTGACAAGGAGTACAAGAGAGCAGCAAATTATCAAAGTATTCATTTTTGGGGCACTGTGCCATCAGGGGCAGTAATTATGGAACTACAAAGCCACAGAAATTGTAAAAGAGCAAGGATCATCTACAAAAGAGAACTTCTGAGAAGTTCTCAGTTTGAGCAACTCTAAGAACAGCTAGCAGTAATAAGGGACTTCCATCACAGCTCCACTACATTGGATCATGTAACAGAAGAAGGATTTAACTCAGAGGTCCCCAAGGAATTACTGTTCCTTTTTTGGCAATTCACAATTGTAGAATAACTGAGCAGCTGCACCAAGATAGTTTTCAATGTAAATTTTGTCTGAAACAGAAAAAGGTTATTTATAGAAGACGTTTCTGGAGCAGGTGCTAAATACTACAAACTGCAGAGAAGAAATCTCCAAACAGGAGTTCATGATAATTACTCTTGTCTCTAAAACTTTGGGATTTTATTTCATGGTGATTGCTTCTCAATTCTGAATTAGCCTCATTTATCATCTATTAGGGTTTGGTTGGGATTTTTGCTTACCTCATTTGGGGGGGGTGTAGCTTTTTTTTTTTTTTTTGCTTATAACCACATTTCTATGAGAAATTTAATAAGATTACATTCTAATCATGAAAGAAGTGTGATATTAATATTTTACAGTTTTGATTCAAAACATTATCTATTATAATATTATATTATCTATTATATTACATTACATTATTATTTATTATTATTATTATTATATTATATTACATTATCTATTATAATATTTTCCATAATACAGAACTGTCATTGGCCTAAAACTGCAGTATCCAGCATGGAAAAATAGGTTTATAGGGCATCTTCTTCCCAGCCAGGTAGATGTATATACAGTGAATGTAAGATTTCTGAAAATGTGTTTGGTCTCCTCATAGGAAAAATAAAAAGCTTTGACTACAGACTGCCACAATGAAAATAGTTTACACAGCTAACTTGTATCTTGATGTTTTATTCTAGTGGAATTTATTTTAAATACAAAGTTAACCAGTAATTTCTAGCAAGTAGCAATAACTGCCTCTATCTAGTATCACTGTCACAGACAGATCAGAATTACAGGCTCTCTCTCTTTATCATATTTAATTGCCTTTTTGACTACAGAAATATAAAAGGAAAACATTGTAAAAGGAGTTGTAATTTCATACCACATGACTATGAGACTTATTTTCCCACAAAATGCACCATGTGGGAATACACAAACTGGTTTTTGTGGAGCAGTCTGACAGATCTGTATTCTAGTCTCTAGCAGATGGAAATGCTTCTTGTGGCTTCTGCACTTGTTTCTATGGGCCAGGTGCATGGGTCAAGGCTTTCTATCACAAGCTTTTCTCCCTCTTCAAGATTAGTGGATAAGTAGGAATTGATGAAATCTGATTTAGGTGTGACACAAGAAAATAAGGGTAGAGACTGTGGGTTATGCCAAAACTTTCAATAGGAAGTCAGTGCTGGTGCTGAAGTCATGAAACTGGTTCTGCCTTGCTCCATACAATCACACTCTGGGGGAAGAAACCTCAGTGGCTGCAATATCATTCATGTTTCTCATGAAACATCATTTGGTACTTTATGCACAGAGTAATTTCAGGTTTTGCTTTTAAGATGCTGTTTAGCCTTTTCAGTCATGGAGAGGACAATCACATTCTCAACAGTTGACACAATCATATTTTCAACAGATCTCAAGAAAGCAGATACTCATGAAAGTATCTTCATGGTATCCACAGGTACAGTAAGTAAATTTCAGGACAGACAAGCTGGATCCAATTCTTTAAGCTTTTATCCACTGACTTCAGTGAANTTTTTTTTTTTTTTTTGCTTATAACCACATTTCTATGAGAAATTTAATAAGATTACATTCTAATCATGAAAGAAGTGTGATATTAATATTTTACAGTTTTGATTCAAAACATTATCTATTATAATATTATATTATCTATTATATTACATTANAGCCTTTGCTGCACTCCTGGATTACTTTTTCAGGGTTGCAACACCTTACAGTTGTCTTTGTTGGACTTTGTTATGCACTCCTGCTCTGTGTTTTGCTGTGGTGTATCCTACAACTGATATCTACTTGATATGATATTGGTACTATTCATAAAAACTGTAAAGGGACTTTTATAAGAGAAATGTTGATCTAAAAGCAAGGAAAGAAATAACAAAATGTGCCTATGCCTGGAGGTCACCAAAGATGTGGTTAGATTATATACCGATAAGCTGATTAAATGTCTTGGTGTTAGTGAAAGGGATAGTCCTGCTCTTCACTCTGTGTACTCTGGAGTGTGAGGAAGGGCTGGAGGGCTTACCTGACCACATGGCAAGCAGCTTTAATTCATTAATCTAGTCTGTTCATGGAGTTTTACATCCTATGGCCTGGAAGAAAAGCCAGAAACAAAACAGAAAAAAAAAAAAAAAGCTGATCACCTACTGGGGATATGCAACTAAGTCCATCACAGAAATCCATATGTGGTGAACTAATGCACCAGTGTCTTCATTTGAAAAGCCCTGTCAAACTCTAAGTACAGTAGAAATTAATTTATGCCTAATTATTTGCAATTGTATATATAGGATCATAAGATATTGTGGCAGAAATGCTTTCTCTCTCAGTTGGCCAGAAAGTTTTCCTATATGGCTGGTTAAAGTTCAAACATATTTCTCATAAGACACAAAGTAAATACAAAATAGTCTCATATTTTCAGTCAAACTCTAGGAAACCTCTCCCCAAGTAAAAGGCACAGTACAGCTCATTTCATCAGAGCTCTGGACAATGATACTGTCTCTTACAGCAATAATTCTCCCTTTGCAGTTGGACTACTATTTCCCAAAGCTTACAGCCTTTAAGGATAAACTAATTTTTATGACAGATGTGCCCCAAACCACAAAGCCTTGATAATTCAGCAATATATTTTTCACACATTGGAAACAGGGGAGCAATGACAGTAAAGGGTCTCTAATGTGTCATTCCTTTAAGCAGCCACCATTCAAGTCCCAGCCTTTTCCCCTCAGCTATACACAGTGCCAGTGATGTATGTAATGACAAAACAAAGGCAACAAATGGTTCAAAAAATGATGAGGAATTATGGTTGTCATGGCCTGTTGCCTTTGCTTTCTGCACATTCTAACATTCAAAAGTTCCTCTCCTCAAGGGGGTGAAAGCAGGCATGTAATCAATAGATCTTGATAAGCAATAGTTCCCACTGACAGATCTGGCTACACATCTAAATCACACGTTATTTCAAAATCTATGTCCAGGAGTAAGGAAGACATTTTCTAGCTTAACAAAGTTCTTGTGTAGCCTTAATTTTTGAGTAATTTTGGTAGAAGGAAGTTAATACAAAAAAAAAAAAAAAACAACAAAAACCAAACAACCCTTTAAGCACGTTTTTGGGAGAAGTGTATTATACCAACTGGCTTTAAAATGAGATGTTTTATGCCTGAATTGAGAAGCTGTTTATAAAGTAAAATATTGGATTCAGTGAACAAATTAAACAAAAACCAGAAGCCTTAAGAATAAATTCATTAAGTGACATTAAGAAAAGGATATTGTTACTTAGAAATTGTAGTTATGTTATGTTAATAATTGATCCATTGCCTTGTATAATACACATTAAATCCTCTAAGCAGAACACTGTTTTGTTATATGCAGCCTGTGCAAACATACGAAAAAATGAGATGAACTGGAATGATGGTTCTCCTACAGTGATATTTACCTTTAGGGAATAATAAATATATGCCTTATTTACCAGTAAAGTTCATTTCAGCTCTTGTTCAGTTATAGGATTTACAGAACTTGCATTGGCTTTCCAAATAATTACATGTTGATGCTAATAAATGCTCTCTTATAATTTGATTTTGCTTCAGAAGGATGGCAGAAATTAGCAGAGTTGGACAAAATAAGAAAGGATTTATCAACTACAATAATCATTTAACCATAAATCATGAAGTATTGCCAGGGAAGTATTTCTGCAGTTACATTGCTGTAACTGAAATTCAAAAACTCCCCAAGATATCCTCTAAGAATAATTTAGACGAGTTAAGTTGGCCTGCTGGAGTTGGCATCCTTATGAAGAACAATGGGAAAAAAAAAATGCAAAAAGAGATGTACCAACTGCAGAAATAACAGGAAGAAAAAAAAAGAAAAAGAAAACCAATTCTCAGATTTGTTTCTAAAATGTTTCTGTCTGACTCAGGAGTGACACCTGGGGACAATTTATAAAGACTAGTATGAACTATATTTTTTCTTTGTTGTTTAGAAGAATGGTTTTAGCACTGACAGTTCTGGTAGGGTATTAAATTGCAGAATTTCAAAAAATCAAATCATTTTTACTGGTGAAGGGAGTACAGGTGAAGGGAGCACAGAGCAGGAGATGTTGCTTTGGAGTTGTACACAAATATACACAATTATTTTAGACTTACAGCATAGCAGAACACTTCCAGTTCCATGTTGCTCTGCCAGAATATGGACACACCAAGCACTCCAGCCAGACCATTTCCTGCCATGAACCCAAATATCACTGTTGGTTTCGTTAAACATCTGGAGAAACCGAAGACTTCCAAAAATCCTTCTCAGTTCTTATTTGTAACATGTTAAATTGATATTATGTGACAGAAATCAGTCTCCTGGAAAAGGTAAGAAAAATTTTATCTTTCGCTATTCAATTTGCAAAAAGCTGTTGTGAGTGTCTAAGCCAAAATAATAAAATGAAAACTGTGGATAGGAAATCAAAGTAAGTAATATAATCATGTCAATGATTAAAGACTGAAATTCATCCATCACAGAACAACAACTTGAGGTCTATTTACCACACATAACTTAAACAACAAAGTTTTGTTCTGGCACTGCTTCGGGGTTTCTCTGTTCAAGCTCGTGCCAGCTTTTTTGCCTGACTGTACTTCAGAAATTCTGCTGGCATAATTACATAGCACTTACCAAGAGAAAGAGGGTTTTCTGCTAGGACTATAACATTCCCTTCACAAACAACATTAGCTAGGCTGACAAAGGAATTCTTCTGGTTGTATAGTTGCTTCTACATTGATGGTTTTGTGCTGGCACAGCTCTTTTTTTCCCACTCACTAAGGCAACTGACCTACACTGTCAAATCTTATAGTACAGGCTTGCTCTGATCCTCTCCAATTCTCTAAAGCTATTTATGAAATAAATCCTCCCAAAAGTCTCTTACAAATCACCTCACCTCAACAATCCCAAAAATCTGTAAGACCAATGTACATACCAAAAAACACCACCCTTTCTTCTCAAATGTTATTGTACTTCAAGGAACAGGAGTCTTACAGACACTCATCTCCTAAAACAGTGTTAAAACTTTCTGAAACAGTTATTTTCATAAATCCATGTTTTGTGAAGTGCATGCTTTGACTGTATGGCTGGGAGGAGATAAGCTGTTCTAGGAATGGGGTACACACATAGTGAATAAAAGAATGGAGCTACTAAAGGGTACATCACGTTCATTAACTTTTACAAGATGCACAGAGCAATGCTGCTCTTCGACAAAATATTGTTTAATGTCATTTGCACACAGAGCAAAAACAAGAACAATGTGGATTTTGCCTGTTTGGTTCAGCACATTTTAATTAGACCACAACTTTGAAAAGAGTGATGTCACTGGTGCTACATCAAGCATTTCCAAAATGGATTAAAGAGCAAAACAACAGAAGAGAAAAATGTTCCTTTAAAATAGTGATTAAAATAACAATAGTATAAACACAGTCAATTAAATCACAGACAGCTTCTGTAGCCCCCACTGTGTTCAAAGCTGACTTAGCTAGGAACCAGCTTATGGAACAGAGGAAGTGCACAGCCCAGGAAAGCAGTGCTAATAGACTGCAAACCCTTGGGGGAAAGAAGATACCTTTTCATTTTTCTGACATTCCACATGTGCCAGAATAGTTATGTAA
The DNA here is from genome assembly GCA_013400495.1 of Nicator chloris. Classification (NCBI taxonomy): domain Eukaryota; kingdom Metazoa; phylum Chordata; class Aves; order Passeriformes; family Pycnonotidae; genus Nicator; species Nicator chloris. Next base: position 386,649 of record WAAE01001595.1, on the reverse strand, counting down.
CTACTAAGGACAATGCATAAAACAGGAATTGTGCAAGCAAGTTTGGATTAAGCTGATGCTTGATAGAATGCCAGTGACATTTTTATGTTGGTACAATAGGTTTTACAGAATGTAAACATAATTTATAAAAATAATCTCCTACATGCTACTATTTTAGTGACTTTGCAGGTCGACAAAATAAACTAAAAATCATCATTGGTATAATGCCAACAGGAGTAATGGAGTTACAACAAAAATAAATGTGCAGGAACAATGATGAATTATGTAAAGTGTTTGGCATACACTAAAGTCTAACAAGAATTTTTGTTCTGGCTATTTTAGGCAAATTCTCTAGCTATTCACAGGTTTGAGTAACACACATTCACTTTTTTCAAATTCTCATGTACAGCATCACAGTGCCAACGTGTCCTCTCTCTCAAGAGAGGAGGGAAATTGTAATTGGTTTAGCCACCACTATTCCAGAATAATTCCCCATGCAAATTGCTCTCTCTGGAATAAGAATACTGGCACAGAATACTTCTGGAGTAATTAAGCCTATTTAGAAAAAAGCTCACTATTTCATTCTCACAATTCCATAATAAAGTAATTATTTTCTGCAACAATGTTAACATGTTAACTAGCCATAGAAGAACAGCTTTAAAAATCCCATGACACTGTTATTCTTCCTTCATAACAATAATACCATTCTGCTTTAGTCATTACTGAAACTGAAATCTTAAGGGATCTCCAATGGACAACATGCTCCCTAAACTGGAATTCTGGAGAATTAAAAAGGTGAAAAGAAAGCACATGAAAATCCCACATGGAACCAGTTTTCTATTCCCCCCTCCCTAGAAACAGACAACATGTAAAACTTTCCATATAAAATTTAAGTGCTATAAAACTCTTACCATATTTTTGAAGCAGGAGATCCAGCCTAGAGTTATTATGGTGTCCAGCAGTGGACATGGCAGCTCCGAGCTTCTCCATGTCAGGGAGTCCCTGCAATCAGAAAGAGTGTGAATAAACAGTGTGTTAATACTCACCCACTCCTCATCACACTTGTGCTCCAGCCCTTTCTCTGGACATGATCCAGCACCTCAATGTCCTTCTTGTCATAAGGGGCCCAGAACCGGACACAGCATTTGAGGTGTGGCCTCAGCAGTGGCAGTCACTGTGCTGGTCCTGCTGGCCATGCTGCTTCTAAGGAAGCAAAATGTTAATTTTCTAATCAAAATACTGCTGATCTAAAAGAAAGTATAAGAACAGATAAACAGAGGTCTGGATTGTACTTCACAAGATTTCTTTTCAGCCGCTTCAGTATTTTGATTGACATGATGCCTCCTCCCACCAATCCTACACCTGGCTTTCAGATCTGTGAAATAACACAGTCCCTGCTTTTCTTCAAAATAGATTCCCTCCTGTCTGTAACCTTCCTAGTCCTAACCCAGTCACTGTTTACATCATTTAAGTGGTCTCATTCTTCCCTTCCTTGGATGCACATTCTTTGCTCAGCACATTCCTTCCATATAAAGCAATCCTTCTGCTATTTACATTTTAACTGTCATAAGGTTTATAAACTATGCACAGGTTCTTCACAATATGCACACCTAAATCCCCATCTTTGTTTCTTTTGAGCTTTGATAGCAGGAAACCCACACACATTAATAGTTTTGACTGAAAAACTACTTACCTAAACCACTTTCCCTCTCCTATTTTTCAGTCTGAAGTCTCATGGTATCAAAACCACCAAAGAAATTCTGTCTAAGGAGGAACTGCACTGCCTGTGCATTCAAAAAGAGGCATCATGAACAAAGATCCAAAGAGAATCCACCTTGCAGATCTCTGAGATCTAAACAATACAGGGTAACTAAGCAATAGATCACACAGCTGAGAACTCTGAGCCTCCATTTAGAGTCAGCTGAAAAAAGGGATGGCACTGGCAAAAAAGACCTTTCAGTCTGTATTTTTAGAGATACACAATCAAGGGAATAAAGGTTGTGTATACACACAGAAGTGAGAGACACACATGACTATTTTTAAAAATAATGAGCTGAGCATGTGAGGTATTTGAGAGCTGAGAAGAGGGACACAGGGAATTATAAACTGGCATTTTGGTGTACCAATCCATGTATTTCTTTTGCTATCTAAAGCAAAACCAATTAATTTTATGCCCTTTTTGAAGCCTGCAGTATGTGTTTAATTGCTCCAAAAGGAGCTATTAAAAAGGCTTTAACTCTAGATTGGAGCCCTCAAAAAGAAGAATCCAGCTCCAAACTACTGTGCCAACCCACAATGAAATGTGAGACGAGTTCTAAATTCCTTTGCAGACGTGGAGTAATTCTATGATTGGACTGTGAAATAGAGCTTATGCTCTGGTGCTACATTTGGAAAACCAAAGAAGACTTTTATTTGAAATTCATCCAGTGAAATAGCTTCAAATACATTTCTATGAGGGAATTCATGGACTGCAGTTCTGCCAATGTCCAGCACAGGGAGAGGAACAGGCCAGAAAGAGCATTTGTTAAAAAGCACTGTTGGAACAACAAATCAGTAAAAAGATGTTTCCAGGGCAAGATATCTTAGTTTGCATTAGACATGGTCTTGTGTAAATATAAAAGCCTCTTTATTCACTTACACTTCCAGAAGCACCAGTAAAGCTTAAGAGAGACTTGACTCTTAATGAAGCCATCATGCTGAAACATAGTTGTGTTTTCTGTTCTCTAGTTCTCAGCTGCATCTCCACAGTCTACCTGGAAAGAGAATTTGCCAGGGTTTAAGAATATTAATTTAAAAATTAAAAATTTATAAATTCCTGGCACCTAGTCAAACTTCCAATAATTTACCTCTAACTTCCTGTCTTTTCTTTCTCCTAAGTAAATAACTTGTTCCTTTGGCTTTGTTTTTAAAGGCTCTTTCTGACTTCAAAGCAATTCTAAATCTCAGGCTACTCATTTAGGTGCATAACTACTGTACATATTTGAATACCTTTAAATTTCAGGGCATGGCTCACAGTGCGTCACTCGAATCCCAGCTTGCTGCCACACCAGAAAGGGAAGTTGTATTCCTTTCCTGCTCCTCCCAGGCTCAGCCAAAATGTTTCTTTTCCATGTAGCTCGGGAAGTTACTTGATGTCAAGGTAAACTGAGTCAATTCAATCGTAACTCAGCACACTAAAACAACTCTCTTTCCATTTTAAGGCTGTTGGTAGCTTATGGAATTTTAGAAACTTACCTGTTGGTGGTGAGCAAGTAACTTCTTGAAGCTATTAACCTGTTTGGAGCCTTCTAGTAAAATACATCTTTCTCTTCTGCTTCAGTTCACATGGCTAAAGCACTGGTATTTCATAGGTGTCCCTGCCAGGCTGCAAAGTGCTTGTGGGAGCTTGGGTGGAAGTTATTACCACAGTACAGACCACTATTCCTAATATCATATGAACAGAGCCCTCCGTTTCACTGCAACTCAGGTGAGGACTGACTCACCACAGGCGGCAAATTAGCGATGAAGCTGCCTTGGGATAGTTTATTCTATTAACAACTTGCTCTCACCAAAAAATAAGTCCTGTTCCCCATTCTTACTTTACACCAGCCCTGGCATTTGTCAAATGCCTCTTACTTGATTCATCTGAGTAGCCCAGGAGGAAAAAGAAAGTGGATTGCTCTGTCACTAAATTTAATGAGCTGGACAGACTCAGCACAGGGTTTAACAGCTCAGAGGCAGCGCAAGGACGACAGAACTGCAGTTGTGGGGGGGACAATTTCTCTGCACCTCTGCCCTCATGTGTTTACCCTAAGCTGGGCCAGACTCTTCTTTTCTAGACAGTCTTGATCACTTCAGTCAGTTATGGCATGAGGATGGATTTATATGGGTGATTTTCAATAAGAAAAGCATTTTACTGTTTATTAAATCAAGAGTTGATATATTTATTCTAAGCGTTTTGATGCAGAAGAGATTTAAACAAGAAAAGTTTTTATAATGGTTTAAAACCTCAAGCAAACAGGTCCATTTACACTCCAGTAGATATTTTGCCAGTAAAATTATCATAATTCCACTTTTGTTTTGAGTACCAGCTGTTCCGAAGTGGAAAAACAAACTACTAGCCCTGTTTAAAATGTAGGGTTTGAGTTTACACAATTCCTCTGTGTGACAGCCTGCAAAACAGGTTTGTACACTCTGAAGGACATCTGGCATCCTCTGAAATTCTGCAGACTAATTGTATATATCCTAGCAAGTACTTAGGGAATAAGTGCCTGTCAAAGAAGGAAGAAAGGCTGTGAAACACAACTAATTCTTTTGCCCTGAAATCAGTGGTAATATGCACTTCTGCACATCTGATCAAATGCATATTTGGCCCTACTCCCGCCCACACACACAAAAAAATTCTCACAACTCAGTGCTTCAGGAACCACCAGAAAGAAGCTCCATTTCAAAAACCTTCTAGAGGAATGCCAAAATGTGTACAAGAATTGCTGACTGTGTTCTGTGTGCTGCCCATCTTAAGGTACGTCTTAATTGCTCTGAAAAGGCAGCACCTACCTCCCAGTTAGAGCTTTCCTGACCTATAGGCTGTGTCAGGTCTCAAAACACAAGCTTGCAGTACAGCGTTGCACTCATTATAAACCTGAGCTGTTAAATCCTCACAGTGACAGTCAAAAGTATTCAGTAGCAAGTCACTCTGTCAGCAGAATGCATGCAGCTTACTCTCCACTGGAGTTTTCTCTGTTCAACACTAGTAACCCCTGAGTGCTGAAATGGTGCTACCTTGTTTCCATACTCTATGAAATGTATCAGAGAGGTCATTGTTAATAAATGTCACCTAAAAAGCAAAGGTTAGAACTAGAAGCCCAAACAATGCATACTATTCTTTTCGTTTAACAGAAACATGCCATGCACAGCTGGGACTTACTTTTAGTTTGACAAAATTCCAAACATTACAACAGAAGCACAGGTGAGACTTTTCCTTAATTATACTCAATTTGAAAAATAGAGACTGACAATGTCCGAAAACTGCGAAGTAACTATGTGCCAGAGAATAACCAGAGAGTGGTTTTCACAAGGTCTTTAAAACCCATTCTTTAGGTTCTGGTGAAGGTAAGCTCTTGGTGGTGCTTGAAGGAAAGTCTTCCACCTAGCAGATGTTTTCAGTCTCTCATTATAAGTGATACTTTTTCTTCCAAAATGAGCTTTCTATGCTATTAATGGGGATTTTTCTTTTCTTTTTCTTCTTTTATAGGTGCTACGCTGCACACTAATGTTTTCCCTGGATATGATCAGTAGGAAGCCCATATTTCCACTAAGACATGTAGAAGTTTTTGTTTGTCCATGGCCCACATGTTGCTGCTTGTGTGCAGGCAGAAACCCTCCAGTTCTCATGTCAGGATTACGTTACACAAATGCCCCTCCAGAAGGGCTTTTGTTCTCCAACCAAAACTGCCCTGGATTCTGTACCAAATGGAGATCTTTCATTTTTAGTTCCAAGACCACCTGCTTACAAAACAACTCTGTAATCTGTCCTACAGTGTTCTAATATGAATAATGCTGTAGATGATTTGGTCCTTGCATGTCAGCACTCCAAGAAACTCCCACGCATTTGCTTTGTGTAGTTATAAACACACTGTACCTTACGAGACAAAATGCCGCCACAGCTTCGTGCAGCCCCATAACCAAAATGTACTTGTTTCTCCTCTGTTCCGCGCAGTTTCCTCCAAATATACTTTACTTGAAGCTATAGTTTTTTGGATTTGTTTGTTGAGGTTTTCTTTTAAAAACTTCTAAGAGTCACATCAGTGGAGGGAGGGCCTCAGTATTTGGAAAATCCTATTGACTCTGGCTTAACTGGATGGGGTTTTTTACATGGTAACAACCAAGTCAAAGTGTCCTGTAGAATTACCAAAATTGGAACTTTCCATGCATCCTGTCCACTTTTGGCTGGACAGGTACGGCAGCGTTCCCTCTTGCATCCCGTGGGAGGGCGTGTGCTCCCACAGCTTCCCCGGGAACTCTGCTGCCACCCCTGCCCTGGCCCTCGGCACCTCTGCTCTCCAGGACGGGTTCGGTGTGATTTTGCAGGGCTGAGAGCTGACCCGGGCGGTTCCCGTCCCGGCTCTGTCCTGTCTCTGTGCAGCTCTGCTCTCCAGGACGGGTTCGGTGTGATTTTGCAGGGCTGGGAGCTCACCCGGGCAGTTCCCGTCCCGCCTGAGGCGTACGCGCTCATTCCGTGACCCGCATCCCCCTGGAAAAGGGGGCGGTGGCGGCGGGAACGCACGACGCGCGCGGGGGCCGCCGGGAGTTGCAGTTCCTGAGCGCGCAAGGAACGCAGGCAACTCCATTACCCGTCTGTCCTCGGGAGGCGGGCCGCGAGTGTGCGCGCGAAGTATGACGGGTATTGTAGTTCTTGCGCCGCGCCTCGGGCGTGCAGCAGGAGGAGGGCCGGGAGAGATAAAAACTACCATGATGGCGGTAAAAGAGGCTGCCGGGAGAGGGTACGGCGGCCCGAGAGGCCATACTGCGCTCGCGTCGGGGCGGCGGAGCACACGCGGAATCGGCGGAGCGAGTGCTGAGTCGGTGCCGCCGCCGGCTCCCCCCTCACCCGGGAGACGCTTCGGGGCCGCGGAGCCTTGTGGGGCCGCCACAAAATGGAGGCGAACGGGAGCGGCAGCGGGAGCAGTAGCGACTCGGCTCCCGACTGCTGGGATCAGGCGGACATCGAGCCGGGCAGCGGCGCCGGCCCGGGCTGCGCCCCGCCGGCCGCGGAGGCCGAGGCACAGCAGGAGCTGCTTGGGGCGGCCTTTAGCCGGCAGCTGAACGTCAACGCCAAGCCCTTCGTGCCCAACGTCCACGCCGCCGAGTTCGTGCCGTCCTTCCTGCGGAGCGGCCCGGCTCCCGGCCTGCCGCCGCCCTCGCCCCCGCCCGGCCTCCCGCCGCCGCCGCCTCCGCTCGGTAACCGCGGGGACGGCACCGCGGAGGGCGAGGGAGGCAGGGAGGGATGGGGGCCATGTTGGGAGGGCGCGGGGCGCTCGGGGCGAGGGTGCCGGGCCCGCGGCGGCCGGGACAGGGCCACGCGGGGCGGGTGAGGAGCTGGGCCGGGCTGGGGGGCGGCCCGGGGGTCAGAGCCGCGGGGGCCACGGCCCGGGGCGGGAGTAGGGTCCGACCGCGGGAGGGTCTCCCCGGCGGGAGGGGCACGGCCGGAGGAGCCCTGCGCAGAGAGGGGCTGGGGAAGGGACGGCCGTGGAGCACCGCAGGGGAGCCGCTGTGGGCGCCCAAGGCAGCCCCCGAGTTCATGGGAGCCCTGGCGCGGTGAGGCCGCGGGGTGCGGGGCTCTGCGGGCTGTGCTGCGGGGCCGCGCCGGGCGCGGGTGCCCTGCTCAGGGAGCAGCAGGAACTGGGGTGCTCTGGCTCCCTGTGGATCCCGTGTGCGTTTCGCCGGGACCTTTGCTCGCAAAGGCTCACCTATGATGAGGAAAAAACCACATAGGTCTGTTCTTCCAATAACATGTAAAATAAATATAATATATGTAGTACATATCATATATAACATATAATCCTCTAGGAGTTGTCGAAGATTTTGGAGGTAATAAATTTAGTATTGCTGGGGAGAAAAGGACTGCTTTAGCCACCAGTGGCTCAGATGTATCTTAAATGTCTTTTTGAAGATTATATCAACTAATTTATTTTTTTTCCTTAACATAATGCCGATAAAGGATTAGTAGGGAAGGGAGTTTGGTCCAGCTGGCCTCACCTAATGGAATAACCTGAAATTTACTCTGCTTTTAATTTCAAAGGATCTTTGTGTATGCAATCAGTGTTTATACTAGATTTATTTTGCATATGGGAAATTAAAGGAAAGCTATTTTTTCATTTCCAGCTCCAAACTGAAGGTTCTTCCAAACATCAGACATGCTGCTTAACTTTTGGTAGTGCTTTAATGTCACTCATACAGCTAAGGAGTTTGAGATCTTCCTAACTTTTCCTACAATTTTCTGTATCCCTATTGGTATAATACAAAACAAGCTAGTGTTTCAGGTATTTATCTAGTAATTTAATTTCACTAAAGACAGTACTTGTTACATTATGTTTGGGATGATTTCCTGTTGGTTGTGGCTTATTATTTATTGTGTTTTGCCTTAATATATTAATTGGTCTTGATCTCCCTAGTATCTAAAGTTAATAGTTGTTAACAACTAAAATCTGTAACTTTTATATATGACTCTTTAATATTTTTGTAACAAAATATTAACCTGTTCCTCATGTTAGATTATATGTTCTCTACAGCTGTTCAACATTCCTGATTTTTAGTAGAAGTTGTAGCTCATGTACTGTGCAGGCAAGAAGTGTCTAAGTGCATTAACATAAACTTCAGAGAAGCCATGGGCATTCATCTGAATTCCATTTAGAATAAACGTATATGTTAAAGTTCACAGATGTAGAGGTAGACTTGGGGTATGCTTGGGGAGCTTGGGGCTATGATGGACATTTGATGGACCTTTGACTATTCTTCAAAATCCATTTTTGTGTTTTTCAGATATTGCAATCTGAATCAAAGGTTTGGGGTTTTTTAACTATGTAGTCAATACTATGACTGAAAGCTTTCTTAGTGTTTGGAATATTACTAGAATAATTCTGGTTGTTTTTTTTTTTCTCCTGGCTGCTTTTATAGGGTTTCATCTAAGGCTTTTTATAATTTGTTGGGGGTTTTTTTTTTGTAGGAATTTAAACTACATCTCCTCACCCCCTCATAATTTCTTCACTCTCCTTTTCTCCACTCTTTTGCTACTTCTGCGGCCTGTGTTGCTTTTTCTTTCCAGAAATTAGGGATGGCTTTAAAGCTGTCTGATCATCTGGAGTGATCAGGATAGTTTTGCTTTGTGTCTTCATTGCTGAGTACATTTCCTACATAGTGCTATAATCTACCTGGTTTGAATTCACCTTGATTGCTAGATATTCTTTAAGGTTTAGGAGTCTCTGTAAGTAGCTTTAATATCCCTAAGATTAGACAGACAAAAATCTGCAGTTAAAAAAATTCAATTTCTTTCCTAACTGGAATACTGTACTTGTTAGGTACTCCTTCAGGTCTGATGTGCTTGGTTACAGAAGGTAATTGAGTCGTCTTCTTGCAGATGTTTGTGTAAGGTGACAACTACTTTCCTGGCTGGAAGAACTAGGTGGAGCTTGCTCTGGAAATAAGTCAGAACAACATATGATTAGACAATGGTGCTGAATAGGTTACTTTTCAGCAACCCAGTTTGTTTTTGTTCCCATAGGGAATTAGGTGCTCTGTGACACTCATTCTTCATTACATGGTTTGTAGTGGGAACAACCTAAATTAGCCTTGATTAATCTAAACCTTAAGAAATCTAAAAAGTTGAGTGTCACTTTAGGAATTTCAGTCACCTAAAGTTAAGTTCTAGTAATGCTTTTCTTCTTGGAACTTTCTCTTGGTGAGGTTTTGTTCAAGCCATAATTCCTTAGTAATTCAAAGACCATTATAGATCAGGATAGGTGTGTAGTAGTGGCATGGCGTATAAAAAAATTCCACAGGACTGATTCCATTGTGTGGCTGCAGTGTGTAATAGTGTTTCCTTTCATGCATACTAACTTAATGTTTCTAGTAATTTGAATAAAATTCCTGTCATTTATGTTTAGAGCACAGAAGGAGCACTCTCAGAAGCCATTTATGGAATAAGATGTTAACTTTCTAAAACTGGGAAGCTCCTGAGACCTCCATTCCCAATAGCTTACTTTAAAACAGGTTTACATATGCTTTCTTTTGATTGGAAATTGTATATTAGGAAGAAAGCTGACTGATGTTTACCACCAATATAACTCTTCTCAGAGATAATTTAATTCCAACATAATTCTGAAGCTATCATTTGAGTATATGGGTAAAGCACATTATTTACATTTTTGAACCTAAGGAAGATAATAAAAGCAGTATGTTCTAAATGTTGTAGCTGTGAGGACTTGCTCTTATCAAATTGTGTCCAAGTCAAACTCGTTTGTGTAAAATCTCTCTTTGCTGGATTCTGTTGGAAATGTGAAATGAAGACTTTGGTTTTCTGTCTGTGACAGCCACAGCTGCAGCACAGTTATGTGACAGGTGAACTGGGAGGGTGTCACAGACATGTTGTACTTCTGGGGAGACTCTCTGGCAGTTGCTAGCAAACTTAACTAAATTAAGACCAGGTGTGGTACTTAATGAAATGACAGTAGAGTGTGTTAGGGCCCCTAAACATTCATAGTCACAACTGTGCCTTGCAACTTCACTCTTCTTTAGCTTCTGTGACTTCTTTTTGTACTATTTTTATTAATTTTGTAGTTGTATATAGGAGATAATTACATTTGGGTGGCCTTTTCTTTGCTCCTGTATCAAGGCATGGTTCAGAGGGAATAGTTAACACCAACCCGTGATTAATAAGATTTCTATGTTTTTTTAATTGGGTATGAGAGAATCAAAACATTTCTAACAATGCACCATCAAATTGCACTAATCTGCATTTTTGTGGTTCAATTTTTGTCATAGTTCTTGACTACTCACAGAATTCATGGTAAAATTTATCACAGCTTCCTTCTATGGTCTTTACTATATTTTATGTTAGTTTTTCTTTTCAGAAATAATTTTTAACTATTCACTCTTGATTCTGCTTGGAGCAAGAGACTAGACTAGCTAACTCCTGGGATCCCTTCCAACCTGAACTGTTCACTGATTTGAAGTATGCAGTGGTAGTAACAAGAGAAAAAGTATCATTAGTATGAAAGTAATAAGAATAAAAAGTGACACACAGCAGCTGGTGTAAGGAAAGGACATTTGTCCTTTTGGTGGTATTAGGGCTACTGTTTATTTTGGTAGTTCTCTTGACCACTTCAAATGAATTTCTAAATGTCTTTGTTAATGACTACAGTTTAAACAACTTGCACCTACAGTCCTGAGCCAAGCAAACATCTGGCTTAAGATTCAGTGCCCCTGTGTACTTCACTCCCTATTTCACTTGCCTGCGGTAGTCACTTCTGAAACAGTTGCGTTCAAGCAGCTGGACATCCTCAGCCTTCAAGTGTTGTAAATAAATGGATATAGCATTTTTCTTCCTGCTTTTCCCTGCCCTCATTTTTTCTGACCTTGTAGCAGCTGGGACATCCATATGTCAGTCAGACACAAGAGGTGGAGTTTCACTATCTTCTACTTCAGTTCTGAAACCTGTAGTTTGCAGAGCAGGATGATGAGTTATCTGTACCCCTGGGTTCCCCAAAGCGTGTTATCTCATTTTACACTGTGAGACTCTTCAACATCTCAGTCCTCAAGAGACTTCACTTATGAACTTGCTGAGAAAGGCTTGTCTAAGACTAGTAGCCCACAGTTCAAGAAGCTGTTGTGTTAAAGAGTTACATGGTTGTTCATGTCAGCCTTGGAACAGCCATATGCTGATGATTTCCTCACAAGTGTTGGTAGTGCTACTGTTAATCCTTCAGAACTGCAAACTTGAACTGCTCACAGGGCGGCAAATCAGGGTTGTGTTGTCAGTGCCAGTATATGGGATAAATTCTTCTTATCTGAAAATCTTGATTTGAGTTGGCACTTGACTATCTAGAGCAGTCTTCTGTATCAACTTCTCTAGACAGATGAGCTGCACAACCACTTCTAAAACAGTCAGTGGAGAGAAAGGCTGCATGTCTTGGCACTGACAGGTGATCAGATACAAAATACCTGTGCGATGCACTCCGGGTGCCAATGTATTACACAGATGTCCTTTGTCTACATCTAAAGTGTCCCCAGGAAGGTGGCCAGGATTGTGTTCCTCCTGTTAGAATAATTCATCACCCTCGTGGCCTTGCATGACTCTAGTAAAAGACACACAAACCCTTGGGAGTTGGCTGTGCACTGCATGAACTGTCTTGGGGGCTACAGGCAGCCTGCTGACCGTGTGTTTGGCACTCTGCTTTGGGCTACTGCTTGAATGTGTTTGAAAGCATGATGTTATCTTAAAACTTGATTGCTCTATCAAAATAAACACAAAAATAAATTGGAATAATTCTTGGATTCTATTTATAATCTGGTTTTACAGTTCCACTTAAGGAATTTTGGCATTTTTCTCCTGGTTTATGATGAGAGATATGCAAGCAAAAGAAGCAGCTGATTGTATGAAGCTAAGCTAGAAAGATGGTTTTATTTTCTGGTTTTTATTATGAAGGAATAAAGCAGGTATAATTTAATCCAATAAATTAATGACTATGTTTTGAAGAGGTCTATGGCAAAATGACAGTGATTGTATTTCAGTACAAAAGTTAGTTTAGAACAGGTGATGCAATACTAAAAATATGGGTTATACTGAAAATACTGGGTTATGAGAGATCTTTGTCAGAGTAGAATCCTGAACTGTTGAAATACTGAGCTTGGTTTCTTTATTATCTGTCTTAAAAATCAAGTTATCAACTGAGCACAAATGCTTGGCCTTAAGCTAAAGAAGACTTCAGTATATTCCCTGAAAATCCCCATAAGCTTTCTTAAACTTAGTTAAGAAGAATGTCAAGTTTAGATAAGATAAACTTAAGGTGTGTCCTCACTGGGGAAGGAAAAAGGTAGGTCTTTTACTAAGCTAACATGTAAAAAAATCCTGTGAATATGAAACAAGTGCTAATTTTCTTTTGGTGAATTTTACAGAGTCATGTTAGACTACTAAAGCTGCTCTTGCATTGATGCATTTTAAAAACTGGTTTGTCCACTGGTTCAGCTGGGGCATAGTCTATAAAGCAGAGCAGAGAGGAGAAGAACATAATTTTGCGTTTAACTTTCAAAACATCTGCCTTACAGTGAATTCCTGAAAACCTTTACTTTCTGTACAATTTTAAGTATTGAATATAAAGCACTTTGTTTAGCTGTAGCACTTAGTTGTGCTTGACGTAATTTTTGTGTGTTTTTGTTATCTAAGAATCTCTTGGGGTTTTGTAAATTCTGCTTTTCACGCTGTGTGTGTTTGATGCAGACTTTTATTTTTTTATTCTGCTGTAATTCCTTTTATGCTCTCATTTTTTTAAAAAGGGGGGCAAACATCTGTTATGTAGTGCATGAAAACTGTTAAGACTGTATGACTGTTGTGTAAATATGTGCTGAACTCAGGTACTGGAATTACACATACAAAAAGGTGATGGGAATCCTAAGGTGGGTGTTATGTGTTTCTTCATTCTTCAGGAATTCCTGTGAAGTAACTTGATGCCTGTGTTAGAGAAGCAATAACAAATACACTATACAGTCATCTTAAGTTTTGTAGATCAGATGTTTGTTTCAGGCTGAATTTGCCTTTTTAATTTTTTTACTTTTTTTTTTTTTTAATCTCTCTACTGTGTGGTGCAGAGTTTCATTAACTCTGTAAGTCTACCCCAGTTGTCAGGTTCCAGTCCTATCTGGGTTCTTATCACTCCAGCAGCAGAGCAGGCTGGGAGCTGTGAGTGCTGCTGTGTATTGTACCAAATTTATGCCTCTCACCAATTCTATAAAGGCATTTGCATTTTGGTTCAGGTAACTGCTGCTGAGGAATTACCAGTTAACCACTGGGCAGTTCTTACTTGTGTGGAGACCTTTATTAACTTTTTCTGTGCATCTTGTGAGCATTGAGGTTTATGTAAAGATGGAGGTTGTCACTACTGCTTAGCAGTTGAGTTTGACTTTAATATTGTGTTTTAATCACTGTTCTAATATTGATTCCTACTTTGCCAGCTGTATCTGTTCTGTATATGAAAAACTTAGTACATTCTAATATAAATTTAATTTAAAAGCAATAGTCTGTTGTTTATCTACAAGCATTCTAATACATTAATACTGGCTTATAGTCTTTTAAAACAATATTTTCAGAGGTTGGATGATAACTTCAAATTTGTTGTACCTGTGTAGCTTTGGTTATTGTACAACAAAAATGCAAACAACTACAAAACTTGGTGATATGCGACAAACTCATCAGCTGTAGTAGAATGCTGTGTGAGTGAAGTAGGCAGAGTGGATTCTTTAGCACATGAGATGTATTTTAAAGAGATCAGTCACCGTGTTTTACAAGTTGTGCAATTTTGGACTCTGTGTTGGTAGTGTGCATACACTTCCAGTGAATTTTACATTTAAAAAATCCCCACAAGTACCTTTTCCAGACAAGACTCTGAATTACATAATGTCGTTGTCTGATGGCACCAGTAGACAAATGCAGCATCTGTATCCATTTTTGCCTTTGGCATTGACAACAAAGATATTCCAAAAAATGTCCTAAGGCTCTGATGTTGAGTAGGACTAAAGATAAACCACTCACTCCATGTAATACCATGGATCAGGTTGCAACAGCAGTTCTTGACTTAAGGCTTGAAGGAGAGATGGAATATGGTTAGGTGTAAAACCCAACAGTTGCTTATCATGTGTAAATCCAATAACTTAAAAAATTGGTGTCACTTAAGGCATGTCCTGACTTTAAATCAAGATTTCCTACAAACTACGTTTTGAATCCCTCTCATATAAATAAGATTCCTGTCTGAATGATCTTCACAAATGAGAAGAGGTGACAGACCAAAATGCATCAGCCCTGTGGTCTAAGGAAGCAGTAGGATTGCATCCTTCTTTTCAGGTGATGGTCTTAAGGCACATTTCAGGCAATCTGTTGACTTCCACACAGAGTAAATGGTAAATCTGAGCCTTTGTCTGAAAGGCACCAGTGTCTGAAATAACCTGACATAACCTGAAATTTTTTATCAGAAGTAAACAATTACTGCAGAGAGTGTTTATTTTTGTCACTTAGAGCATGTTAGTTTTGAAATTAAGGTTCTTTGTTTATTTACTTGGTTTCTTAACAATAATTCTTTAGTGAGTGGTTTATGTTTCTTTCTGCTTTGAAGAAACAGTATATGTTTGAAATCATTCAGTGTCCTCTTCCAAAGCATGTCTGCCACTTGTGTACCAAAGTGACCAGAGTTTAATAAATGGCTGTGGTTGTAGCTGAATATATGTTGCCCCCCTAATTGTGTGGCACTAGTACTCTTTAGCATCCCTGCACAAACTTATTGACTCTTGTGTACTAGACCTGTACAAAATTTATAGAGGGACCTTTTTTCTACTTCCTTTCTGTTAGTTGTGAAATAACTTTTTTCCTGTCTGCATACCTACTGTATTGCAGACCAGAAAGTAAAAACTGAGTTTATAAGAATGCTGTTGATTGACAATATATTTCTAAGAAATTAACTAGCTCTTCAACCACTTGTATAACTCCTGTTTCAAGGCAAGTGCATTAATACTGCCATTTGATACATTTTTTATTATAGGCAAACTTCTGGAGTGAAATCAAAAGCTTGTTGAAATGATCTTGTAATTAAAATATTTATGCATCCCAATCACAGTATGTGTGAAATAGCCAACAATCTTCTGATCTGCTACAAAATGGAGACTTTATGTTCATACCTACATTTTGTGCCACCTTCTTACCACACTTAAAAAAGGGCTGATTTGAGTCTTTTGCAGCTGCCAAATGGGAGTGATAGATAATTTCTTTAAAAGGATCTAAGGGTATTCTATTCTTATGCTTTTACTGACTATATTAAATCATTCTCTTAAAGTCTGGTTGGTTTGTTTTTGGGAGTGCAGGGAATGGTTTCAGTGGGCATTGCTGTGTCCTCTCCCCAGTTTGCTTCTGGCCACTGGATGTTGTGCTGTGACCCACATTCACCCTGCCTGCAAAGCCCTGTCCTCTGGCCCCCTGCCAGCTCTCCCGGCGCTGCTCCACTTTAGAGAAGTCTGCAGCAAATACGCAAACAGTGCGAAAGCAAAGAGGCTTAGAATCAGGTCCTTCTTGGTATGGTTTTGTTCTTTTGAGGGGATTTGTTTCATCTTTAGGTCCCGTCATGCGTATAAAGCAAGTGATGCTCTAAGATCTGTGTTTAGAATTCAGTTGAAGGAGAGCTGGAGTACAGCTAAATAGAGGGTATGAATTTTGTATGTGGCTAAAAAAAAGATAATTAACTTCTTTCAGAGCATTATGAAATTGAACTTATTATAAGAGAAAACTAAATAGGTTAAAGTTTTAGGGATAGTTACAGAAGGCCCCTTGATCATATCAAATAGCGTCCCAAAACACTGAGTGGTGTGTTACTTGGAATGTATCACTCCTTGTAGGTTTAATAATTAGTTGCACCTTGGCATAAAATGTAGTGGCATGGTTTAGTGCATGAGAGGGTTGAGTAATTTATCCAAAAAAACATACTTGTGGCTTTGACAGATGCACAGAACCAGTGAGATTGCCCTCCACATAATGGGACTGTGCTGTGATGTTTAAGACTGGTAAACTTACCAGACATCTGAATGAGTTTATAATCTCTAAACCCTATTAACTACAGAAGATGTTAAGAATTTGTTTTTAATAGCTTGTTTCTATTTTCTGCTCAACACTTAGTGAAAGTGAGGCACAAGAGCAGTGTAGATGTGACTGTAAGCAGCAGCTAGCAGACCCTTTCCCTGCAGTTGTGACACCACATTGTGTCTTCGGATACAATGAAACTCCTTTGATGTTTTTAAACACCAGTTAGACACTAACACTTACTAATAGCCAGCCTGCGCAAAAGGATGGGCAGGTAAAATACTATGTATAGAAAAATTGCTTGCTTGAAGTGTATCTTTCAATGCAGGGGGAAAAATTGGTTGTTTTTAGAAGTGGTATATTATTTTCACCATGTTTAGGCAATGTTCTTTAGCAGTATTTGTGCTTAGAGGCTGTGTTTAGTACCACTTGATGGGGACGGAAGTGGTTTTTCTTTCCATACACTTCTTGCAATAAAGGTGGGAGATGGTCTTTTATGGCAAAGTTTGGAAATTGGTAACATCATTGTACTTTAAAAGATAAACTTTTTCTTCTCTGCAGGTGTACCTGTAGAGCCTTCTCCAGAGGAGCAGACAGCCTCTTGTGAAGGTACTTGTTTTTGAGATCTTCATTACATGGTTTAAAAAAAAATATTGCAAATAATCTCCTCTTTTAAATCTCTATGAACCTTTTCCAGTCTTCATTATCCTCATACTGCTCTTATAAGGCAATGTGATTATCTGTAGTTATTTACAGTTTTATAGGCAGTTGAGAAAGGCTCATAAAGTGGCTTATGGAAGATCATAAAACTAGCGTGAAGCAGAATTTTTGAAATGAACCTGTATATTGAAAAGCTTTGGCAAGTGCCAAAACATGTAAACTATCTTTTTATTAATTTAGTCACTCATTTTTCTTTGCTCTTGATTACTGTCATGGTAAGTATGTGTCTTTAATGATTCATTTTTCCCCTTTTTTCTCCTAGGTTCAAATGCTGCTGTTAACATGGAAATTTCAGAATCTGTTGGTAAGATGAGAATTGTTCCTTTTCACTATGACAGTACTATAATGTACTACTGCAGTGCTTTTGCTAAATCACTGCAAACAAAATAGTAGAGCCTTTACACTTACAAATAGTCCTTAGTGTTTTTTGTTGCATCTTAATACTTGGATGAGGAAAGAGGTAATTGAACACTGGTATGCATTGAGAGCTGCAATTGGATTACTTGGACACTGTAAAATGATCAGTGCTTTATTAAAAAGTAATTTCATATTGCAAAATAGCCCCATTAATGTGAGGAATGGTGATTAGCAGAAAACTTTAAAGTGGTTCAGCAATGTGAACAATCAGAACATGGAAATTGTATCTTTCTCATTGTTTTTATATGGCTTATGGGTGAACTTAAACTATAATCCCTCTCCTTTGCTTTCTAAACATACGGGAGTATATGTCTGTGGATTAACCCTACTGTGCTGGTCTGAGTGGTTCTTCAGATTTGCTTTTTCTTTGTAAAATTGTTGCCTTGTTAAAACAGAAGTTTCTGCATCCTAGATTTCTTATGTTAGCACACAAGGTAGCTTGAAAGCTCCTGGTATTAATAATTTCAGAAACAAACAGCAGTTGTCCCTTTTTCTACAAGAAAAGGTTAACAGACCTGGTAGTTAAAGCCTTGCGATTGCACCTTTGGGGGGGCAGGGGCTTTTCCCCAGGGTAATTATTTTTGATTTCTTTATCTAGTTGAATATATCAAATTGGTTTATTTTTAGTGGAAAATGGAGAGACAGAAATGTCCCCAGAAGAGTCATGGGACCACAAAGAAGAACCCAGTGAAGCAGAGCTAGGAGGTGGTCCCGCAGGGGACGCAGGGCCCTCTGAAGAGAGCGCTCAGGAAATGATGGAAGAGGAGGAGGAAATACCAAAACCGAAATCTGTTGTAGCACCTCCAGGTGCTCCTAAAAAAGAGCACGTAAATGTAGTATTCATTGGACACGTAGGTAAGTTGTAAGTGAAGGTGAAGCAATTGGATCTGTCTGTTGTGCATTACCTAGAACTCAGAGGATTAGAAATTAATGCTGTTCTTCATATTCACCATGTCTTGAGGCTCACAGGAGCATTCATTCTAAATGAAGCTGCTCTGGAAAATGAAAAATTTAAAGGTCTTTCATGGGTAGAGTGCCAAGGGTGTGTTCTTTTGGACATGAACACAGTGCCTGTGTTCGTGATTTCTCAAGTACCTGCTCCTGTTGAGTGCTGAAGTGACACATCTGTGTTTATGATCTAAAGAAAAAATCAGAAAATGGTGCTTAATTCTGCTTATTTTAAATTAAAAAGTGTTCTTGCTATTAGATTCAAAAATTGTTCTAAATACTAAAATTTGTAGGGTTACAACAATGAATTAACGTAATTCATGGTTAAAAGAAGCATTTATAGCAAAATATCTTCATTTAATAGTTCCAACATGCTTCATAAAAACTTGGGTGGTGTCAGAAGTAGAGAAGAAGTATTGAATCACAAGTTATACACTAAATTCTGTCTTTTCATTTTTTATAGTTACTTATCACCTTAAAAGTACTGTAATTTAGTCCTTGGGTAAACTCAGGATGGAGTCACACAAAGTAAAGGGGCTGTGGGCAGAGGTACATCTCAATATTGAAGAGCAGCCCACACAAGTTAGGGACAAGGGATCAAGGAAGCAGGGAAGGGGATTTTGCAAGAGCTTCCCACAATCTTGACCCTGGCTTTAGCTGGATCACTGCCTGGTAAGGGGTTTCTGTTACAGATAATGCTGAATTTATATGTATAAAAACAGCATGTTCAAAATTTGGTGTAATTTAATTGACAACAAATTGTAATGGAAACAAAGGAGGGTGCAAGATGCTTCCAAAAACTTAGATCATGGTTCAAAAAATAAATCCTTTGGAAATAAACTAGATGGCTTAGTTGGTAATGGTCTACTGTTTCTAGAATTGTACATTGTTGATGACTTGAATTAATTTTTTTTTAGATGCTGGCAAGTCAACTATTGGAGGACAAATAATGTAAGGAAACTCTTAAATATTTAGATTTCCTGTTCCTGTGAATTAAAAAATATCAATTAAAATGAGTAATATTTTCTTTGTGGCTTTAATCAGTGTCTGTTAATACTTTTATAACAGAATGTTTCAATCCCTGTCAATTGAGGTACTTATTGTCTTTGGAATTTCTTAATTCCAGCACATTAGTGTTATTGCCATAGGATTTTCACTTAAGAGAAGCAACTGTGCAAAAGCAAACATTATCAAATTTTAAAAAATAATCACTTTCTTAGAACGTGGCTGTTTTTCTTTGTATTTTAAAATGCAGTTTGAAACTGCTTTATACCATTGGTTAAACTTTATCCTTTCTGTGAAGATTTTTAAAAAATTAATATCTTTATTTCCCAATCATAATAATCTGTAGGGATTGTATAAACATTTAACAATTTGGAAATATCTTTCTGCTTTGTGTAAAATTGCACTTTTATTTTCCCCCTTCTTAGGTATTTGACAGGAATGGTTGACAAAAGAACACTTGAAAAATATGAAAGAGAAGCTAAAGAAAAAAACAGAGAAACATGGTATGAATTTCATTAAGATAGTAGCACACTTTGCTCTTTGCAGCAATGAAACTGGTTTTAGTCTCTGTCCCAGTAACCCTGCCTTCCTCCAGCCAAGGTGCTCTTGTCCTGGGTGGATTTTTTGTGGGCCTCTGGTTTGGTTTTTGTTGTTTTTTGGTTGGTTGGGTTTTGGGGAGCAGTGGCTGTATATACAGCACATGTAGCAGCCTGATTTCTGCTTCAAACAACTCCTGCAAAATTGATTTCCCTTTTGAAAGCTTTTTCTTTTTGGCTGGAGGATAATGGGAATTCAAAGGGCTCTGGAAAAGGAGCAGCTAAAGACTTCCTATGGGGTAGAGCAACGATGGAGCCCTCAGGGGATGGGCACTGGCCTGAACTCACTGAATCATGTGTGAGAGAGGGGAATAGGAGGGGTGACACAGTTCTTTTCACCAAGCAGCCATGTCCAAGCAGCAGCTCTTCACACACCACCCAGTCACCACAAACCAAAAGCTAAGGATGCCTACAAGCTGCTGTTAATGGCGAAAATGTTGCTATGTTAAACCAGTTCAATGGAGTTATTACCACTTTTTTATCCTTAATGAGGGTATTTTCTTTTCTTCTTTATATTCACCAGTTTTCACAAAACCTGGAGGAGCTAACTTTTTCTTTTTGAGATTTCGGTTTATCTAACTGAAAGCTAACTCGTTGGTGGCCAGTGGGAAAAATTATTAGGAGGGGGCAAGAGTCGATGTAGTGAAAATAGCAAAGATAATGTGAATAAAGATGGTGTCTATTTCGTAGCCAACTTCTGCTTAAAATGTGCAAATAAATGAGAACTAATGATTATAATTCTCAGTAATGATCTATGCAAATCAGAACTAATATTTTAGTTAATTATGCTGAGAAGGAAGAATTGGTTTGTATTTGATCCTGAGATGTTTCTGAGACTGAGGCAAAACTTAAATTATTTGAGGTTAGATCAGAGGTGAAGAACTTAGAAAATTGTTTATTAGAAGTTTTAGAATTGAATCCTTGTAGGTGTGTGAAGGAGAGCTGGCAGTGGGCCCTGCAGCTCACTGTACTCACAAATCAGTTAAAATCACTGGTGGTCTTGGAAATACTTAAGCTTAGCGATGCTGAGGTGGTTAAAATAATTAAGCAGAAATAAAGGTCTCTTATGACTAACAAATTATATATAAATTTGATAAAAATTAATGCATCAATAGAGTATTTGGGTTGGGATTTTTTTAGGTACCTTTCGTGGGCCTTAGACACAAACCAAGAAGAACGAGACAAAGGTAAAACAGTAGAAGTGGGTCGTGCCTATTTTGAAACGGAGAAGAAACACTTCACTATTTTAGATGCTCCTGGACACAAGAGCTTTGTTCCAAATATGATTGGTGGGGCTTCTCAAGCTGATCTTGCTGTGCTGGTAAGGACACATCAGATACTTTTATTTTGCCTATACTGTGGAATTAAGCTTCTGGGTTTTATTTTTTGTTTGCTCCTTTATTCTTTTGGTTACTTACAGCAGGCAGAATTTTCAAATGTTACGTTTACTGATGAGTGAGTTTTGGAGTCATTTAACAGCTTCTTAAAGCTGTCCACAGGTGTCATGTGATTTTTTTACATGTCAGTGCAGAAACTAATGGATAATACTGAGGATATACCAGTGCATTTTTGAAGCTTCTGATAGGTCTGACTACGCAGAGTTTTTTTAATAAGGCAGTATTGTTGATTGTTCTGTTGAGAGAATTGTAGAACTTTTATTAAAATATGTATCTTTAATTAGGTTATTTCTGCAAGAAAAGGAGAGTTTGAAACTGGATTTGAGAAAGGTGGACAAACAAGAGAACATGCCATGTTAGCAAAAACAGCAGGTGTAAAACATTTAATAGTTCTTATTAATAAAATGGATGATCCAACTGTAAACTGGAGTAATGAAAGGTGAGTTTCATATTAAAAAACCTAATATTCATTGACAGATACTGCAATAAAATAATTCGTAGGTAAAGTAGTTTTTGTATCCCATTATTGCTGAAAGAATGGTTGACTGGTGGACTAAAGACAGACATTTTAAAACTGTCAGGAAAACCAGAAGCTCAGTGCCTAGGGCAGTGCCTCTCAGTTAAGCTGGAAGTTCTACGCTCCAACATTCACTGCTTGGATCCATACAGACCTATCTAACAAACCCATGCATTCTAGCATAGTTTAATTGTTGACTTGGAAACTTTATTCTGAGTCTAAAAAAGGAAGTGATTGTGTTTTCAGCAGTCAAGTTTGCCAGAGTTGTCAGAGAACCTGCTGTGTGTTCTGCCCAGAACTGTGGAAGTTCTAGTAGAAAGCCGTGAGGGCCTGAGCAACCTTGGAATGTCAGCTGGCTTCACTAAGAGGCTAAGGCACACCCAATTCTCTGTCTTGGTCCTGCCCCAACCTTCTGACACTACTGAATTCACCCCAAACTGAGAGGAGGCAGTGTGACAGAAATAAATAGCACAAAACCTCCAGAAACTGTGTAGGAGATTGGAGGAGACCGAGCCAGCACTGAAGTGCCAGCCTGGAGCATGAGCTCAGGAGGTGTCTGCGTGTTCTGTCCTGCTGTGCTGGCCTGGATCTCTTGCTTTAAGCAGTTCCAGCTTGTGCTGCTGCTCCCCCAGCCCTGTCATTGAAGTGTATGGAGAGCACTGACGATGCTTTATGGAGCAGAGGAATGAAGGGGAATAGACAATACCAAGCTGTGCTGGAAGGTTGGGGAAAAGATGCAAATAGGCCTCCAGACTTTCATTAGGCTTGCTTGCTGCTCACAGAGTAACTTAACTGATGGAACTGAAATGTCTGCATGTTTTTTAAAGCACAGGATTATGTTATGCTGGAATAAGTGGGATTTACCTTGATCTGCTTGTCATTTTAATAGATATGAGGAATGTAAAGAGAAACTGGTGCCATTTTTGAAGAAAGTTGGCTTCAATCCCAAAA
Organism: Nicator chloris; assembly: GCA_013400495.1. Lineage (NCBI taxonomy): Eukaryota > Metazoa > Chordata > Aves > Passeriformes > Pycnonotidae > Nicator > Nicator chloris. The sequence goes on along the minus strand of WAAE01001595.1, from coordinate 363,810 downwards.
AGGACATTCATTTCATGCCCTGCTCAGGACTGACTGGAGCAAACCTTAAGGAACAGTCAGAATTCTGTCCTTGGTATATGTATGTATCTTAAATTGAGCAACTTGAATATTTGCTATGTTTCAATAAAAGTAAATGCTGCATTGAAGCTGGGAGGGAGCAGAGTGTGGTATGTTGTAATTGTGTGCCAAAGTGCTTGAGGAAATACAGCCAGAGCAACAAGAACACAGTCATGCAACGTGCCAGTGAAAAGCATTTGCAAACTGCAGATTGTTAGTAAAATATTAGCAGTGTTCTTTGGCTGTGTGAGTTCAGTGCCTTACAAGCACTTGAATTTGCCAGTGATGCTGCAATGATGTTGCTAGAATGAGTAATTGTTTGATGTGAACAGTTTGCTTGAAGCTGTATTATAAATAGAGGCAAGCCACGTCTCTCAGTGGATGTCATGTTTTTCAATATTGTTCAGTGTACTTTAGAAAGAATTAATGGAAATCACATTTGGACCTAGCTTATGGTTTTGTGTTTCCAAAATATATTACACATCTGTTGTGAGTCTCAAAGGAATAATTAATTTGTGTAAAATAATGCTTGTAATGTAACTTAAAAACATGTATTTCTTGGGTATTAATATGTTGGTTGGGGTAAAGTGGACACTACTGATGGGATGTTATAATAGATTTAGCTGTCTTAGAGGTCATTGTTCTAAATGATAACAAGATGAAAATGATTCCTTTTGTTGGACTGCATTTATCTCTACTGAGTAATTTTTTTACATGGAAGGGTGCTCACAAAATTGAAACAAATGCCTTCTGTACTTTTAGTGGATTACCATTTATTCCCTACCTGGATAATTTGCCAAACTTCAACCGTTCAGTGGATGGACCAATCAGGCTGCCAATTGTGGATAAATATAAGGTACAGATGAAAATAATAACATAGAATGTATAAAGAGGCTGTTTCCAGAAATCAATGAATGGACTATTTACTGTACTTTTACAGGGTATCTTTTCTCTTTGCTGATGTTGCATTTCCAACTGTAGAATAGAGGAGGGAAGGGGAAGTAAATAATTTTGGCATTATATGAAACTCCTAAAATCTGTAATCTTTCATGAGAACAATTTCCAAAACACTAAGTCTAGCAGTGCTAGATATTCATAGAGTTAAATAATCAAACTCAGAGGTAAATCATAAGTAGAGTGGACTCTTCAGGGAAATGTTCTCAGTTGCTATGTAATGATTTCTTTTTGTGAAGGACATGGGCACTGTGGTCCTTGGGAAGCTGGAGTCGGGCTCTATTTGCAAAGGACAACAGCTTGTGATGATGCCAAACAAGGTATGGTAAGGTTTAGGTATTTAAAAAATTTACTACCATAAAAAAAGAGCTTGTTTCTTAAAGATACTCATTACTTTAAATCAGAAAATGTTCTGTTGCTCTGTTGAACACAACTAAGCTCTCATGTTATACATGGGTGATGTTTCTCATGTGTGTGTAGCTCCTTAGCACTCAGAACTTGGGTTCTCCTGCCTTAGTAAACTCACTTGCTGGACTACAAATCATCCCACTTCAACTGGGTTTTATTTCATGTTTGTTCATGGCCCACTAAGCCTTTTACCTGCTGTGGGTTAATATTGCTCAATGGTTTATTTCTTTTCCCCTTTGCATTTTTTTCTTTCCCCCAAAGGGAAGAAAACTTGAAAAAGAAAAGACTTCTTTTTAAAAATTCAAGTATTAGTAATTCATCATTCAAATATTTTAAATGTTCTGAAGCTTGACAGAACCAAATATAAATAACTTGAACTGTAATGGAATTATTTATTGAAATACTGTCATATTACAATTATTTTGTACCAGACTAAAATATTCACAGTGCAAAATTATGTTTTTGTTTTCTTCAAGCACAATGTGGAAGTTCTTGGAATCCTTTCTGATGATGTAGAAACTGACTCAGTAGCCCCAGGTGAAAATCTAAAGATCAGACTGAAGGGAATTGAAGAGGAAGAAATCCTTCCAGGATTTATTCTCTGTGATCTCAACAACCTTTGTCATTCTGGACGTACATTTGATGCCCAGGTAGAATAACAACATTTAATTGCTGTATAGAGGGGTAAAAACAATGGAAATATTTTATGTTTTGCCAAATCTGAAACTTCAGTAGTTTGAAGTTTCACTTCAAATTTTTTTAGTCACTGCCACATCTGTAAATGGGCAATAACATAAATACTTAACACTGACATCATTAATTTGAGTTTTTAAAATAGAAGTTGTTTTGAATGTGACTTCTCAGTGAAGTTTTAGATACTTACAATGGTGAAAGCAAGACCTCATCAGACCAGTTCTTCAGTTTTTTATGTTCATATTATAAACTAGTGACTTATAAATTTTGGCTCTTTGACAAAAATTTGTGTGTATATTGTTCAATAGACTTTCAAATATAGTTCTGCATTGATTATTCTGTGTTCTTTTATAATTGAAATTAGGAAAAATGCACTTACTTTGAATTGTTTTACAGATAGTGATAATTGAGCACAAATCCATTATCTGCCCAGGTTATAATGCAGTGCTGCACATCCACACCTGTATTGAAGAAGTTGAGATAACAGTAAGTGTCATTTTAAGTTGTGATTTGAATATAAACAATCTGGTTGTTGGGATAAAGAGTTCTGTTATATCATACATCTGTAGATCAACTAAAGCAACAAAGCTCCAGCCTTGAATGAAATTCTTGATTGTGCCCTAACACAAAGGGCTGTAACTATTAGCATAAGGCTTCGGAAAAGTGTATGTCATGACTGAATAAACCATGCAAACTTTTTCATGTATTTGTTTGTAAGTAAACTCTTTCTTAGACCAGTTCTGTTTGTTTGTAAAGAAAAATAACCCTTATTTTAGCACTCACAGCTATTATTTTTATTCTTACACAGGCCTTAATCTGCTTGGTAGACAAAAAAACAGGAGAAAAAAGTAAGACACGGCCCCGTTTTGTGAAACAAGATCAAGTCTGCATTGCCCGTTTAAGGACAGCAGGAACGATCTGCCTTGAGACATTCAAAGATTTCCCTCAGATGGGTCGCTTCACCTTAAGGGATGAGGGTAAGGCTGCTTCAGCAGCAGATACTGACTGCTGCAAAAACTTACTTGAACTTGGAGCTGCATGGCAGGGAGGTATTAAAATGCTGCTATGTAGTGCAAATCACTCTCTGGGTAACAATGGAAAAGTAAATCTAAGCAAATTGTTGTCATTGTGCAGAGTCCTTGCTAGTAACAGACAGTTTTATTTGAATAATGTACAGAAATGTGCCTTGTGAAACAAAAGACTGGGTTTGAAAAATAACCAGCAGTGCTTTTTTTAATGTGTCCTGGAACATCCACCTACATACAGCATAAATACCATAGTTTGACTATTTAAACTTGAAAAATATCAGGGTGGTTGTATGTTGGGCTTTAACATACACACTCTAGTAAAACTCACAGATTTGTGGGATGCATTTAAAATAAATTATTTGAAAAGCAGTAAACAGATCTGGTAGTGATTCTGCCTTGTCTTCTCCTTAGATGAGTGTAAAAGCAGGCTTTCCACAATCCACATTGTGTTGTTTGCTGTCAGAATACCAGGCTTACTACTTTTCAAATTTTATCATGCTTTTAAAATACACTGATGCTTTAACATAATAATTTATTCTCTATGATTTCTAATACTTGAGAGCCGGTATTTTGGGGCAAGTTTTCATGTTCTTGGAGACATCTACATTCTTTTCACAATAAATATAACTCTGCTGTTTGTCTCCTTGGTTTAGGTAAGACCATTGCAATTGGAAAAGTTCTGAAACTGGTTCCAGAGAAGGACTAAGCATTTTTCTCAATGACCCCGCACAATACTGTGAGGAAAATCGACTCAGCAAAAGCCTACTTCACACCGCCGTCTTATTTTCTGCCCATTGATAAACTTCTCCCCATATTTTGCAAAGACAAATTTCACAGCAAAGGTCCACATTATGTCAGCTTTCTCATATTGAGAGCTCTGCTATGCCACTGTTGAATTTTCCCAAAAAGAATTTTTTTTTTCTCCCAAATTCTGCTTCCTTGGAAAGATTCGGCAATAGCTTTGTAAGTGATGTGGACATAATTGCCTATAATTATGAAAATCTAAAGGATTTTTAATGTTTAATTTCCCCCAGCATCTATATTAAGACCTCTTTTTTCCAGGCAGATCATTCAGAGTGTGCGAGTGTGTGTGCACATGTTACAAAGATGACTACCATGTTAATAAACTATTCAATTTGAAATCTTTTTCGGTATTGGAATTGCTTTTGAATAATGTTTTTTATCCAGATGTAACAGTTGCATTAGCTTTTTAACTTCCCAGTAACCCAGATATTTGGTTACTTGGACTTTTCTAAACTCCTCAGCCTCCCCACACACACAGTTTTAAATGAGGCAATTGGGTACTCAACCAAGTTTGTATTAAAACAATTAGGTTTGCCCTTTCCCTTTCTTGAATGCATTCTGAAAATTAAAAAACATTCATGCAAATGTGGCACCTTCATTAGCTTTACATTTGTTAATATCTTCAGCAAATTTAGGTTGACCTAACATCATTACTAGACACAGTAAGTCAACTTTGAAGGCTAGAACTACATATTGTGTCTTTATAAAAATTCAGCATTATTAAATTCTTAACTGCAGAAAATGCTAACAACCAGTAAATCAGTGAAATTTGCAAAAATAAGAAAATCTGTGGCAATAGTGCCTATTAGTATTTATAAGAGCTACATTTTGTGGGAGAACTGGGCCAATTAAAAAGTGCCAGTTACATAAATTACTCAGTTCACCCTGTCTTTAATTTAGAGGGCTGGATAATCCTTGCTGTTTTAAAGATCAGTCTGAACTGAGAGGGAGAAAGACTATTTAAATCCCTAAGAGTTTGCACATACTGAAATACGGGAGGGTCAGAATCAAGCACAGTCTGTAAATTTTTGCATATCAAAAAGCAATGTAAGCTTATGAGGACCAGTGAAGTTTTTCTTGAGAAATTAAAGCAAAACTGGTTCAAAGTAAAGCTTACTCAGTACAACTTGAAGGAGCTGCATAATAAAACTCTATTTAGCTGCACTTTGAAAATGGACTGTCTGCAATTGCTATCCTGATTCTAACAATTAGGATGAAGGCTAAGGGATTATTTTCTTTTTTTCCAGAGTATTAGTAGTAATTATTGAAAGGTATCTTCTGAGCTGCTTCAGAATATCTTAAACTAAATATTCTCAGCTGTAAAATTGATGAGCCCATCTTCTCCCCCAAAAAGTTTACAGTCTAGTGACTGTATCTGAATTGAAATTCAAAACTGAAACATTTACCTTTTTTGGGATTTTTTTTGTTTGTTTTGTTTTGTTTGTTTCTTTGTAACTGTGGAACTCCCATTCATTTCACTTACAGCTACATTGTATGGACAGAAGAAGTTATTGTCCTTCAGTTTCATATGACTACACTTGTAGCTACCGTAATGCATGGAATTTAAATAAATTTTATTATGTCTGCAAATCTCTGGGCTTTTATTTTTTTGGTAAATCAGGGTTTAAAAAGTAATTTTTTTTCTACCAAGTAGACAAAACCCACAGTTCCTTGGATCTTAAACTAAGGAAGAAATTAAAAGCCAAGGAAACTCACTGTCTTGTTCATATTCTGAACTGACAGGATTTCCAGATATCTAACTGCTTTATTGAAATAAGCTCATGGATTTGAAATTTGCAAAGACCATTATTGGAGAATACTTACAGTTAGATTCCTAAATTGTTAGTCCTTTAAAACTTTTTTTTAAGGCATTGAAGTGTATTTGAAGACTATGTGATGCTCCAGCATCAGTTTTCCACTGTAGAGCAAACTTAATGTGGGATTTTAAAACTTAATTATTTTGAGGCTGGACTGAGTATTTAATATTAAACTGAATAATCACCTGGTGGGTTGGAGTATCAGTAGATAGAAAGTCTGAGTATTTCCATTATTCATCTCATCTAGTGCATTTGATTACCATTTCCATAATTCCAGTTAATGTCACCTTGTCTGTAAAGGGAGAAGCTGTATTATTACAAATTCATTAACAGAATCCACATGCAATTAAAGATATTCCTATCTTTAGGAGGATATTCCTCCTGTAGGAGGTTTTTATTTGGGTATAAAATATTTGCATTCTATAGCAAATATGTGAAAATGTAAGGCATAAATCTACATGAATTGGCTGCATTTTGGGTAGAAGAGCTGGAAGTACATTGTGTTTGAATAGTCCTCAGATTACATCTCAACTTTTTCATTTCATCTCCATTCTACATTTTATAGTCCCATTTTTGCTACTATTAAATACCGCTAAATCTAGATGAAAGAAGACAAAAAGATAATGTGGCTTTGTTGGAAATAAATACTATTTGCTGAATCACTGATGTAATAAACTTTTTTAAATTACCATTTTGAATACTTCCGTTTGTGAAAATGTGGTATGCTGCTTTGAAGATGAAACAAAAATAAAGGAGCTGTGCAACCACAACAGTTGAAAGGAAAGGGGGGGAAAAGGAGGAAATAAAAGTTAGATTGAAGATACAGCACCCCTAGGAGCACTGCCAGGATAACTGTGCTTGCATGGGATACTGGCAGGGTATTCCCATGGCATAGCTTTAACTCATAGAGCAAAACTCCGAGCATGTTTCTGCAGAAAGGAGAGACTGGGGTTTGTTTTTTTCCTCAGTTTAATGGCATTTGCAGTGTGGTACTGATCACGCCTTTCTCTCTGATTGTCGGCCAAAGTTTGTAGTGTAGATATGGCTTGAGTGCTTAGCCATGATGTAACTTAAAAAAAATAAGTTATTATTCTATAAATTAAGATCTTGTATGTCCTTGAACTGAAAACCTTGGTATATGTAACAAATACTAAATGCAAAAAAAAAATCTGAATATGCTGCAGTACTAATTATTTGGCAGCAGGAAAATAATTCCTTGTTTCTGCAAGCTCCAAGAAGTAAAGCACAGTAGTTGGAGGAATGGGTGCAGTGATCAGTTGGGTAACATTGCCATCAATTGTCTATGTGAAACCATTCCAGCTACCTTGGTCATCTTAGCAGACAATCAGGAACTGATCCACAAACATGATGACACCAGTTCCTGAAACACTTACTCTGGTAGGACATTGTATTCCTGAACAGCAAGCTATTGATGATGGTGTAATAGTGTTGTAAGAAAAATAACTGTTTTAAGGAGGTTTATCCACGGGGATATTTGCTGGTCACAATTTTTATGCCTCTCTGCAGATTTTTTTCAGTGGCATAAAAAGCCCAGTAAAAATTGCTCAATGAAGAACCTCTATTTTAGACTACTTATGGCACCAGTCTATATATTAAAAATCATGTTAATGATGAGAAATGTGTTTCTATAAGTGTTTATTGCTGAATATTACCTAAGAAGAAAAGATTGTTTCAATGTCCCAGGTATTTGATCTGTGTTACTCTGGCTTTTCGGTTCATACCGCAGACTGTTGAAATGATGCTGTTAAAGCAGATAACATGTACTCCAGACAAGGCTGTTTTCTTCTTGAACTGGTACTTAAAGGCTCTTACTAATTCTACTGTTTTTGTATACCCTATAGAGGATTTGGTACAGAAAAATATACCAACAAAACTGGAGTTACTACTGAAGACTTTATATTGTGAACCTGTTTCTTTCCTTGTGTTTATTTTATTGCAGTATAAACCTGACAAGATACTACTTTTCCTCTGAAGAAATACTAGAAAGGATTCTAGTCTTAATATAAAATAGAAATTTATGCTAACAAACCCAAAATCTGTTGTCTGTGTATATATAACTTTTGATAATCCATATCCTTTCATTGGGGTTCCTTCCAATGTAAATGTTTCTACATCTCCTGTCAGTTCCATACACCCAAAAAAGTCCACCTACTTCTCAGTAAGAGTAATAGGAGACATGACAGATTAACTGTTGGGTGACAAAAAGGTACTTGAGACAGTGTTCCTGTCATCTGTTAAGCCCCTAGAAGGAATGTGAGGCAAAGCATTATAACAAGAAAGCTTCGGAGCTTTGTCCAGTGCCAGGGGCTCTGTCCTTTGGGACAGCCCTCTTGCTGTCTGTCAATGGCTCGCACCAAAGCCTCGTGTCCGAGTCAGGTTAGAGCTGGAGCCTGACTGCAAGATTGCAAAGGAACACGGTCAAAAGAAAACTGCTTGAACTCTGGTCTTGGGGGGAGATTCTCTTCTGAGCTCTCTTGTAAGGCACTTCTTAGTCCTGTTTTAATCTCTGCATATTCTTTGTGCTGGTTTTGTGGCAAGAACTACACTTAACAGAGATCTGGGATTTTGGCATTGCCATCAAATAGTCTGGAGGAACACAAGCCAGGAACTGAAACCTGAATACCCTTAAACCTCAAGGATCGCTTTATAGCAGAAACAATTGCATCTTGTACAACCCTTTTACTGTGTGAAAGTATAAAATTAGACATATAAAGAAACAAGTAATGAGGTAGAATGTCTTGCAATTATTTTCGATCTTAGCATTTAAATAAGCAATACAAATGACTTAAATAAAAATACTTTAATGATGCAAAAAGTTAAATTGAGAGCTACAGCAGGACAGTGTACAGCAATAACACCAATTAACAAACCTGATTTCCTAGTAAGAATAACGAAGTTTATGACATTGCTAAATTAAAAGTGCATTCTTTTATAGTTTATATTCATTGCATGCTGTATTAAGCTGAAATATTTCTTATTCACAGATTAACTTAATTTTTCCATGACACCTCTGTTAGCTATGCCAAGTAGTTTTCAAGACAAAATTGTTAGACTAAGTCAGTTAAACCACATCTAGTAAAATTTAGTAATGTAAGACCAAAAACTATTCAGAAAACTGTACTTGGATGAGACTGATATGTGAAAAAATCGAATTTGAGTCACTAATAATAGTCCCTTCAGTTTTTATCCTATTAATTCTATACTGACCCAGTAAAGTCAGTCTTCAAACATGCTGTTCAATCATATCTTACAAGACTAGCCTAGCTCAATTTCAGAGAGATGTTCCAGTCATCTGACTTTTTCTATTTTGTTTTAACATGTCACATTAATATGTTGATGTTTTATTAAATACAGCTGCCCTAAAATGTGCAAAGATAGAAGCAAGGCTAATACAATTATCAGAATATACAGCACCACAGCTAGTATCACATGCAGAAATTCCAGCAGTACTGAAAAGGTTTTAATGTCTGCCCTCCTTGGCTACTGTGCATGTTCCTCACTTTCAGTAGTTTGTCTAATCAGTTCTTCATACAACATGGCAACAAAGGACAGCTTTTCTTAGTTTCTTTTTTTGTTTTGATTTGGTTTTGGTTTGGTTCAAATAACACAATAGGAAAGGAAAATTTCCATTTTCCAGGATTTTCTTTTTCACTCTTTAAAATCAGTGTATGTCTGTATAGTTCTTTCCTAAGTCTGGATAAGTCTTGATGCCATCAACTATTCTACTATTGCTCCAAGAACACTAACAGCAGAAAGAAAATATAAACGACTACGTAAAGCAGCTTACCAAGAAACTAGGGTATTTTAGTTTCTATTTGCATTGTCAACACTGATGGAGCAACAAATTTTGTTGGAAGACATCTGATGAGAAGGAATAAAACCATACATAGAAAGGCAAAGAGCAGGAAAAAAAATTCTAGAGAATAGTGAATGACTAAGACTGCTAATTTCATGCATATTTAAGCCCTGGTTATACATAGCTGTGTTATCCAGAGAGCAGCTTATATGTGTGACAAATGCAGACAACCCAAAGCTGCCAGGGCACACACAGCACTGTGAGAATGAGAGCAAAGTAATTCCAGGCTAGATTTTATCTCAGAACAATGTATTTATCCAGCATGGAACTCAATGGAATAAGCATTCCGCAATTAAGCTATTTCCATGTAGTCAGTCAATGCATTTCTAAACTGAACAGGAGATGCAGCAGTTCTGCCTTTATTAGTCACACATGAGGAAGAAATGGTTTGACATGTGATAATCAGTGGTTGGCCCAATGGTAGTGACCTGGAAACAGCCGTGTTCAAGACAGAGCGTATGAGGAAAATGAGCAGCAGAATTCAGTCCCTTGACTCCATGAGACAGACTCTGGTTTATCCAGAGAACCAGTGGGCAGTATCCCATGAGAGGCAGCTCTGAAGGGCAAAGGAGCTCAGGAAATCTGGCAGCAGATCTTTAAGGACAATCTCCTCCAATCCTACAAACAGTTCCTCCTGATACTCAGCAAAACAAGTAAATCTATCAGGAGACTGGCCTGGCTAAACAGGGAACTTATGACAGCACTCCAGTGCAAAAGAGCAAAAGTACAGGAAGTAAAATCAGGGATAGTCTTCAAAGAAGGAATCTAAAGAACACACTCAATTCCTCCTAAACATGATAGTGTGCTGGGTGGCCCACCAGATGGGTAAACACCGTTCAGATAACAGGGCTTGGAGGGCAGAGATAATGGCTTGTACTCCATCTGAAGGCCAGTAACAAATGGAGTACTGCTGGGATTTATCCTGGGAACATGTTCTGTTTAGTATCTCTAACAGTGACCTGAAGCATGGTCACATAAAGTTTGCAGGGGGCATCAAACCTGGGATCAGTCATTACCTTCATGAACAGAGGGACCTGGATAGGCTGGAAAGACTCGGCAACACAAACCCATCAACACTCAAAAAACGCAAATGCAAACCTGCATTTGTGAAGCAGCAGCCCATTGAGGCAACACAGGTTGGGAAATGACTGGCTGGGGAACAGCTCTGCTGGAAAGCACCCGGGGCACAGAACGCTAAACACGAACCACCCCTGGAAGCAAAGGGACCAGCAGCATCCGTGGTTGGACCAGGAGAGCACCACCAATACAGCAGGGCGAGTCCCACAAAAAGTTCTTCACCGTGAGGACACGGTGGCTACAACCCTGAGCAACCCGGCCTGACCCGGGTGCCGAAGCGGGATGGACTGACGGCCTCCAGCACTCCAAGCCCGGATAGCCCGTGACCCTGCTGGGGCAAAGCTGCCGGCAAGCACAGGACGAGCCCCCCGCACCCCTCACACACGCAACTCCCGCCCGGGTTCGCAACTGCAGCCGAGCGCAGGAGCGGACAAGAGCGGACAGCACCGCCTGCACCGCGAGCCCCGCCCCCCGCCGGGCCCACCCCTCCGGTCAGCCCCGCCCCTCCGCCTCGCCCCGCCCCGGACGGGCCCCGCCGTGCCCCGGAAACCGGTGCGCACGCAGGCGCGGCAGGGCGCACGTGGCACCGGTGGCACCATGGCGAGCGGGAAGGAGCGCCTGGACCGTGCCCAGGTACTGTGGGGAGCTGGCCGGGAACTCCCGGAGCGCTCCCAGGGCCTGCGGGGAGCCGGCCGGGAACTCCCGGAGCGCTCCCGGGGGCTGCGGGGAGACGGCCGGGAACTCCTGGGGCGCGGCCAGGCCGGGCTTGACCTGTGGCTCTGCCGCTGTGGTACCGTTGCAGGTGAAGAAGGCGGTGGAGGCTCTCGTGGCTTTCGCCAGAAAGAAGGCCAAGGGAGACGCGCTGCTCCTCAACGACAGCGAGAGCGTCCATCTCCTGGTGACGGTGTGGAAGGTCCCGCAGGTGGCAAAAGTCATCAGAATGTAAGACATTGATATGCGGCCGCATGGTTACAGGGGTTGCTCATGTCCTTTGGCTTGGAAAAGAGCACTTTGCAGATTCTGAGCTTAAGGGGTTTGACTACCACGGCCTTGTCCTGGGAGCTTCTATGCCGTAACTAAGAACTGCGGGACCAGAACGCTGCTTTACCCCTACTTTTGGTATAACTGGAAGCTGGGCTGTGCCAGCTGGGCTGTGCCAGCCTTTTGCACGGAGAATACTGATTCTGTTGGTTGCCAGTTACAGGGTATGCACCTTTCAGTGCTTAAGCATGAGAAAATAGATCACTTTCTTTGTCTTGACCCACCACCACCAAATCATTAGTAAGACCTCTTTCTTTCAATAACCAAACCTGAATATGAATTAGAAGTCTCCTTTTAAACTGTAGCTGCACTATATTGAGAAAGTTTACGTCCATGTATCAGGGCCATGGTGTTATAAAGTTTTGTCTAATGACTGGATGCAGCCATGGCATGAAGGGAGGAGCATGGAGGGTCCTCCTTCTGGGACCCATGTGGTGTAAGGGCTGCTGGCAGGATAGAGGATTCCACATTTTATCTGACTGGAGCCGTGGTGTTCCATGGTTGCACTTCTACCGTTCTGTATGCTTATCAAGTGTAGGCTCCACTGAGAATAGAGTCTAAATACAGGCACTTCTCTGTGTTGTTAAAGGGTACTGATCTCTCAGTGTAGTCCTAGTTCTGGGGAAAACTTCTTTCAATTATTAGACATTCTTTATGCATCTCATATTCTCATTGTAGACCACTGCCTCATGGTATTCGACCAGAAACTACTGAGGTTTGCCTGTTCACAAAGGATGAACCAAATTTATCAGCAGAACAGACTGAAAACCTTTACAAGAAACTTTTACTCCGGAACGGGGTCAGAAGTATTAGCCAGGTAAGGGAGGTCCTTGATGGTATAGTACAGTACTGTAATTTTTTTCCTTTTATACCACCAAAAACAATACAAGTAGTTGTTCTGTTCTGCTGTTTAATATTCTAATTCTCATTCACATTCTCTAGTAAGATTTTTCTGACTCCTTGAACTGTGGTGTTTCTAAAATGCAAAGTTTACTAGGAATAATTTATTTGGTTTGAAACAGGATTTTTAGTAATCAGATACAATTTCTAGATAAATGTTCACTATTTAGTTTAAATAACCAGCTAGGAGAACTCACAGCGTTTGAATACTTGAGCCCTTTGCAGCTGGATGGGATTGTTTGTGCCACCTGCAATAAAACTATAAAACAACTTGTTATATTTAACCTTGATTTAGATGTTATTCATGTACTCAAGTTCTGTTTGGTGATGTGCAGTTACTATGCAAGGGGTCCATATTGTTTGATTCTTTAAAACAGTAGGAAATGGATACTTTTTGATTGTCTTTGCATTCTAAAAGAATGCACAGTGATGGACTATTAGTTATGCAGCTTTAATCTGTGCAGTTCTGAGAGGCATTTCAGGTTGCATTTTCAGCAGCAGGGACTAAACTGGTGCTTGTGTTGCAGATCATCTCTTACAAAACCCTCAGGAAGGAGTATAAAATGTTTGAAGCGAAGCGGCGCCTCCTGAACAGTTTTGATCTCTTTCTGTCTGATGACCGAATTAGAAGGCTTTTGCCCTCACATCTAGGAAAACACTTCTATGAAAAGAAAAAGTAGGTCTTTAAAATTTGGAAATTCATTCTTGAATTATCTTTTTTAAGACCAGAGTCTTCTTAGTAATGGAGGAATTGGTTTTCTTTTGGGTTTTCTAATTATTTCCCTTTTTTTAACCCCTCTCCCTTTCTGTTTTAGGGCACCTTTATCTGTAAACCTGAAAGCCAAAGATCTTGCCAAGGAACTAGAAAAACATATCCAAGGGACTACACTCCCAGTTAACAACAAAGGGTGCTGTTAGTAAGTACAAATAGATTAATAGATCACTTGAAGGATGGTTCTACTTGAACTGTAGGAGTTTTCAGTGAGTTATTTTTATTCCTTTAATGTGTGAATAAAAGATGTTAAGGATCACCATTCCAAATGGGGGACATTTTGAACCTTTACCTGTATAGTTAAATCAGTACTTCTACTTAAGTTTTACTGTAAAGTTGAGGGGTTTTGTCTCTTTTTCCTTTTACCTAAGGAAGTTCAAGCCACCTCTCACTGTCAAAGAGCATGTACAATCTTAGTTTTAGTCCAATTTGATAATATTTTTCTATTTCCAAAATAGTCTATTGTAACAAGATTTTTTTTCATGTATTGTATATCTGAAAGGATCTGAATTTGTAGTAATGCTTTGTAATGGAAGGCAGAAATTGCATATCCAAATATGGAAAGATGAATACAGGTGAATCCCTTCTAACTGTTATCACAAAAGATTTCTGCAATAGCCATCCCTCCTTTATGATAATTGCAGATAAGTGGGCTTTTTGCATTTCTGGGTATGCCTAAACTAAACAAGTAACTTGAAAGAAGTTTATTTGCCCATATATAATTATTATTTGGTTCTTCTTTCAGTACAACACGCATAGGTCACACTGGGATGAAGGTGGATGAGATACTTGAGAATATCATTGCAGCAGCAAAAGTGATTGGTGACAAGTTACCAAAGGTACTGTGATTGACTGCATTACAGACAAATAGGTTAATACTTCAGCCTTATTCTTACATAATATACTGGTTTTGTTTTTGCAGAAATGGAAAAATGTAAAAATTCTTCACCTTAAAACACTTAAATCAGTTGCACTTCCAATATTTACAGCAAATATCTCCAACCTGGATGAGCTTGACAAACAGCCATCTCTCAAGAAAGATGAAGTAAAGGTAACCAAAATTTCTTCAAACTTTGCATAAATTAAATCGGTACATTTAGTTCTAGTTCTTAGTCTTCCTTCTGTGCATTGTCACGTTGGATTTAAATGCATTAGCAACTAATCCCAGGCTTTTATGGCTAAAACTGGTGAGACACTCCTGCCTCAGTGCTTCAAATACTCAGTAATAATAATGAAATTATGGAAACTCCCTTACAGGTTTTAAAGCAAACTAGGAATAAATAAAAGTGTTTCTAGACCTAAACTCAGGGGACCTGAGATTCATTCTTAGAGCTGTGCTTGTATTGTTTATCCATATTTGCCTTCTGAAAACACACTCATTAATATAAATGGGGATTCAGATTATGCATCTGTTCTTTGTTGGTTAATCAGTGGCATCTGAATAATTCTCAAGCTCATATATTTGTGTATATAGGGGGAGGTCATACTTGTTAAAAAATAATAATTGGCTATTCCTTTGTAATGAGTTCTGCTTATATTCATTTGTCTGAAATGAGTTTGGACCATGAATGTTCAACTTAGAGATTGTAATGCTGACATTACCATAGTTGTGAGCTATTTATAATAAACTTTTGCATGTAATGCATTTTTTCATATTTTACGTATGGTTGATTAGTCCAGGTCTGTTGAATAAGAGTCTTTAATGTTGCTGCAACATCTAATTTTTAATCACATTAAAACAATTACTATACGCTTAGAAATGGTATTGGAATTTGTCTGAGATGTATTTTTGATTAATTCTAGAAGGCAAAACCCAAGAAAGTGAAGAAGACAGCTAAAAAACTGAAGTCAAGTCAAGTCACTGTGACAACAGAAAGTAAAGCTGCTGCTGGTACCCAGAAGCCTGTGATAAAAGAAAAAGTAGAAATAGTCCAAGAACCAGGTGATTGTGATGATGAGGAAATTCCACAACTGGTGCCTATACAAACAATGAGCTCAGCTGACCTGAAGGTAATTGTTGAATAATACTAAGAAATGTGCGTTTCAGTTAAAATTAAAGATTGTGACCTGTTTAAATTGTTCATTGCTCCTTAGGGAACAGTTTGCATTAGCACACTTCAAGTAGACTAGGGCGCAGATCAATTGAAAGTATTTGTCATTTGTAATGATTTTCACTGATCTTTCTTCCTGGGAAACAGGAAATATGTTTCTTGAGTGGAATGGTAATTTTTTGTTTGTGTTAAATACAGAAAATGGGACCAAATCCAGAAAAAGGTGACAATTTGGGCAAGAAAACCAAAACACCCTCAAGAAAGAGAAAGAAACCATCTCTAGTGGTGGATGCTCCAGAATCAAAACCTGAGGTTACAGAAGAGTGTGCAAACTTGCAGACATCATCAAAAGAGAAAAAAGCCAAGCAGGTTGCCAAGCCAAAGGAAGCAATAAAAGACATGAAAAAGACTCCAAAAAAACCTGAAGCAAAGTCTTTTGGAACACCCAAAGCTGGCAAGTCAATACAGTCAGCCAGGAAGTCTTCAAAACCACCGAAGCAAGCACCCAAAAAGGTGCACGTGCCACAGTCAGCGTGAACATTGTCTGTTGTAACACATTTTGTATCATCATTCTGTTGAGTATTTTCAGTAAACAAATTTATTGATGAAGTAAAATACCTTCTTAGGAAATCTCATCCCAAGAGCTTTTTTTCACCAGTCTGTAATGATTCATTGGTTTCCTTCTAATTTACAAGCTGGTACAAATAAACTCACTGTCTTAATGGCCCCTTTACCTTTTATCTTTTCCTGGCCCAAACCAAAAACACTCAAAGTTTTCAAGTGTCAAAGGGCAGAGAGAGGTCTATCCCAGGGTAAAAAGGGCTGAGAAATATTTCAATAAATGCTGTCTTTCTGAAGCAAGAAGCATGTGTGCCAAGAGCAGCAATCTACATGTGCTTTTAAAGGTGAAAAAAACTACTACAATTTTTAAAAGTGTTGAGTATAATAAAGGCAGGTTGATCTTTAAGTTAGCAGCCTGATACCAAGCCACACATTGTCATTTTTAGCTGTTTTTACCTAGGGCATTTGCGAGTTAAAAGGCACAATACAATTTTGCCTTAACCATATATTTTATAACATTAAGCAAAATCTTACCTTCAGTTTTGGGCTTTATTTCTGCTACCAGAACTGTTGAGAGTATTCCTGCGTGATGGTCACAGAACCATTGTTCTTCCATCTGAAAAAAGCCAAAGGTTGTGTGAATTCCAGTTGTGCCAGCCAAGTGAACTTATCCTATTAAGGCATGGAAAATACCTACTTTAGGACTGAAAGGTGATCTATTTGAAATTTTACAGAACTGCCCAGTTGTTCTTTGTATGATCACCCGTCTGTCCTTTGCAGAATGAGAGTACAAGGCACATTTGTTTTGAAAAGTCCTAGTGATAAAAACTCCAAATAGGAAAAAGGTGGTAAGAGACAAGATGAAGTAACCAGCCTAATTTGGCATTCTAAAAACCCTACCACATCTCCTTTTTGGGGCATCTTCATATCAAGATACTGGCTACCTAGAAAGTGGGTGCTAAATAAATAAAATAAAACTAATGAATATGAAAATATTCTGCTTGATCTGTGGTGTCGACTTTTTTTGACCCTTTTGCAACCCTGACTTTTTGTAACTTTTCAACTATTTTGTGAACCAAAAGCTATGATAGCAATTGAGTCTGTAGTCCTAGTAAACCAGTAGCACTCACTGTCACTGGAGGAGTTGTCTTCCTCAGCAGCATCATTCTTTGCACACTATTTCCACTAAAATGTGGAATTTGCCTATGCTATTAGGCCTGGTCACAGTTCCTGTTGGCTTGATATTTGTAGTTACTGGAACAGTGGCTTATCCATCATTAAATAAGCTGTTAGATATAAGGCCCTTGTGAAAGTAGGCACAGGAGATCCTGTATCTAAATACTGTTCTTGTGCTTGAGGACTTGGATGTGTAGAAAGATATGTATCAGGTCATTAACACAAGGGTGAACTCAAATATGTGTCTTGCCTTTTACATAACTGTTTTACTTACTGAATGTTACATCCTGCATTGACAATTTGTTTCCTGTTTGTCAACCTGAACTTGTACTCCAACTGCTCTTTTTAAGCCTCCTCAAGCACAGTTAAAGGAATCTATGTGCGATTGCAGATGCACATTGTAACTGTCTTGCAAATCTCTGCTGTCTGCGATCAGCTCGCCTCCCTATGCAAGTGCAGAGATCAACGAAGTGGATGTTCATCTGGGGATCACCTTTTTGAAGTGCCTTCCTTCTAGGGTGCCTGAGGTGGCACCGCCCCAGCTGGAACAGCTGCGCGGGCCCAGCCGTGTCCGGCTCCCCTGCGCACGGGAACGGTAGCGAGCACTACTCCCAGAGAGCCCTCAGCTCCCAAATGCCATCGGTCGCTACAGATCAGCCTTGGAGCCCCACGGCGGCGGTCTGGGGGGGCTCGGCGGGGCCGGTGAGGGCGGCGTGTGCCCGCCTTCCCTGCGCGCAGCTGCGGGGTCAAAGGCGCGGCCCGGCCGTGCCCTCAGGTGTGTGGGGGCGGGCCTGGGCGTGCCCTCAGGTGCGGGGGCGTGTCCTGCACCTGCCCGCGGCTGGAGGGCGCGGCCCGGCCCGGCCCTGCCCTCAGGTGGGCGCCGCCCTCGCCTCCCCTCAGGTGCGCGCGGCCCGAGGCGGCGGTGGCGCCGCTCCGATGGCGGCCCCGGGCGGGCTGGGCCGCTGCGTGGCCGCCTTCTGGCTGGCGCTGGCCTTCGACGCTCTGGGGCTGGCGGTGCTGCTGGCCGGTGTGTTCGCCGACGTGTTCTTCTCCGACCTGCTCATCTACGCGGGCGGTATCGGCATCTTCCTCAGCCTCATCTGGTGGGTGTTCTGGTACGCGGGCAACCTGGAGGTGCCGCCCGAGGAGCTGCGGGACGATGTGGGGCTGTCGGCGCCCAAGGGCCGCGGGGATACGCTGCTGCGGCGCCTGGTGCACGGCCTCAGCCTCCGCCTCAGCGCCGCGCTCGCCCCCGCCCGCCCCGCCGACCTGGAGCTGCAGCGCGCCGGCGGCCGCCGCGGCCGCCACGCCGACCCCGGCAGGTGAGAGCGACGGGATCGCGGGGCGGAACAGCGGGGGGAGCCCGGCTGTGAGCTTTGATTTTGGCTAGAGCTTGGGGGAGCTCTCTTGCCCGAGATTCGGTTTAACTCCTGCTATGTCAAACCACCTGCTTGCAGCTGACGCTTCTTGAAATAGAATACTGGGGAATCTTTCTTAGCTCAAACGGAAAAAAATCGAGTGGGATAGATTGCACAAATGGGATTAGGCAGGGAAGACGCTTCCTGTAGCCGTCTAAGAACGGCAAAGGCGAGCAGGAGTGAAGCCCGGGAAGTGCGGTGGAGCTGGCATGCGGAGAGCTGCTGCCAGAGAGCAGCACGGGAGCCGTGGCATTCTGAACTGGTCCTCACAGCGACCAAATACTGCCAGAAGTGGCCATTAACTACTACCCCACACGAGCTCTTGGGCGGGGAAACCCCCTCGTTAGCACCATGAAATGTTGCTTCATTGGAGAACAAGGTGAAACGCTGACTTGGCTTTAACTTGGAGGCAGAGCTGTAGGTAGCAGGTTGAAACTCATCAATAAAATCATCAGTTAAACTGCTTGTCTTGAACCTCAGTCATCTAGAAAAATGTGATATCGGATGTGTAAAGGAAATGTCTAGGTCCAATATCAAAGTATGGCTGAAGAACATTAAGCCTTTCAAAATATCCCTAGTGTGTTCATTTATATGGCATGTTCATTTAGGAAAGAAAGCATGCTTAATGCCTTGAAAATGTGTGTGGGGAAAAGTGAAGCCTTCACTTCATTATGTAGAATCCTCTATTGAAGGAACTGTAAACACAGTTTTGTACTGTTTGAACTGTTCAAGGATTCTAAACATCTCGCTGTTCTGATTAACTACGTACAAGGTCAGCTTTTCCTGCTTCTCCTTGAAACTAATTTCTGAAGACACTGTTGATTTACAGAAAAGTTCATGTGGAAATCATCTTCTTTCATGAAAGCCATGAAATTTTTCTTGAGAGGAAATTTTAGTAGTAGGGATTGAGTAGAAATAATTATCGCTTAATAGGAAACTTGTAGGAGGCAAGAAAGAACAGCAGGAATACAACTTCCCAAGATTGTTACTGCTCTTTAGTTTATTATTAACTACACCTGCAATTAGAAAACAGACTGTTGAAAATTAGTCATTCTATTTTCAGCCTTATTTTTTTTCTGAAATGCATCTGAAATTGGCGGGTCCACATTTGCAGGGAAAGATTTGCATGTATAAATGACTATGCAGAACCATTCCATCTAAAGATCATGCCAATTGCAAGTATTGAGCTCAGTAAATAATCTGCTGTCTCTGTAGCTGCAATATGTGTACATGGATATGTATTCTGTTGTAATGAGCTCCTAGTAGTGAAAGTTATCCGGTTTTTTGAAGTATTTCAAGTCTTATTCCTGATTGTAATTGGATTCACATGTCCTATGGGGATATATATATAGAGAGAGAGAGAGAGAGTGTGTGTGATTTAGTACAAGATACACCAAGTAAATGGCAGCTTTTGTTGCTACAATAAACAAACTTCAGTAATAGTAATTCAGAAAGAACCAAAACAGAGGCGGTGTACAGCAGTTATGTTACATACTGGAACATAATCTCTATGATTTTACTTGCAAGGTGAAACAAAGGATAACAAATGGTTTCACCTTGAAAGATAATTTAGAGTTCCCTTTTGAAGTAAGTTCATCTAAAGTACCTTGGAACTTCTCGTAAACAATTGTCTCAATCAGATCATTCTTTGCTGATAGGCCAAATCCTCTAACCATCAGGAGATATTTATGAACGTAACCAAACGGGTTAAACATGTTTGGGCAGATATTGTCTGGACGAGGAGGAAGAAAAACACCACCACACACACACACATTCAGAGAAAAAAAAACCAAAAAACACCACACACAAAAAACTGTCCCCCCCTCAAAAACAAACAAAAAACCTCCAACCCACCAGAAAAACCAAGCATAAAACAAACCACCAAAAAACCCCCAAACACCCTCACTTTGCTGGCCATTTGGAAACCTTCTTGAGCATTAACTTTTTGAAGTTATGAAAGGAACACTGCATATTTTTCCGATTTCCCATCTTAAAAATTAGTAGAGAAAGATGAGAACTCTTGTGATATGGAATGCTTCTATTAAAGGAATAACTAGTAGATTAGGATGCCCAAGCCTGAAAAGAGATGCAGAGTATGAAGTGTTCTAGAAGTCTTTACAGTCACTATGGGAAAGGTATGAAGTGCATGCCTCCCAAGGCAAAGCAGGAACAAACAAACTGTCATGTGCTATGTAATTGAAGTGTGGGATTGACATGGGACTGTGGGACAGATAAAAATTTACTGATTGAAAAATCCAAAGGATGGAACAGAACAGATGTAAACATGATATGTTTGGCTCAGGAAGACCTGGGGTAGTAAGTGACAGCTGAGATGATATCTTGAGGAGATACTACTTGTGTGCCATGTTCTTGTGCCTTTAGTTAGACATCACACTTAGCCACTATTGGAGATGGGCTGGTGACTTGATGGATCTTTCCTTTGGGTCTCAATTGGCTGTTAAACATGAGGAAAAGTACTTTTAAAATTGACCTTAAGTAACAGTTTAGAGTTATATGGCCATTTGTGCTAAGATTATTTTGGAGTAACCTTTTCTTCATGTGTTATCTTCAGGATCTGTTGAAGACACGACTATTGATGTTACTGCCCCAAAAAGTGGGGGAAATGCTGCAAATTATGGAAAGAGATTCCCTACTCAAAACAATAGGATTCTCTCATTGTGGAATAATCTCTGCAAGCATTGTGGACTCTCCATAAAATGGACATGTGGAGCCATATCTCTGCCAAATGCACCTATTTCAGTGTTGGACTGGATATGCTTTGAAATGGTGAAAAAAGATCCCACAAAATCTCTTTAAGAAGTGAGAGCTAAAAAAGAATTGAACCTGATTCACTGAAAAATCACTGCAGCTTGTCATATACTTGTTTTCTTTTAATTAATATTTTTTTTAATAACCTGGAAGGTTTGGATAAAAAGCTCTTGCACAATGGAAAGCTCTTGCACTGTTTTTTACCGGGGTCTGGAAGTTAAACTTACTGTGAATTTTTATAATGCCAGTGCAATACTTTTGTTTGTAAGGGTGCTTTTAAAATGTCTTTATTAAACTGTTGACGCAAAGCTGCAAATGTAGAAGTTGTTTATAGTGTAAATATACAATTTACAGTGTATATTGTAAAGTTTATTGTTATTTTGAAATAACCTGGAATCTGAGATTTTATAAGTAGACAAATAACCCCAGTGATGTTGGCATACAAGTACATTCTTTGTGGTTACATATGATGTAATATGATGAACTGTTGCAAGGGGCATTTTTAGTCCAGTGCGGTTGGAAATTATTTTCCTAATGCTGAAGCATTTGAGGGAGAGAACATGACCCAAAGAAACGCTGTTGATTAACAAGTACTCCAAGGCTTTATAAAACTTTAACAAAACCTGGAAAAAGATTTATGTTAATGCTAGTGATACCTAAAATTGTGCTAATGATAAAATTGTGTGGAGAAATTCCTCATGAGTTCTGTTTTTGAACTAACACTAGGAGTTTGATGCCACCATCAGCAAATACTGGTAGGTCTTAAAATTTCAATGCACAATTGTTCTATGCCACACCTCATTGAATACTAGAGATGGAATTAAGGAAAATATTTACTAAGAATCCTGTGGCTGTACTTCCTTGTGAACTCCTGAAACATCTTTCAGCGTTTTCCTGTAAAATTACTGAGTAACTTCTTTTCTATGCATATTCTCGTTTTTAAATGTTTTCCAAATGCTCTATCTTTTAACAAATTCAGAAGAACACTAAACTTGAAGGTTTGCAATGTGATTTCTCCTTTACTATCTGCAGTTTTTAGGAGGTGCATGCAATTTGTTTCCTCCTTTTAATGGAACCGCAATGTGACACCACTGCGGTGTTACAATGGTCTGATTAAAAAAACCAAGTGAACCAAACAAGCTTCTCCCTTGAAACCTGTAGATCAGTTTTCATTTCCAAGAATTTTTTTTTCATTTCATGGTTTTGAACAGAGAGAGATGTTTTTTCTGATTCCCCATAGTTTAACTTACAAAGTGAATGATGAGATATGGTGTTTAATATGTGGAATGATTAGTAAAAGCTATAAATTAAGCCAAAACTCATATATGTAGTTCACATCCTTAGTCCGTGAAAACCAAAATTTTCTATTCAAGTGTTGCAAAAATAATTACTAGAGTGAATTGAGCAGGCCTTTGCATTCCTTGTATATTACAATGTATTTAATCTTAAATCCAATATCAGTACTTAATGATTGTTCCATAAGATGGTAGCTAGAGTACAACTTCTCTCAAAAGTTATGTGGAATTCTAACTAGTTTACTAGTATGAATAGTATATGTTTTTAAAATGAAATATAGGAGCTGATCCATCAGTTAAGGAGGATATTAAGCACGAAGAAGCACTAAAGCACAAGAAGGTTACTGAAATGATGAGTTCAAACAATGAGAGAGACAGTACTTCCTGTGGAGCAATGATACCTGTTGTAAGTATTGTAACTATTTTCTTTTGAAAATGTATCCAATTACTGTTTAAGGCAATCAGTTTGCCTTCTAAATCAGGAAGGCTAATACTAAAAAGAAACTGGGAATCATCCTGCAGTTACACATTAACAAATATTTAACACTATTTTAGTTTCAGGATATCCTTATCAGCTCTGCTCAATGCAGCACAAAGTCCATTCAAATAACTTTTACATTGTTGACTGAAAGGAAGCTCTTGGACATGTTTAGGACTGCTTGCTGTTATGTGAACAGAACTGTACAGCTAAAAGTAGAATTCCTTCAGCCATTGAGGAAAGTCCCATGCATACTGTTTAGAATCTTAGCGAAAATCACAAAGAACCAAACTAGTTCCAGAAGTGTGGCTACAGGAGTCTTTTGCATTTAGTTAAGCCTTAAAACGAGCTCAAAATGTCATCCTACATTCCACTAAAGGAAAAATGCCAACCTCCCAGCTTCTAACTAGGTAGATGGATTAAATGCTTGTTAGACTTGAAACGTGGACAGCATCTAATGGAAGTTTTCATGTGGTATGTAGCGTCTACTTAAATGGGAATATCTTAATCAGAGAAAGATTATTAGTAATGCCTACAAAAATCTGTTTGATGTGACTTGTGAGAGTTGCTGGGAGCGACATAATTATTACAGGAGCAGTTTGTGTAGAAAAGAAACATAAGTGTATACCAAGTTGAGAGGGCTAAGGTCAAATAATGACACGTTGCTGTAGCTAGTTTGTGTGAATGGGTGAAGTAAATGTTACAGATTCAGCCAAACTAAGCTTTGAGTGGATTGGACATGACTGAAGAACTGCACAGGAAAAGCAAGTCTCTGTTCATACTTACCCAGGTTGCTCTAGTAGTAGAATTTGTGTGTGTATACAATCTTTCGGGAGCAAAACCAGTTACTAGCTCCGAGACAGACAAGTCCAAAACACATTTTGTTTAATGACTGGTGCTTTAATATAGACCTAGCCTACACAGGGAGCTTGAAAACATCCAGAAATTTCACTTGAAATTCTTGTGCCTCTGTTCTAGTAAATCCATTATTACTTCCCAACGTCAAACTGCGCTGTGTTTAGAGCAGATTGTTGGCCCTCTTTAATCTCAATTAAGTTGTTGGGACCATTTAGTTTATCCCTTCAGATTGCAGTTTTTGGTTGATAATCCAGGGTGGCCGTGCCCTTGGTGTCACCTGTGCTGTGAGGGGCTGCCCGCGGCTCCCACCGCTCACGGGGAGCTGCCCAAAGGGTCGGGGAGCGCTCACTTGTGAACGACCCCGGGATGGGATCGTTCCACCGTGGCCCTGGGGATAAATCTGGATTTCTGCTCACGCACCCCGGGACGCTGGGAGCGCTACCGGGAGTCAGTGTTAAAACCGGAACGGTGAGGAGAGTAGAGCTTCCCGGTTCTCTTGTCCGGCTTCATCCCCGCGTACGGAGCGGGAAACGCCCTCTCCGTGCCCCTTCCCGGCTCCCTCGGTCCGCCCGCACCACGACGGGCGGGGGCAGCGCCGCGGCTGCTCCCTCCCAGCGCTCCGTGCCCGCTCAGCGCCGCTGCCCGGCGGTGCCGCTCAGTGCCCGCTCAGTGGAGCCGCCCGGCGGCGCGGTGCGGCGCGGCCCGGCGGTGCGAGGGGCGGGCCGCTCGGCGCGGTTTCCGCCCGGCCGCTCAGTTTCCGCCGGAGCGGCATGTGGCAGCGCGGGCAGCTGGGACGCGCCGGGCGTGGGGCGCGGCGCCGCAGGCCCCGCTAGCGGGGGCGCGGCCGGCACCGCAAGGCAAGGATGGGGACAGCGGGAGGGACCCTCGGGAGGGGAGCAGCGGCTCCTGCGGCTCTCCCTGCTAAGGAGGGGCCCGAGAGGTGCCCCGGGCCTCCGAGCGGTGCTCACGCGGCTTCCCCTCTCCGCAGGCGCCGTGACCATGCTGGGAGCGGACGAGTTCATCAGCTCCCCGCCCAGGAAGACGGTGCGGTTCGGGGGGACCCTGACCGAGATCCTTCTTAAGTACGAAAAGGTGACTGCGGCTTCTCGGGGGCCTGCGCTGCGTCCGGGCTGCTGGTTCCTGGGGTCATTCCGTGAGAAGACTCGTTTCGCCTTACGCAAGACCGTGCCTGAATGCTTAGGGAAAAAAAATTGAAGGCGGCTGAGTGTTGTAGGCTTGTGCCAGGCAGTATTCCTGTGCAAGTGAAAAGATTTCCCCTGTGAGTCAACCTGAGTGTCCGGGTGAATGTAAAGCCTGGCTTATGCTGAAGTGTGCACAGGATCCAGCTGTGTCTGCAGGGAGGGCAGCTGAAAATGAGCCAGCAGCCTTGGTTGTCTTCTGGGACAGCACCCTGTTACTGCTGCTTCAGCCTTCCTGAGCTGGCTCTCTTGTGTTCTTGATGTACCTGTTCAGCGATGGTTGTTCAGATACATTGATGAAATTGGTAGGTTTTACTGAAGAAAAAAAAAAATGCAAGTAACTTATTTATTTTTGTTTCCCCTGCTAGGGTGACACCACAGATTTTGAGTTGTTAAAACATCAGCTGTCAGATCCAGACATAAAGGTAAGACTTTAATAATTGGGGGTTTAAGGTTCGTCTGTCTGAGTGTAATCACCAGACAAGTCATTCTGATGCTTACACAAATCCTTTACTTTAAACATTGAAATTGTATTTAGCAGCTTTTTTCTTTCTGTAAACCATCAGAATTAAAAGTCTAAATGGAAAAAATGTCTATATACATACATATATGCAGGATCTTCATAAATGGTGTCTTATGCTTACCGACTCTGCTCTACCCTTTGAGGGTAAGATACCATCTTTTTAGGTCGCTGATGCTTGATTATAGAGACACTTCTGTAGATCAGACTGGTTTCTGACTTTCATAGCCTTTAAGTTGCATTGAATTTTACCTTCTGGTCTCACTAAATCTGGTTTCGTTAGGCAGTAATGTACATATGCATTTAGTTATACCCGGAAGTATTGTTTCACAGCTCTTCTTTGTAGCTACAAGTACCCACCATATTTGCTGTTTCAAGATTTCAATGTTCCTTCTGCTTAAACTAGAGCAAAAGAGAAAATTATGGTGGAATACCATTTCTTTTATGTTATTTTATGTTGTGTATGAGGGAGGTTTCGTGCCTTGCTCAGACTGACTGAAGCCTTCATGACAGGCTGTTGGTTTAGGAGTTGGCATGAATGTATTTTGTATTTGAGAACTTCCATAGATGAGGACACAAACTGAAAGAAATTCCCTTCATGTTAGTGTGAAAACAATTTCTATTTACAGTCTTAATCTTTGACTTGTAAGGATTTTGTTATTTTCTGCTAATAGGTAGTACTGTTTATGTTACCTATTTTTTCTGCTTATTTTAAGGATGCCCAGATCATTAATTGGCTCCATGAATTTCGAGCTTCTGTTGCATATTTGACCAAAGAGCTTGAACAACTGGTCAACATTTTGCTGGTAAATATCTGTTTGCTACATGGGAAGATTAAGAGTTTAGTACTCAAAAGCATCCTTCTTTGACATCCTGATCTTTGCTTACT
Organism: Nicator chloris; assembly: GCA_013400495.1. Taxonomy (NCBI): domain Eukaryota; kingdom Metazoa; phylum Chordata; class Aves; order Passeriformes; family Pycnonotidae; genus Nicator; species Nicator chloris. The sequence continues at coordinate 337,168 of WAAE01001595.1, read as the reverse complement.
TTTAGAAGCTGCCATGGTTGAGAAGGAGCCGAGAAGTAGTGGAAGAATATCTGGGCTTTCTTGGCAATCTTGTGTCAGCACAAACTGTCCATCTCAGGCCATGCCTCCGAATGATTGTGTCACAGTTTATCCCCCGTAAGTTACTTCTCTCTTAATCTTCTTTGTTTGCTCATCAAAATCCATAGATAGATAAATTCTGTGTAAATACAATCCATGACACAATTAATTATTGGGTTACTGAGTTTTTTCATGTTGATTGCGATACAGATAGTTTTCTGTACTGATATTTTAGAAGACTAAATATTCTAGTTGCTAATACAGATCCTGTTCTGAAGATGTGTTGGAAATGAATGAACTGTATAATATTTTTACTACTAAAGAAATCAAAAGCTGAAGTGAGGATCATGTCAGATGTTCTCAAGAACCTCCTGCTTCTGTAAATAAAAGTCTTTAAGAAAGTCTTGTGGCTGATTTTGATGCTTTAGTCCTGGTGAAGACTGTTGTCCAGTGTGTTTGCTATAGAATTTATAAGCTCTAAGGTTTATACAACTTTTTTATCATAATCTCTTTTTTTGCTAGCTCGAATAACCATCAGAGAAGATGATGTGGATATTTCAGATTCTGATGATGATGATGAAAGTGAGTATAAAAGATATGCATACATGCTGCTGTATATATATATATATATATACACACGTTTGCCTTTACTAAAAAAGTATCCAGTGCATGTTGCTCCTTTTTTACAAGATCATTTGAGCTGCATTCAATTAAAGCATCAAGAAACATCCTTCAATTCCCAAGTCAAAAACTTTCTTGTACTCAAATTAATGGTGTGCTGACCCTCTCCTTATTACTTTCAAACTGTACCTGTTGGTGCAGTATCTGTAGAAATAGAATGCATAGGGAAGCATTCATAGTCCTAGATTGTTTCAAAACCAAAGAAAAATTGAGTTGTTTGGTTTCTATTTTATTTACCTCAATGTACACCCCCCAAAGGAACATTTTGCCAAATGCAGTTTCCTTGGGAATCTTTCCATTGTGTAGTTGATATGAACAGTTTTAACTGATACCTGATTTAGTTTTCTGTAACCAAGTGCATAAGAATTCTTTTCTCTTTCTCTAGATATTTCTGAAAACTTTGATACATGCCACAGAGCATTGCAAACTGTTGCAAGATATGTTCCTTCGTAAGTATAGAATCTCTTGGGTTTGTGTGCCCTTCCCTTGCAGATTTAAAGCTTGTGAACTGATGGTTTTTTTCCTCTATTAATTGGAAGTATAATATTTCATTTCATTGCATGATTTTCCTTAGTATTCACTAAGTGGTAGAATGCTTTATACAAACATAATGAAGTTTCTATCAGGCATCAGCAGCTGAAAATCCTGTTAACAGAAATGGGAAGCAGGAAGAGTGGTGTTAATAGAGGCTTCTGTATTCTGTATTCTATAGTGATATTTGAAGTGGCTTCTAAGGAGTGCATTGTGAAAGTTTGCCACTTACTATCTGTCCACTGATCCATGCCAGACCACATTTTATATAATTGCTCAGCTTAAAGTTCCTGTGAAATAAGCTTATTCCAGTACATCTTTAGAGTGCTGGAGTTCAATATTTGCAAACTTATAACTTTTAGGTCTGATTTTTGGTTTTTAATTAATTATAGGACACCACAGTTTCTCATGCCGATACTTGTGGAATTCTTTCCTTTCATTAATAAATCAGAAAGAACTCTGGTAAGAGCTGTGACTATTTTTGTTGATTTGTTCACTTGTTTTTCTAAATGTGTGAGTGTTCTGTATGGTATTACAACTGATTTGATGGCAGTCAATGCAGATTTTTGAAGAATATTGTTATATATATAATAATTATATATATAATAACCATGTATAGGATTGTGCCTGTTTAGTGTAAGGCTGTCCAAGCATTCTGAGTTCCTTGTGCACAAGCATTGTGCTCATCTTTAATGGCATCACCACATATTTTTTCCACTGGATTGCTTTCCTAATCAATGGAACTCCTTGATGAGGAGTCTCAGGTTGTGTAGTAAGGAGATCTGTCTCGTTTGTTATCAAACCTGAAAAGTCTTTGTCAGAGGAACGGGGGATTTGATAAGCAAACAAGAGACAATGGACATTGCAGGCAAAATCCAAATTGCCAGTCAAGTAGAGCCCTGAGTTGTTTTATTACAGCTTTGGCATAGTGTTTGTGTGGTGAAAAACAAGCTGGAAACCTTTGGCAGGTTATGGTTCTTGTTTGATGTTTCTATTTACTTGTTCCAACTTGATGTGTTGGCACTTCGTGTTGCAGAAAGGGAAAGCCCTCCTCCTCCAGCTAAGTTCAGTTGAAGCTGTGTTTCAAACTCATTGAGTGCTGAAAAATCCCCAAAGTTCTTTATATATCTTGCAATTTTTTAAAAATTTATGTTTTTGTCATTGTTGTCTTAATCCAAATAACTTTAAGCACCAGCTCCCCATCTGTAAAATGGAGGGGATAATAGCTCTTACATGGTGTTAGGATATTTATTTACTTAGCAGCTCAGTGAGGAACAAAGATGTGAAGAAATGCATAGCTGTTTTCAGGGCAAAGCTCAAATGAAGTGTATTAAAATATGGTCTATGCATTGTTGTTAAATATTTACAATTTTTACCTTCTCAGTAAACTTTCTCTATCCATTTTATGTACTGACCAAGCCTCTGAAAAAATGAGCAAGATGACCTGTGGAAAAATTATATGTGCTCATGTAATTAAAGGTTGTGTTATAATGCTTATTCACAAATAGACTGTGGTGTACTTAAATGTGGCACTCTACCTGATTTTATGCAGTGACTCGAGAGTTTTGCTTTATGAAAGTTGCCACGTTGCCTTTGTACGTATTTGTGCATGCATGGGTGGGCCCATGCTTGCTCACAAATCTTGTCTGTTAAGCTGCTTGATTTATAATCAGAATGACTGAAGAGGCGTAGCTGTGCAATTTAGAATTGCTGCTGGTATATTATAATAATCGGAAATAAAGATGCACTAGGTCTCATTTCAAGCATATATAGCTGGTTCTAGATACAGTGAAACATATGTTTCATTTTCCTAAAGAAAGTTTAGACATAAACTCCTATGAAAATTAATAACTTTTCTTATAGAATCTTTGCACTCTATCTAGAGGTAGTGGGGAAAATTAGCGTGGAAATAGCTCATTAAGTAGTTGATGATGACACAGCTTTGCTGAAAGCTAATGTTTAATGTAAACATTAACTTACTTTTGATTAATCGGTCTGTTTAAACCTATTTCTGGATCTTGAGGTAACAAATTAAGAAACTTGTTTTCTAGGAGTCCTTTGCAGAAATTTGACTTCCTGTTAACACTATTATTGATACCAATTAATTTTGTGTTATAGGAATGTTATGTCCATAACCTGCTGCGAGTTACTGTGTATATTCCAACTCTGAGGCTTCAGATTCTGGAGCTTATTGTTGAAAAGCTGCTGAAGTTGGATGTAAGTTTGTTCTGTGTAATCTTTTATGGAAGGTTGGCATTAAAATACACAGAGTAGGAAATGAAATATGCTTCCGTTTTAGACTCGACAAAAAATGCACTTGTGATCATGAGTATAAACCCAGCCAAATTTACACTTCATTCCCAGGATAAAGATGTTCCCACACCTGAGAGTAACTGTGTGGTGTGTATTGTTACACCCTGCCTGGGATCTCTGCCAGAACCCAAATAACTGTCTTGTGGTGGTCAGCCCTAGTGTGCAGAGAATGTGCTTCCCTTTGTGTGGTTGATTGGTTGTGTCATCTCTTTGAAGTAAAAGGATTACAGTCCTAAAAAAAGGCAGGAGGGGTAGCACTGTAAATGATCCTGGCTTTTTGCCTCACTGTGTAACAGTCTGGGGAGAGCTTATGCTGGGGAGATAAAGTTTCAGAAGTTTAGGAGTGTACATTAGTGTATGGCACATAATTCCTTTTTAGAATGTTTATTTAGTCCAGGACAAAATCTAGTCAAGAACTTACTCATGTTGTCAAGTCTTTTATATAAATAATAAAAAAACTGATTTCATATAATTGTCATGGTTTTATAGAAATTAATTTCTTGTTTGCAACTGTAGGTTAGTACTCCACAGCAAGATATTGAAGATGCTGAAGAAACTGCTAATAACTGTGCTAGCCAGGAAAAATCTACAGAAGAGGGACTTTTTGACATGGTTGGTTATCTTGTTCTATTAATTTTTTTTAGTAAAGTTACCACTTCTGAGGGGGCTATGAACTAAGTGTAGAAATTCATTATTACTTTGTTGTTACTGCACTGCACACTGCTCTTGAAACCTGAACAGCTGATTAATGTGTTCTCAGGTATTGACTTTATCATGTAAATACTCAGTGTTACATCCAGCAAACCAATTTCACTATGTAAAAACACAAGCAGCTGTGCAATAAAGCTAGTTAAAGAATTCATTATACCTGGCTTAGTGTGCAAAAATTTGCTTGTGCTGTATAATCAGCTAAAAAAATGATGAAACTTTAGCATATTGCTAAAAGGTAAATTTAGTTTCACTTTTCCTGTAATTGCTGTCTCTGTGATTTGTGTATTTAACAGCTGCATGTGCCATTTTATCTACCAGGAGGAAGATGAAGACAGAACAGGAAACAAAGCTGTCTCTCCCAGTATTGAGAGAATGGCCCATCCACTGGCAGAGCGCCTGGACATCCTGATGACCATCCTGTTTTCCTACATTAAAGATGTTTGCCATGTGGATGGTGAGAACACTTGCTCTATAACCAAATTTGTTGTTTTGTTAGCAAGTAAGAAACACATAAGAGGAGTTCTTGCTTTCTGTACTGCAAGATAGAGCAGAACTCTGCCATTAGCAGGCTGTAACATTCCTGCCTCTACTCAGATACTGGGAGAGGTACAGTTAGGACTTCAGGGGTTTAGTTTTCACTTGGAAACATTCTGATTCCATTAATATGATACTGTATCCAAGCTGTAGTAGGGTATAAATGTTTTTATCATTTGCTCTACTTGAGTAGATCTAGGATCCTTTCAACATCACAAGGACTGGAAGTAGATCAAAACAACCAGACACATCAATCAGTTGGCTTTGTTACAGGGGAAATAGAAGAAAGAAATATCTTTCTCTGCTGTGTATTAAGGGTTTGAATTCCTTAGATTTATGTATTTAAAACAATATTTAGAAACCGTTATGCTGTATCTTCTCCACAGAAGTCAAGTGATATATTTCTTAGTGGTTTTTTTCTTGCTCTTCTGAGCTAACACATTATTGCAGTTTGTGTGTCTAGCAGCTTTATTTATGTGCACACTCACACAGAGAAATTCTTCATTTACACCACCTTAGAAAACAGTGGAATTGAACACCTGGATTTTTAGATGTCACAAAAACTGAGAAGTCAGGTTGACAGTTTTTCTTATTTCTTACTGGTGTAGAATGATATAAATACCACTTCTGCAGCACAAGGCGGGGAAAAAAACCCTGAAAAGGCTCATTTTGTTCTGTCTCTGTTGTGTAGGAAAGCTCGACATCAGCAGCACGAAGGATTTGTATCGGGATTTGGTTTCTGTTTTTGACAAGCTCATTTTACCAACCCATGCTTCATGTCATGTGCAGTATTTCATGTTTTACATCTGTAGCTTTAAATTGGTGAGTAAATGCCAGTTTTGAAATGCAGCATTCTCTGTCATTTCTGCACCCCTGCTGTGGTTTTTTTTACAAAACAGTTTTCTCTGCTGTAATTCTACTCTTAAGATAGCAAGTACATCCGGATTCTTTAGTGTCTGTGCTTTCTTTTTCTTCTGTTACTCCTTTCTTCATGGTTGCTCTTCCCATGTTGTTCATAAACCACTTACAGATGGAATCTTGGCAAGTGTGAAGGAATATGATACAGTTTCTTCCTGGTTAAAACTGATCTCTGACAAGAATCAGTTGGACTCTTGCACCCAAGATATGGGATGCAAGTTTCTTCAGCATCCCAATACTATTGCAGAGATGCTGTCTGATAGCTTTTTGATTTGAAAATCGTGTCTGCTGTTTGTTGTTCCCCCACCCCTCCATTTTCCCATCTGTCTCAACAAACTGTTGTTCTTTCTTTTACAACTGAGTATAGAAAAAGACATATAAATGAGTGCTCTTCCATCATGTGTAGGAGTGGTTATTTACTGTAGTTATAGGTAGATTTTTGTAATGGTTTGGTTATGGAAATTATGGGAAATGAGTATTAGGAATCTATTACTTAAACAGTGTCATCTCACTATTTCTGTGTATCTTTTTTTCCAGGGGTTTGCTGAAGCATTTTTAGACCATCTTTGGAAGAAACTGCAGGATCCAAACAATCCTTCAGTAATCAGGCAGACTGCTGGGAGCTATATTGGCAGCTTCTTGGCAAGAGCTAAATTTATTCCCATTGTGTAAGTTGTTTTTGTACATGAGCAGAACCAAACAATTCATGCTACTGGGGAGCTTAAGTAGAGAATTGGTCTTCTATTCCAACTGCTTTGTCAGTAAGCCTGAATCAAGAATCTGGTTTGTCCCTTCAGCAATACTGGTTCAGTATTGTCTTGAAGTTTCCAGGAAGGTTTTGCACATAGGGGGTGCAGACTGATGATTGTTGAGGTTCATGACTTGCTGTTTAAGGCTTCACTTACCAAGACGTGCTGAGCATGGGTAGGTTGTGCTGACTTCAGGCAGTCATGGATTCCCAGTGTATCTGATGTTTTTAGTACCCAGTGTTAGGCACTTTCTGCAGGAACAGGGAGATAATTTGCTCTAGTATTTTGATAGAGAAGAGTTAAAATGTCTTCCTTTTTATGTATATATTCTATATTTTTGTGCTGTTCAGGGTGGGTGTGGTGGCTTTAACATTGGAGTTAGTTGGATATTGGAATTACCTGATGGACATGGGAGGCATTACTCTGTACTACGTGTAACCAAGGATTCTGATTGCTTACTGTGTGTTCATGGATTCATCTCTTCTGGCATCCTGTCCTTTCACTGATTGGGGTTTTCAATGCTGATTGATTCATTTTATGCTGAGATAAAGGAGAAAGCTTGTAGCAGAATCATTTTTTTACAAAGAGATTTTCTTACTGATGTTTTTATAACCACTGAGATTCTTGAATATTTGTTTAACATCTTTTCTACACCATTTCAGGTGTTATTTTTACACTTGTTCTTTTTTCTCCCTGCACTACAGTACAGTAAAAGCATGTCTGGATCTTCTGGTGAACTGGTTGCATAAATACATTGATAATCAGGATACAGGAGCTAATGCCTACTGTGATGTAGCTCTCCATGGGCCGTTCTATTCTACGTGTCAGGCAGTGTTCTATACGCTTATTTTCCGTCATAAACAACTTCTGGATGGAAATTTAAGGAAAGGTGAGTGTATTAGGTTTGAAAGGATTCACTAGAAGTTTTTACTGTTGCTATGTTTTATAGTGGTCAATTCAGTCAAGTATCTGATGGCAAGTTGATGTCGTTGTGCTCTAAATAAAATGAGGTACCTTGTACACATGTTGGGGCCAGACCTCCACTGTGAGAGTGCCCCAGGATGTGCTTCTGTGGCGGTGTGCAGAGTGCAGGCATGTCACACTGGAAATTCTTAGAAACTAAGTTCATTTTATATGATATCTAACTTATATTCACCAATTGTTCTTATTTTGAAGGTCTGTCATATCTGCAGAGTTTAAATTTTGAGCGCATTGTCATGTGTCAGCTAAACCCCCTGAAGATTTGTATCCCTTCTGTTGTCAACTTGTTTGCTGCTATTACCAGGTATCTGCTCATTTACTTCAGTTTCAGCTTGGTACAGATTTTGTGTGTAACTAAAACCAGGATGGAGTTTTGTTAGTCACAGTATTGAATATTACCTGAGACATAACACTGCCCATATTCCAGGTGTGATAAGTTTCCAGTTTCAATGGAATCCTGCAGTCCTATGAAATGGATTACTCTGTGTTGGAGCCAGTGTGCTTGTACTTGGAATAAAGTTTATAGGATCTTAGAGGAAGAGAGCAGACTCCTTTCCTTGTGACTATCTTGCAAATTCCTAATATCAGCTGGAAAATGGAAGATAGAAGTGATATTTGTTTAAAAATAACTGTGTTTTCATGCCATCCATCTGAAAATCTTGCTTTGGTTGTGCTAGAAGTGCTTATCTTTTCTTTATTCCCTTTTTTAAAGGAAATACCAGTTGGTGTTCTGCTACACGATCATTGAGAGGAACAACAGACAGTTCATCCCCGTTGTGCGGAGCGGCACCGGGGGGGATCTTGTGCAGACCTGCACCAACCCCCTTGACAGCTTCTTCCCCTTTGACCCCTACATACTCAAAAGGTAGAATTGGAAAGGGAACAACTCCTTTGTGCCTTCTAGAAAATACTGAATACAACCTGTAGGAAACTGTCAGTGTTTCTTCCATTCACTTTCCTCCCTGATCCTTTGTACCTTGCATATTCACCATTTTAACCAGATTGTCAAAGGTTTAAATTAAAATATACCCCTGCTGTGAATACAATAACTCATTCTGTGCTTTGTTTCCTCTTTCAGATCAAAGAAGACCATTGATCCTATGTATCAGTTCTGGGAAGAACTGAGTGCTGAAGATCTTGAGAATCTGAAGAAACCCATTAAAAAGGTAATCACTTCCTGTGATCCAAACACAGTTCAGCTATTAGCTGCTTTTATTGCAGAATATTTTTAAGTAGATAAGAGTACACTATACGTTTAGGAAAAACTGACTGAAATTTGGAAACTTTAGGAATTGATCCATTCTTGCCTTGAGAGCACTCTTCCCTCTTCTGCAGCACAGGAGCCGTATGAAAGCTTTATGAATGTGCTCAGAAAATGGACGTGATGATGTCACTGGGAAATCCACCCTGTAGATGTTATTTAGTTCCCATATTTCACAATCAGAGTACATCTAATTCTCCTACCATTCCAACTGGTCATGACAATCACAGTGTAAATCCGGTTCTCTATTAAGATTTGAGAGTATCTTCTTGCTCTCACTGATCCTTTAAAATTTTTGCAGGGTACTTCTGAAGATGAAGACGATGACTTTTTGAAAGGAGAAACTCCTCAAAATGATGGTGTGGTTGAAATTACACCAAATTCTTATGAGTCCAACAAACGGAGCCCTGTGAGCAGCATTGGCTCCCCTGCAGACTGTTACGTGCCATACCCACTGTGACACGGACAACCAGAAGGGAAAAGGTTGAAAATTGTGTGCAATGTTTTGCTCTGGAAAGAGACTTGAGCTCAACTTTCCAAACTGGCAAATGTTTAAGTAACTACGTTTAAGAAAAATTACTGTTTCTTAGTCATCAGATTTCTACAGATATGCTATAGTAAAGTTATATGTTGCTAGAAAAGCTTAGAGAATAAATAGGGTGATATTTTACAAATTTCACATTGAAATGGTTTTTATGACTTAAAAGGATTTTTTTAATAGTTTTTTCCAACTCATCAAAACTTCATTTACTAATGTTTCTCTACAAGGTTTTATATATCAGGGTGAAATTATGGTGTTTCTTCCTGCAGATATGTGTGGGGGCCAGAATTCCACTGTCAGTATTCTGACTCTGATGACTCTTGAGCTGGTTTCAAAGTAATAATGTAATCTCTTGTCCTAGGGTGCCATTTTTTGGCACCCAGTGTGGGGCTCGAGAAAGTGGAAAAAGCCTGTAGTGATTGCATTTTGCTTTCACCTGCTCTGCATTGGGATAAAGCAGTCAGTAGCCATGTTGCTTCAATCTGCTTTCTAGAAAGACCCCTTTGGAAGTTTCCTCCCAAATTTGCCCTAAACCAGGACATCTCTCAATAGGCAAGGCATGAATCCAGTCTGGCAGTGGTTCTTCCACACACATCTCTTCAGCTTTTCCTGTCTGTAGAACCGTACTTAGTGGTGCCATTTGCTAGTGAGAGGTGTACTCAGACAGAAAGCATTATCCTTCCTTAAATCTATAGCTGACAAACACCTGTCCCAGCTAGGAAAGTTCAGACATGTAGAAGTGATGGTTGTTGGAAGTGTTGAAAATGAGGGAGTAGCTGAATGTATTATTTGTAGATAGTTTTCTTTGGGGCGCTTGTGAAGCGCTCCGAGACAGGTATTTATTTGCCATATTTGAAGTTTATATGTGAATGCCGAAAATAGAAAAAAACTTCCCTTGTGGAAAGGAAATGATGGTGTCAGTGGTGTCCTTGTGTTGTCAATGTGTCTGTCAGTCAGTGTAGAGTTTCTCTACAGAGGTTTCTTGTCTTTTTTCATGGTTGCTGGCTTTTAGATTTGAGTAAGAATATAAACAACAGAGAAAAAAAAAATTTATTTGTGTAATATTTAGTTGAAAATTTTATGCATTTGAGACTAAACTCCAATTTCCCTTCTTTAGAATCTGAACTTGGCTTTCAAGACAACATTTTTTATTTGGAGCCAATAAAGTTTGATGCAAACAGTACAGTTCTTAACATCTTTGAGAAAACTACATCTCTGTATGTAGCAGGTGCCCTTTGTGTAGCCTGACTTCTCAAAGTTGGGATGTTCATTCCAACAGACTGCAGAAATGAGTTTTGGGGATGACACTGCAAAGTGCATAAGTGGATCTGTTCTTCGTTGTATAAGCTGAGGGGTTTTGGTTTTAATTGTAGTCCTCTTTATTGTCAGTCCTGAGTAATAAACAATAGATTTTCATCTGAAATAATTGCATTTTCTCCTGGCATGGAAGAGCCCTCAGAACAACAGCAAGGAAAACATCCTGTGAAAGATTCCTTTCAGACTCTACTTCCAAAATGAGGGTGTGTAAAACTTTCCCAGTTGTAATACCAGGTATGTGATTCAGGAACTTCCATGTATCATGAAAAGCAAAAAAACCCACCAAACTTGGTACGTGTAATGTGCAGACATTGAACTGTCTGTACTGAAGTTACACTGTTTTGTTTAAGTGTTTCTGGAACCTTTGCTGTGACAGCTCTGGTTTGCTCACTGTAATTGCAGGCAGGTGTGCTGGCAGGTGCTGGTGTTTTGTTAAAGAGACTTTGTAAATACCAACGGCTGTGAGAGGAATGCTCATCCCGAGGTGTGATTTTGTCTCACATGAGAAATGCAATGTATCTTTTGAAGAAAGCATTTGTTCTACTATATAATCATAATTTGATAGAATGGCCTGGGTTGGAAGGGACCTTAAAGATCACCTAGTTCCAACCACCCTGTCACTGGCAGGGTCACCTTTCACCAGACCAGTTTGCTCAGAGCCCAATCTAGCCTGGCCTGGAACACTTCAGGGACAGTTTACTTCTGTGAAGAGGGATGGAAAGGCTGAGCTGAGGTTCTGGGCATTTACTGCCTCTGGGTTGGGGGCAGTCCAGGTGCCTGGCTGTCCACATTCCCTGCAGGGTGAATTAACTCTGCTGCTACCATGGTTATTTCTCGTAATGTCTTCCACAGACTACTGTAGGAAAAAAACCTGGTCTTTAAGGAAAAACAGACTTTGCAATTGTCTGAAAATCCACCTTGTGGTTACTGGGGCAGAGGACGGTGGTGTGGGGACCGGCTTCTCCCAGGCACCCAGTGATACGACAAGGGGATGTAACCCTAAACTGCCGGGGGAGGTTTATGTTGGACAACGGGAATGATTTCTTCACAGAAAGGGTGATCGGACATTGGAATGGGCTGTCCAGGTGGAGGTGGAGTCAGCGTCCCTGGAGGCATTTCATGAAAGGGTGGACGTGGTACTCAGTGCCATGGTGCAGTTGACACAGTGGTGTTCGGAGAGGTTGGATTCGATGATATCAGAGGTGTTTTCCAACCTTAATAATTCAGTGATTTGTACATATATGGCTTTATGAGTGATATTATTTCATACCACAAGTTAAGGATGCCCCGCAGTGGCGGGAGGCGAGGGAATCTCTGCAAGGTTACCGCGTTAAAATCGTCAGGCGGGGCTACCGAGGCCGGGCGTGTTTCCGTCAGCCCCGGGGCGTGTTCCCCCCGTGCCGGCCCCAGTCCCGTGCCGCCCTCAGGCCCAGCCGCAGCCGCGGGCGGTGCCGTGCCCGCGGTTTCCCAGCGCCCCGCGCGGCCCGCCCGGCCCGGCCCGGCGCGGCCTGGGGAGGGAGCGCGGAGCCGCCTCCGGGCCCGCGCTCGCCGAGATGCCGCTGCTGGTTAACGGAGCGCGGGTCGACCTGGCCCGGCCCACGGGGGACATGATCCGCGCCCACCCGCACCTCGAGGTGAGGGAAGCGAGAGCGGGCCCTGCCGGGGTCCCCGGGGTGAAGCCGCGGCGGGGCGGAGCGGGGCGGCCTCGGGTAGATAGGGCCCGGGGCAGCGGCGGTTGCGGTTCCGACCCCGACCCCGCGCGTTCCCCGCGCTCTGACAGCGGAGAACCACGGGGTGATGGAAAATAAATAAATGGGTGTCGGCGGAGCGGCTCGGCGGTGACGGTGCGGCTGGGGGTGGGGGTGCCCCGGCGGGACCGGGCGGGCCCTTTCTGCTGAAATGACAAAAACTGGCCATAAAAAGTCAAGGTGGGCACTCTGAGGAAGGTGCTGACCTTGCTTCCAGGGTATAAATGTTATAGTTCAACATATATTCCTGGCGGAGTGCGAGCCAGGAATGCGAGCAGAGCTGCTTGGGGAGCCGTTTCCCATCAGAAGGTGTTTCCTTACAGACCCTGAGATTATGCAGAAAACCAGGGCAAATTTGATAAAACTGTGAAGTATTTTTTGAGCCCAGAACGGAAATTCACTTCATCCCCAGCAGGTCTGTGATGAAGCACTGCAGTAGTCATAGCCCAGGAGTCCGGGTTTTCCACACACCAATCAAGCTAATGAACAACAGTATTTTGATAAGTGCAAAATAAATATTTTGGATTATGGCAGTAGAAGACTGAAACTTCTATATTTCAAGTTTCCTGTTCTGATTAAACTTCCAAGATCAGTTCTGGTGTTATCTAGTGTAATCTTTGCCCAGTCCAAATGCTTTTTATTGTGCCTCCATTTAATGGTCTGTATAATAGGGAAAGGTCTTTTGTGTCTCTCTGGAATGATGGGATTTAACTATTAACTTGACCAGTGTCAGAAAAGCAAAAAACTTTCAAAATTCAGAATACTCTGTAATACAAAAAGCTCGTGTTTCTCTCTGACCTGAGTCCCTTTGCTTTTCAGAGGTGATGTTTCTGTGAAGTAATGGATACACCTGAGAATTCAGCCACTGTAGTATGTGTTATCATTTGTCTTTAGGAAAAGGCAAAACTTCTGAGAAGTCAGCCTGCTCAGATTGTGGAACCCAAAGGCCTTCTCTATGTCCAGCAGAGAGAGTTTGCAGTGACTACCCCTAAAGATGGTGTGTAGGAACATAAACATTTCTTCTTGTACGGAAGCAGTGATTGTGAGAGCTGAGTTCTTACAGTGTTTTCCTCCTTTAAAATAGGTTCTGTTTCCATTCTTGGATCAGATGATGCCACCACCTGCCACATAGTTGTGCTCCGACACACAGGTATCTCTAGGGGATGTTCAGAGCAAAGCCTGTACCCCTGAAATAAGGAATTAGTACTGGTTTATGTGGCATTAATAAAATAAACTGTAGTTATAGTAATACAAACCTGAATCCCCAAAAGTCACATAATGTGTTAACTAAAGACTTGCTCGGAGATCTGGTGTGTTTATTGTGAGAGGTTCAGTGCTCTGGTTCTCCGTGAGCAGATTTTAACTTGCTCTGCTCCCGTGGCCGGTGGCATTGCAGCCCTGGGCTGTGTCCTGCAGTCTGGCAGCGCAGGGTTTGGACGTTGCAGAGGTGGAATTTGTGGGAAGATCCTCACTGTGTGCCTGGATTTCTGACCTTAGGGACACAGCCTGGTCCTGTTAAGAAGGCACTTGTTCCCCCTCACGGGAGCTGTGCCAGTTTTATAATGGCCCATGCTGAGGGTGCTGCCTCGGCCCGAGTCACGTCCCCTGCTGGAGGCCGCTGTGCTGAGGGGCAGCGAGGCGCTGCTGGGGCAGCTGTCCCCTGGGGACAACTGTTACTCCTGTTGGTGCCACCGTCCGTCGCTGAGTCCCTGTTCTGTGCCCGCAGGCAGCGGAGCCACGTGCCTGACACACTGTGATGGCTCGGACACCGAGGCCGAGGTGTCGCTCATCATGAGCTCAGTGAAGTCCTTCTCTAACTCCACAGGCTGTGGCAGGTCAGCTCTGCTCCCTTCTTGTCTCCTGCTGCTCTCAAAGGCTGCTGCAGCTCATACGGCGGGGAGTTGTGAGGTGATTATGTGGGCTTTAGACAAGGGAGTTGTGCAGGAAATACCTCTTCAGCAGCAGCCGCATGCAAAGTGAAAATTCCTTCCTTGATGATGATTTTGGGGGTATTCGTAGCAGTCATTTAAAGCACGGTTCTGTTCTGAAGAGTGTCTCTGTAAAATGCCACCATGAGGTTTGTGTTCACTGTTTCCCATTTAACTTTTTTCCCAGATTTGCAAAATTTTCCATATAACTGGTTTTTTTGTTTGTATTATATTTTCCCTTCAGAGTGTTTGTAAATTCTTTTTAGCATCTGACAATCCATGAGGGAATTTTGTAAGTCCACATTGCAAAAAAGTGGTGTGGAGGACAGGACAGTGGGTAAAAAGCTATGAAACAGAATTTAGCAGATAAGTGTCTTTTCTCAATGTGGAGGTTTTTGCTCCTGTAGTTTGGTAAGAACAAAAGCTAGCTCATGAACTTAGATTCCTGATTTGTAAGAACTTTACATGGACACTGCTTAGAGAAGAACCTTGCTGCATGGTCCGGAATAGTTGTGAGGAAGTCATGGGAACAAAAATCTTCACGTGTAATTAACTGAAAGATGATTACAAACTTCAGTCCAAACCAGAGGTGCCAGAGATACCCGTGGGATAGAATTGCATGTATTTAGTGCCTCTCAAGCTTGTTGCTGTGCCATTACCTGGATGATCCCTGAAGTTTTCAGAATGGAATTAACATAACTTGCTGTGTAATGCAGACCAGGTTGGTGCATGTGATTGTAATAAGTGAGGCTTCTCTAATGATTGCTTTGCAATTTGGGCTGGGGATTATTTTGTAAAGATATTAATTTTGAGATGTCTTTTTAATTGCTGTTTCCTGTTATTCCATCTCTGTTAGGCTGGAAGTGCACCTAGTTGGAGGTTTCAATGATGATAGGCAGTTATCACAAAAACTTACTAATCAGCTTCTTAGTAAGTTCACGTTTTTTCCACTCTCATGTCCAAAAAAAAAAATAGTTCTGGCTGGATTTGGGTAGAGTTTGTTCGTAGTCTGAGTCCCCAGTCATTTACTGGAAAGAAATGGATTCACTTTGAAAGGTCTTTTTCTCTGCCTGAGAACTTGGTGTGGAGAGGGGCTGCACTGCTGGGGCTTGCCCATGGTCAGTGCCTGGGCCACAGGGTCTGATCCTGTCACTTCTCCCTGGCTCACACTCGGCTGTGGAGAGTTGGCTGCAGTTCAGGTGGGCTTTGATTCCTGGCTTGATTCCTGCTCGTCTTCTGTTGTCAAATCCGTACAGGTGGATGATTCATGAGTTACCATTCAGTTCATACCTTAATGTGATGAGGTAAAATTTAATTCTTGTTTGGAATTGTCTAATGAAAAATGTCAGGTCTGTTTATAAAATCCATAGTCCGGAGGAGTGATGGCAGTGCTTTACTTACAATGGGAAGTGTAAAGTCCCTGCTTACCTGGGAGTGCTCTGGCTTGTGCTAAGCACTTTCTCACTTCTGGAGAGGCCTCTGCCCCACTGGAATGGAGAGGGGGCAGGGATGGGGCAGGTGTCAGAATTGGAGGGAGGTGTTTAGGGGGTAAACAAAAAAAGAAAACCAAAAGCCCTGGCCTGCAGCCTTGTGGCTATGACACCTGATGTGTGTTATGTGTCATGTGAGAGTTCTGTGCAAAGCAAAGTATTCTGGTTAACTAACTTTAACCTTCTGATTTTCATGCATCAAGGTACAATTTGAATCAATAATGCTGTATTGCTATCAGAACTTCCAAAAAAATGAGGGTTTTTTTCTTGTGTTTGGGATGGTGGAAGGCCAAACTGATTTACAGTTAATGAAAGACTGGGTTTGTTCACTATATATGTAACATTTTAGGAAAAAATGTTTAAATATAAGCTGCTAAATGTATAGCAGACTAGAGCAGAGCTGATGTGATGCCAAAGCTAAACCAGTGTCAGTAGGAGTAAGTGGCAGAGCACTTTCTTAGCAGATTTTTGCTGTTACAAATGGCCCCTCTCTAAATTCCTGTTAGTTTGAAGCAAATGTACAGAACTCTGTTTGCAGTGTTGCCCTACCTGGGACAGGGGTTTAGATGTGTGCCCCTCACCCCCAGACAGCAGTGCCCTGCCACCACTCATTGACATTTTTGCTGTCCTTGTCATCACAGGAGCATTTGACCTCCAGCCAGAGGATGTTCATTTAGTGACTTTCTGTGTAACAGGTAAGAAAATGTTCCCTTGGGTTTGGAAGTACCTTTCCTGAAATAAAAGGGCAGGGGGCTTCTCAGACGTGGCTTTTTCCTCTGTCCTGTAAGAAGGAACAGCACAAGTGCTCCCTACTGATGTGTGATTTTCAGTTTTACTGCTGGTGTGTGTGTGATGTCAGAGAGCCAGCGCAGGGGGGATTCGCTCCTTACCAAGTGCTGCTGCACTGCAACCAACTCGTAATCATGGCCAAGTTATTTTGCACATTTATCCCGAGGAACAGGCTCTGTACCTGTGGATATCTTACAACTGAGAAGGGCACTTACAGACCTTTGTTCTGCTGGGCTGCTGGACCTGCCTCCCTGCAGGGTCCAGTGAATTCATAAACTTCAGTTAGTTCATAGTGATTGATGTCACGAGGAGGAGTAATTTCCTTTTCTCTGTATCATGTTGAGGTCACATTTCCATCCTCTTTCCATGTCAGAGGTGTTGGTGACTCACATCTTGGAACCTTGGCGTCATGGTGGTTCTGCATTTGTGGTTTTTTCCCTGTAAATTGTCCATGCAGAAGCAGGGGCAGTTGGCTGGAGCTGGCTCTTCTGTTAGGAGACAGCTCCAAGTCCCAAGCGTGTTGTTAGTGACCTCTGCCTTTTCCATATTTCTTTCAGGGTTCCTTGGGTTTTTCTTCTTATGCAACATCAGATCTCTTGCTCTCCAATAACATACAATTAAATATATGCTGCTCAGACTAAAATCCAAAGCCCTACAAGTTTGACTTATTTTTCTTCGTTACAGAACTAAATGACAGAGAAGAACAGGATATTCATTTTCCAGTCATTTATGGAATAGGTGAGTTAGTTAAATTAGAATTGAATTTTCTTTTGGCAACTGGATTGCATTTCAGATTCCAATAGTAAATGGGCTCCTTTTAATGACTGAGGAAAGTCCACCCTAAAAGTTGCACACTGCTGTCAGAGGCATAGGTAAAAATTCTTTTCTTGTGGTGCCACAGCTGGTGCACACGTGTAAAAATGCAAACAGATTTTTTTCCTTTAACTGCACTTTAGAATTATCAACATCAAGCTACTGCACTAAATTTATGCTTAGAATTTAATCTTCTCTTTGATTATTCAATATTTTTTCTAATTAGTTCACTCATGTCTGGAATATTGAAATGCTGCCAAAGGAAATGGAGTAGAAATGTGCAGGCTTGGGGTCTGAGTAATACGAGTGTGTGGTGGGTTTTGCAACACAGTTTTGTTGGGGACGTGGTCGTTGTAAAGAAGTGCCTTGAAACAGTCAATTCTTTCTGTATTTAATCTCTATTTCCTACCAGCTGTGAATGTTAAAACAGCAGAGATTTTCCCTGCAACCTTCCCAGAAAAAGGGCCAGATGAGGATCTGCGTTCGGCCCACATTTTAACAGGAGCACCAGTGAGTAAAAGGAACGGGGAAAACGGGAAGGAGAGACCAGTTAGGGGCAATGAAACATCCAAAGTTTGAGGAAAATATCCTTTGGTAGCTCTCTGTTTTTGGGTTCTGGGTTTGTTGTTACCATTTCACTGTGTGTGGGAGTAGCTGGGAGATGTCAGTGCATGAGGGGAGCAGGGCTGAGCTGGCCCTGTGTGTCTGGCCAGGCCAGACTGAGGGGAGCTCTCCCTGTCTGGGGAGCCCTGGCTGCCTCTGCAGCTTCCCTGTGTTGTTACAGCTGACCAACATCTATGATGCAAAGACAGAACAACTCCGGATTGGGCCTTATTTCTGGGGGCCTTTCCCCCATGTGGATTTCTGGTTGGAACAAGATGATGCACAGATTTTACAGGTACCTGAAACACTGGTTTGTTTTGTTTTTTTTTTTGCCTCCTAGCTGAGTAGAGAGAGCGGTGTTGTAGTCTGTCAAAACTTTACCCAATGCACTGCTGTCCCTGGGAGGGTGGGGAATAACCATCTACAAGGGCAGGGTAATGAGAACATTGTGTCCTGAATGTCAAGCAGCTCTTGCTCCCATCTTCTTTTCCAGAACCTTTCCACGTCGCCCCTGGCTGAGCCCCCCCACTTTGTTTCCCACATTAGATCTACATTAACATTTCTAAAAGAACATCCATTTCCATCTCGGTCCCTGTTCCCTGACAGGAAACCTCGCATCTACAAAAAAAATGAAGAAGGGTTGTGGGAACAGGTTTGTTCTGACAAAATCTAACCTGGAGCCCACCCCCACAACTGCTTTGGGGAAATACAATCTTGCAAGAAGAGCAATTTGTTGCAAATAGCATATTGCTGGTCACAAATACCATTGTTCCTGTGCTTTTCAAAATAAAATGTTTTGATAGAAGTAACTTGCTTTTTTTGCATTACTTATGTAGAAATCAGGGTTTCTTTGAAGTAAGAATTTGGCTTTGTTTAGGTTCTGTTGCTCCAGTGCAGGAATTTGATGGGCACAGGTAGAGAGGTGGCAATGCTGGAGACTGACAAGGTGAGTCACTGCACTGGTGTGCACTTCATTAAACGATTTTGCACACACAGGGAAAGAAAGCTTGCTGGAATGTAGGGAAGTGTCCTTCAACAATAACTTAGTTCCAGAGTCATAATTTGAAGAATCTTTATTGAAACATTCAGGTAAGTATTTAAAGAATGAAGCTCATTCCAACAAAACTACTAATTTAACATTTCCAAATATAAAAACTTTAAAAATTAATTTTTGTGGGGATAACTTTTATCCCCACCAAATTACTGTTATTAACATACTTCATTGCACTAAAGAAACCAAGGAGGAAGACTAGTGAATTTAATTGCTTTTGCACTTTAGAAAAAATTGCACTGATTTACATAAATTATCCAAGCAAAATTAACTTGTTCATGGCATCCCAGCACTGCAGGCTTCAGAAGCAGAGAGTCAAATCAGGTGCCAGTACAATTCAAAACCCTCGAATTTTGCAGATTATCAAAGTAAGTCCCACTACCACTACTGTCATTATGGTATTAAGGGATACCTGTGGCAGGGGAAAGGGAGGGAGGAAAAAACCCAAATGGAGCAAACTGCAGAACTTGTATCCAGTTCTAGATGGAGGGAAGGGTTTGTATCACCATCACGTTACTTGGGGAAATCAAGTGTTGCCAAAGATGGCTTTTCCACAAGAGGCTCTGAACATTTGCAGTCAAGTGATTAAGGTGATTTAGAGGGAAACACTTTTACACATTGGATTTTGATTTCTTCAAAGCTTTGCTTGTGCATTAAGTAGTCCCAGACACTCTGAAGTTATGCTGTGTGCAAATAACCTAAAAATTTTCTTTTGACTCTGTACAGTTCCTACCACAGGTAAGTTACTGATACTCAAAAAATAAGTGTCGAAACCATCACGAATGTATTGGTTTTTCAAGCTTTACTACAGCTATCTTTAAAAATACACAACAGAAAGAACTCCAGTTACACTGCAGGAACATGTTCAGTATTTGGTGTGTAAAGGCCGTGCAAACCAAAATAACAATGCCTTGTGCTCCTTCCCAGGCATGCAGCTGCACTATTGCTTTCTAGAAGGCTGAAAATTCACTACCACATCCCACCATACCCAGGGCCATGGCAGGGAGATGAAGTGGTACAAGAGCAGGAACAAAGGGGTGATGGCCCAGTGCTCCTCAGTGACTCCCATCCACAGGGCACCTGTCCCTCCACAGTGCCCACCACCCCATGGCTCTTGGGCAGGGTGTGGGTAAGGTAACAAAAAAGAAGCAACACAGAACTAGGGTGACTGCAGGAGATGTTCTGCAGGAGAGCCTAAACTGAATTTTAAATACTAAGAAGGTGATCAGCTGGCAGTTGTTTTTTATAAAGTATAGTAACATAAGATAAATTTATAATTACTGGGTGCAACTGTATTTTTCATCCTGTGCATGGCTGAGTGGTTAGTTAGCAACTTGTCATGCATGGATTCCTGCAGGAAGGATAACTGCCAAGTGTTTTTATAAACGTTCATGAGCACTTAATAAATTTCACTACAGCTTTGGTGACACCGACATGGAAAGGATTAAAGCAACTGTAACAAGTGTACAATAAGACAAATCTCTGTCCCAGGGGAGGGAATGTGTAGTTGTGCAAAATCCCAGTTAAGTTACAGTAGTTATTACTGTACTGTGTGTGGCACTGTTCACATTTTCAATGCATCATTACCACCCTGCCTCCCTGGGCAGGGGCATCCTCGGCACAGTCTGAAATCCACACTCTGGATTTTATCTTTGACTTGCTTGGTCCTCTACCTCGGTGCAGTCTGGTGGTGATTTGTCACTGTGAATGTCCTCAGTGTCTGTCTTTGCCTGTGCCACCTCCTTCTGCTCCTCTGCTCTTTCCATCTCCAAAGGGCCTTGCTCTTGGCCAGGGGAGAGATTTGGGGGTCTCTGATCCAGCTTGTCCAGGTCATCACAGTGGCTGATGGAACTGGTCTCACTGAACCCATCAGAGCTTCTCAGAGACCTTTTGAAAGCTTTCTGACCTGTGAAATGTTTAAAGGATTCAGTACCCATGAAGGCAGCAAATACAAACAGTGGTGGGCACAAGTTCAGTTTCCAAAGGAAGCATTGGAATTTTGAACAGCAGAAAAAGCAGTTTTTGTTTGTGTGCTACTTTGGACCGTGAACATAGACCCAGACAGGTCTGCAGAGTAATAGCACCTGTTATTGTGTGTGTATGCAGACACAGGGAAAACAGCTGAAGCCAAGCTGCCTGCTTACAAACTGAAATCAGTCCAGGTTAAACTGCACTGAAAGTCATAGGCTGGAAGCCACCAGCCCAAAAAGTGAGTTAAAACTGGGTTTCCTGCCAGGCAAATCAGCATTAATTAGTAATACAACTATGCAGAGAGTGCCATAGATTTAACAGATCTTCACCTCAGAATGGCTTAGGCCACAAAATGTTTGGTAGCGACAGAAATGCAGCTGTTGAAGTACATGACTACATGTTATTATGCTTTTATTTCAAATAAAACTTTTGGCTTGTTTACCTGTTCATTTTTAAAGCTCAATAACCTCATAGTATTCCACAGGAAGATTCCAGACTTCATGGGCACTTGTCAGTTAATGGGACAACTTACTCTGGTCCCAGGAAGAATATATGGGGAGAAAACATGCCACATGTACATTAGGGTTTTCAAGGTAGTAGAAGATGAGCTCGAGTTCCAGATGTTACAAAAGACGGAAAATCATGTGGGTCAATCCTGAGTCAGGGAAGTTTTAGAAATCAAACTCAGACACAGAAACTTACCAGGAAGTCTTTGCTTTGCAAGGCTGGAAGTCGGAGTTGGTGGTGGAGTGCTGCCTGTTCCTTGGGCCTTTGATACATACATAGATTCTGTGGATTCTAGAGAGCCTGCAGGTTAAAAAAAAAAAAAGTTGACTAAAACTTGTGAAACAGCAGTATTTGAGTTCAAACTGTCACATGGGGGTGATACATTTCTGAGAACCCAGGGACGTGAGTGCTGAGACTGAATTGTTTTCCCTCACCCTCATTTCACAACACTGCTACACTCTGTAGCCCCACTTCCTTCCTGCCCTGGGCATGTGACATCTTCCCAACTGCCAGCTGTGCACATGGAAGGAGTATCCAGCCATACAGGGTCAGCATGCCCAGGGGAATGGGCTGTTCTGTGCTCTAAGAACTTGCCACTTGGTGCACCCAGAGTCACGAAGGCGCTGGGCACAGCAGGAAGCTTTCCCTGCAGGGTACAGACACACAGACAGTGGGCCACTGTCCTGGGTGTGACAGATACTCTGCTGAGCCCAGGAATACTCATTCCTGTGACTGCCACAGTACTTCTACAGTGAAAATTTATAATTTCAGGAAGTACTATGTTGGTACATCATGTATGTATGTCTCACTGGTGTAAAAGCTTATAGGCAGCTCTTTCTACATCCCCAGACACAAATTACAAATCTGAGAGTAAAATGCAGTCTTTCACATTGCACCATTCCATTTCCTACTGTTTCCCACACAGCCCAGTTGATGGCAGGCCCCCAGCTGGCTTTAACCTGTCCTCCAGTTGCTGGGCATGCAGTTTAGCATAGACCAGCACTTACCAGGATGGCAACAGCCAGGTGCCATCCCAAACCAGGATTCCAGACATCCTGTTCAGGGGCATAGTGGAACACCAGTGCCCTGGGAGCATGGGGGAGGATACACGTGCACTCACCTGAGGAGCAATGTGCTAAGGCCAAGCTACCCCAACTCACATTTTTACCCCCTCAAACTCCTCCAGGATATGCAACTAGAGGTCACAGGAATGATTCCTCTATTAATACGTGCCAGTGTCTATCCTGGCTTTTTTTAACATGATTCAACGTGCAAGAACAAAATAAATGGTACAAGAGAGAGCAGAAGATTCTTACTGGGCGTTACAGAAATAGTGCAAAGCATATTCGTGTCCATCCAGAGGCTGGATGATGTCACTCATGATCAAACCAGCACAGGAAAGTGTGCTGCAGGTTCAGGACAGAACTGAACAGTCCCAGTGTGACACAGCTGCAGGTGCCCCGAGCCCTACCTGCTGTCAAATTGAACGTCCTTCCCTTGGGCGAGGCTTGGAAGGGAGAAAACCAGTTGAGCACAGAGCCCACCACTGGGATCTGTCGCAGCAGGCCCTGCAAAGCACAATCCAACACTGCTGAGAAGAGCCCCCCGGGGGATGAGTTACCTCAGGGTACCACAGGGCTGGTGTTTGCGCCTCACCTCTTCCAGCAGTCGTTCTTCATTTGCTTTCTGAAGCTGAAGCTGTGCTTCCTGTATCCCTTTTCTAACAACTTCAGTCATGTTTTCCAACAGCTAATAAAACCCAGAAATAAGGATATGTATTATTTGGACTTGAAGCTGTCTTTTTAGTTCAGGTTTTCAGAATGGAGACAGGGTAGTCAGATATTTTTCTAATCTAAGACAGTATGTGACAATCTTTATTTTATTATGATTATAAATTAAAGAATGTACATTCTGACTGCAGGATTTTTTAACACATAAACCCAGAGAAAATAATCTAATTTCAAACAGCAATGATATTTTTTTTTTTTTACACTTAGAAATGAGCCTGTGACCCAAATTCTTTGAAAACCTGCTTAGCATATAAATGTTCCTCAGATGAACATCTGGGAAGAATGTTTATAGATTACATTTTGGTTCCTATAAACACCCAGGGTGTAAATCAGCTTCACAGTAACAAGTTATGTATCAGCCTATAGGTTCATGTTGTTTTCCTGCTCTCATGAACAAGTGCCACTGGTCCCTGTGGCAGCCCAGGCCAGCACCAGCAGTGTTTTATACTGCAAAAGGCAGGCAGTTCACTGGGGTAGCTGCAGGGGCAAGGAATGAACAAACCCAAGAAGCTGTGTCTTTGTGCGAGACAAATGCCAATTTCCATATATTAATGCTAGTTTTAACACTTCCTCCAGAATGCCAAAAATTTGTGTTACTGTCAGCTAATAAAAGGACAAAGAGGAAGCTGCTCCTTTTTGCTCAGGGAGAGGCCAGCCAGCAACTGAGCCCCATGGCAGCTCAAGACCCCTGGTACTCCCTGGCTACAGGAGGGAGGGCAGTGGGGTGGAATTCAGAGTACCAGGAAGAACCCCTGTGTTTCTGGCCCAGTCATCTTCAGCTTGGTGCTGCCTTTCAGTGCCTTTACTGCACATCTCAGAGCTGGCTGGATCAATGTGGGGTTCTGTAAAATCCTCCTTCTAGTACCAACCCTCCTCTGCTGAGTGGGGCAAGGGGCATTCACAAATGGGTTCTGCTTCTCAGCTTTGGACCAAATGGTGAGGATCCACAGATTTACTGCAGCTGGTCCCAAGGACTGCACCCTTCTGACTCTTGCACTACTCCATTCCTCCCTGGAACCTTCAGGATTGAGGGGCCCATTCAGTTCCAACCTCTCCACTACAACAGTTAAACCACTGAAGGTGCTCTACAGACAAAACATTCCTCATGTCAGCCTCCAAGCAGCACAGGGAGTCAAGAGTGGGCAGGAAGTCACTGCTAGAAAAGAATTCATTGCTATAATCAACATATTCCCATAAGCAGTAATAGGCAAAGGATTTCTGAAGTTCTATTTATTTTGAGGTGAGAAAATTAAATGCCCAACACCAGCAGAATGAAGTGATAGATGTAATGCAGGTCACTTAGGAATTCTATTTTAGAGAACATTTGGAGAACTCCATTCAGGTAAATGCTTTGACAAATAGAAGTTGCATCATCAGCTTTATTACTTCAAGAGGTAACTTGTAATTTCTGGGTTTAAGACACCAATTTAAAGTTTTTCAGACATTTTAGAGCGAAGTCTAATCTTAAAGCTGGTATATAAAGGATCTCAATGCCACCACATCTAGCAGTGAAGAGACACCAGCTCAGAATCAACTTAAACCTTCACTTTTGTTTTTTTACAGCTTAAAATCTAAATGATAAAATGAGGCTATTTCAGTATTGAAGATTTTCATTAGAACTACTGCACATAGGGCCATGAACACAAATCCAGACATCCTCACAATATCATAATCCATAATTCTCTGTATGTAGATACAGATGATTGCTTCCACAGTAATTAAAACTCTTGTGGGTAAGCACAACTTTTACTTTCACAATGAACAAAACCATGTCCTGAAGCCAATATGAAAGGGGAGAAAAAAAGGTGCTTCAATATTTTGTGAGTTATTAATACATACTCTTGAATTTTCTTCAATTTCTCTGCCTGTTGCTGCAATAGTTTCAACCAGCTCTGACACATCCAGGTCCTCCGTGACCATGCCAATGTAAACACAGTTCTTCTGCCCTCCGAATTCCGGACCTGGGGGCACAGGGACAGTCAGGTCTTTGTGCTGAACAGATCTGCAATCCTGCAAGGGCTGCACCACTCGTGCTCATGAATCTGGAAATCCCAGTACATCCCCCTCCAGTACCTAAGGGCAGGATCTGTGTGGGTACAAACTATGCAGGCCAAGAAAGTTCAGCCCTTGGGGATTTTCAAAGACAGGAAACGTGACCTGAGCAAGAAAAACAGTGGATATTTTATACAGTCAAGGAGTTGTATTATAAATATCAGTGTTATGCTTTAGACTCCTTAACTTTGTGCCATTTATGGATTACTTGGTTCCACAAATGTAGGGCACTTAATTTTTGACAGCTGATTAGAAAAAGATCAGAATTCTGAACAAGCAAATTAACACTTTCAGCTATCATGTGGCACTGTGTAAATGTGGAAGTGTTGCTAATTATCACAAAAGTAATTTAAAGCTTTTAGTCGAGCCACAGAGAGCAGTGAAGCCATCAGTGCCAGTGGGTTTGGAATGAGATCTGCTTTCCACTAGATCCAGCACTACTTGAGAAGGCTCAGTTTATACAAAGGAATGCTGCAGCTTTTATTCTTTCTGGCAAGGAAACCCTTCTTGGTCTAGTTGCCCACACGTCAGTTTTCACAAGGATTTCTGAGGACAGCTCACCTGGTGAGCACTGCTGAAAAACGGGAGAGGAGGGAACAGTTACAGGTGTTCCTTTTGCAAAAACCACAAGGGCAGCAGCTCATTCTATTATAATGACCTATACATCATTCTAGCACAGCTAGGAGAATGACTACTAGCTTAAACAGAAGTTCTTTAAATAGTGCAGTTACCCAAAGAAAAGGTGAGATCTGACTCCAGCTCATTTAACTTTTTCAGAAGTTCTGTATTGATCTTTTCTAGTTCTTTTTCTTGTTTGTCATCATTCTTCCCATCACTGTGATAGCTGTACCTTCAAACCAAGCCGAGAGATAGTAATTTCACTTTACAGTACATACAGAAGCAGCTACACATTTAGCACATTTCTACAAATTCCTGTATTTTTCAAACAAAAAGCCTCAGAACATTACAGCTGCTACCAGCAAGTCTATTGGCATCTGTCATCAGGGACTGGGGGCTGGGCTGAGCTTGCTGCTGCAAACTCAACACAATAGATTTCTAGTTGCTGTATTGATTATACCTGAACTGTTTTGACTACACAGAATCCCTCCCAGAGGACTGCATCAAAGGATGAGAACAGATACTTGGAGGGTTTTTTGGCATCTATTCAGCATATCAATGAGTGCCATTGTAGACAGAAATACAAGTTATGCTATGCTAAAGACAGTTGGATGCACTTGCTCATTACATATCCCACGCACACACACTGCCTCCAATGTTACAACTGGTGCCCAAAGCAGCTCCTCAGCTTTTCTTTAAGAAATAATCAAAGAAAACCATTTTATAAAGGCAATTCCCTAAAAAGCACTCAAAAGCTTCAACTGGGTGCAAAGCCATATAACAATCAGCAGATGAAACATCCAAATCACCACTGAAGAGACCACATGGTTCTGTCTGCTCAAGCACAGCATTTGCAAATACACCATGAAGAAAATAATTTACCTCACAACACCTAACCCTGGCCAGCCAAGATCTTCAATATACAACAGGCCAACTGTTCTTCTCACTTCTTGCTCAAACTCCTCTCTCAGCTGCAGTGTGCTTCTCAACACTGGTATCTTCATTTTTAAGCAGTCTACCAACTGATCAATGTCTTGTATTTCAGTTCCTAAAACTGCAGAGCAGAAGTGTTAGTGTGTGGTAAGTGTGATGGACATGACACAGATGTCTGAATTAAGGATTTGTAAAGGAGCTGCTCTGCCAGTTAATCACGAATATAATTTACAGATAGTATGGAATATCTTGGTCTGTGTAAGTAGGTTTTTGGTTCAGTTATCTAGGCACTGATACATCAAAATTAAAGGAAGTAAGGATTTAATAAAAATCTAATAAAAAGGATTTTCTCATGTCACAAACTAATCAGGATATGTTACAATACCCTTTTACATTACATCAGTAGCTAGCATTAAAAAAACCCCACAAACATCCTCTTCCCATAGCCCAGCTGGTCATGAATTAGCTTCCATGCTGGTTTAAAACAAAACATCACAGCATCACCAAGTAATTCTTCTAAAATCTACTGTTCTGTGTACACCAGGACCCCCTCTCATGAGAGTCAGCTGTTCTACAGCCTAAGCCCCTCACCCCACACAGCCAACAGGAGACACTGTGCACTCCCTGAGCCCTGCACTCTGCTCTGTGCTTCTGCAGAGCCTAAACTAAGAGTACAAGACCCTTTCCAAAACAGATTTTTTTTTAATATCCCCCCATCACCAGTAATTATAGAATGCCCTGGAGGCTTAGTAAATAATTATTCTAGCTAAGTAGCTGTATTTTGAACACAAGCACCATTACAGGGTTGAAACACCTGTGTAGAAAGGTCAGGCATCTGGTGTTAAGCAGCTGAGAGAAGGAATTT
The DNA here is from genome assembly GCA_013400495.1 of Nicator chloris. Classification (NCBI taxonomy): domain Eukaryota; kingdom Metazoa; phylum Chordata; class Aves; order Passeriformes; family Pycnonotidae; genus Nicator; species Nicator chloris. The sequence continues at coordinate 309,416 of WAAE01001595.1, read as the reverse complement.
AACTGCTTTTCCTAATGAGTTTATACAGTAACCAGGAAGTGTTTCTCTGCAGAGGTAGTGAGGCAACGTGACCCACAACAGCTGGGCTCCCACTAATGGGAGTGCTGAGGTCAGCAGAATGATAAAGCTGAGGTGGTTTTCGTTTGTTTGTAAGAAAATCCTCCCCACAGGAGAATATCCTGAGGAGCTTCTTGAGCACATCTGCTTTTACCCCAGGAGACTGTTGTAGCATCCCACAGCAAAGGCCAGCATTCAGAAGGGGCTGACTGCAGAGGACGTTACCTGCAGAAGTCATGAGCGGGCTGAAGCGCACGCACGTGCCTTCATCCTCCAGTTCCACCACATCGACTCCGCTGGCAGGAACCAGCTGTGCCAGCTGCTCGCCCAGCTGCAGGGACAAGGCACAGTTAGGGACCTGGACAGAGCTTGGCTCCTGCAGGCCCTGCCTCAGCTCAAGGAACAACACGGACACAGTTTGCTCTCAAAATCAGTTCTTGCACCAAAATACTTCACTCTGCGGGCGAGATGACTGAATTCCACAGATCCTTAAAATCATGAAAATTTGGGATAAGCTGCAAGTGTTACAAGTTAGAATTTTCTGCAAAATTGTCACTGCCATTAGGTGTGCCACGATTTCTGCACACAGGATCCAAACCATCCATGTGCTCAGCTCTGCCAGCACAGGCTTCTAGAATTAACTCAAGAGCTGGAAAAGGCAGCTGTCTGTTCAAGAATACACAGACATTGCCAATAGAGCATTTAGCTGATTTAAAAGAATTCTAGTTTTCACATATACCTACAAGATCAAGGGAGAAACCAACAGCTTAAGATTCAGGAATTTTTTCAGTAGTAATTATGTGTAAAATGACCAGAAACGTGAAAGCAACTTTGCTTCAGAGCAAACAAATTTTTTAAACAGCCACAAGTGTTGCAAAGGAGATCAGATGGAGAACATCTTTCAAACTACTCCAACAAAGGATTTATAGCTCCTGATGACCCCCTGAACCATTCCACTGTCATTCCCCAAAAGAAAAAAGCATCCATTCTTACCCACTGATTGAAGGTGTCATAAATGTGCCTTTCCTTGCTTATTATGGGGTGCTGAATAGTTGAGGCCTGTGCAGCATGTGAGGTCTGATCTGAATCCAAAGACACAAGAATCACAGAAGTGGATTTTTATTTACTTAATTAAATAAAAGGCAACCTAAAATTTAGACAAAAGACAATTACATTTCCAAGCTAATATAACACATCTACATAATGTACTGGGCCTGGAGAAGATGAACATGGATGTTTTTGTAAATATATGTTGAACACGATAAATACTAGAAGTAAAACAGAGTTGAATGTAATAGTTTTCAAAAAAAAAACCCAAACTCCAGTAAAATACTTCTCAGTTTTGAGGTTAAAATGCCCCAATGGAAATAAAACCAGTGTTTTTACAATGCAAAATCCTGCCACAGTAGGCTGCAATATTTAATACCTGTGACCAGATTTAATACCAGAGCTGTTCTCAATGTGTTCTGCTGCTTTTAATATTATTGCAATAGGAACTGTAATCAGTCAACCACAGCAACACGGTGCTTGCCACAAGCTATGAAATGTTTGAAAGGAACAGAAAACCTGAACAAACCAAAATCTCTCCCCATCAATACACTCATAACCAGCCTGCAGCTTGTAAGAGACTTCCATCATCTGCTCCCAAGATCCAAATCATATGCAAATCTTCTCATTCAAGAAGGCAGAAAATTACTTGTTATGAAAATTTAAAACACTGCAGTCTGTCTAAAAAAAGAAGCTATCACATGTATGATTTGTCACAGATTATGACCAGCATTCACCTTTTTAAAAGCATGTTACACCAGAGAAGTGCACTATATCACATTTATCTCAAATTCATTTGTGAATTAGTAGTTTAAATTGAGGGGTATTTTTGTATAGAGGGGTTTTTTTGGTTGTTGTTTGGTTTTAAATAAATCACATACCTCTATTTGAATATTCCTGGAAAAACTTGAAAACCACCACTGGTGAACTCAGTTCATCTTCAACCTTCAAAAGAAACGAAATATTCACCTGTTTTTTTTAAAGATTTAATACCATGTACAATTCCTTATACTGCTCAGCAAAGCTTGAGTTCTCTTGGAAATCACCCCAGAATCACTGGGAAACATCAAGGAAGCTCCAGCAGGAAAAGATTATAATTGATCCTGCTTTGGATCAGCTTGGAGAATGTCTGCAGAAGTAGCCCAGTCTATCTGAGTCTACATTTCACAATTTAAAAATGCAGGATTTGTTTAAGTAGAAGGGTAAGTGATTCAGTACCTTGAACTCCCAAGGCCATTAATATTCTACAGCTGACTACATTTTCTATACATCAGATATCAACTAAAATTCAGGGGTGGGGGTCAGGGAGTAAAATCACCAAAATCACGTGACCTCTTGGACAGGACATCTCACAGAAACTGAATTTGGAATGAGTATATAAGCTGTAATTTCTAAACCTGTTTCTGGTGTTAAAACCTCAGCTGGGATAATTTTTGTGTACAATTTCACTGGGTTCACAATATCATCTCAATAGCAGGGTAAGACGCAGCCAGAATATGTTACAGACACTTAGGGAAACTGGTTTCATAGATGTATTACTGAGCAAACCCATGTTCTAAATGGAATTAAATCAAGCTCTAAACACAACTTCTGGATGCTCTTCTGCACACCCCTGGGTGCACCAGCACAGAGCAACAGAGCAAACACAATCCAGAGGTCACACACAACCAAGCCATGAGATTTCATTGAACACCAGAACTTAATTAGAAAGATCCCAAGTGTCTTCAAAACAATGGCTATGATTTACACAATATTTTAAAATCATTTCGGCTAGTCAAAGTTATTCTTATCATTTAACAGGCAGAAACTAAGACATAACCAAAGTATTAAAAGTAGACTGTACCGAAGTCTTAATGAAATCCAGGTTTTTCAAATTTTCCAGCAGCCTTTGACTCTAGAAGACCAGAGCAGAAGCAGAACAAATGGAGGAGAGAAATACAGTTTTAGAAGATGAAAGTTACTCTGAAAAACAATAAACAGTCCCAAATTTTGAGCAAACCCCTTCAATATGTCAGACTCATCCAGTTTTAATTTGTAAATTTGGAATGTAATAGAAAAATTTAGTTGGGTTTAGTAAAACACTGACTACAAAGTGTGACCTTTAAGAAGTAGTATTTGGCATGTAAGCACTGCATTTGGTAACTAACACATTATACTGAACTTTAACATAGTGCACTTGTACCTCAAGAAATGTTTTGAAGTCCTTTTTACTAGAAGTAATTTACTTAAATCAATACAATGCCAAGTAGAGTATGAAAATAAAGTCTCTCTGAAGAGCTTTCAAGCAAAATAGTTAAGAGAAGTGACAAAAAAGGAAATTATTATGTTACTTCACTGTCTAGGAAGAACAAAGACTTTTTTTCTCATTTGTAAAAATATACGTCCAATCTAATAGTAAAAGCACATCCCTGCCTCAAACATTTTCCTGTGCTTTCATCGTGGGTGTAACAATATGACCCAAAGTTATACTGCCAACAACTGCAGTATTTTAGTTTAGTCTTCTACAAGACATCACAATAACCACAAAGATCTGTGAAGAGCTGTCATAAATCACTGCTGAGCTGTTGCTCACCAGCTGTGAGGCATGTTTTATCCTCTCCACAATGCCATCGTGGCCCAGGTACTGCAAGGACAGCCACAGGGGCAGGGCACGGAGCTTCTCCACGGGCTGGCTCGACGTCAGCCCCGCTGCCAAGGACTGAGGAGGAAACAAACAAACCACTGTTAACCTCTCTTCAATGCTGCCACTTTTGCCAGCTTTGGAAACTATAATTTAGATGCTTATGAAGAATATGGCAGCACACTGTGATCAGAATCAAAATCCCAGGGTCTCGAGAATGGGGAGTGAGAATGTGCACATACCAAGGATGGGTCCTCGTGTCTGTAGAGTGTCACTGCAGGCACTGCGGGGAGCCCCAGCCAGGAGCCCAGAGTCAGAGTCATGCTGTCACATTTTGTAGCAGCCTGAAGTTTATTACAACAAGCACAACATAAGACAAAAATATTTTGATTAACCTTACACAAGCACATTTTAAAGTTTCTAGATTTAGTGAAACATACCAGAACAGAAGAGGAGACATAACCCAAAGCCAAAGTTGCCAGATTCACACTGGAAAAAAAAAAGGTGGTTTAGCATATATTAAATATGTATTAAGAGACAGCATTTTCATCTGCAGTTTAAATATTTCATATTGATGTGTAAAGGGAAGTAATTTTTGTTAATATATTTTTCATTAACAATGCAAGAGATGTTGCTACTTGGTATTCTGAGACTGAAAACTCAAAAGTAGCAATCTACTTAGTTCTAAAAATTTTCAGTCCAACATTTGGTGAAATCATCACCCAAGGTCGTATCCATAATTTAGCACCAATTTGGTATCAGAAATAAATAGTATGCAAATACAGCTATTCTACAACATACCAAGAGAAACAGTCTTTATTTCAGCTTCAAAAAATATAATCTTAGAACACTGGAATCTTCATTGCCATTGTCCAAGTTCTTGGAATTTCTTTTTCTCTTGCTTTAATCCCCCTCCCAGTTCTGTTGCACACTGCTCTTGCTGCAGCCTTCTCGACAACCTTCACTGAAGTGTCATTTCATCCTCAATAACCACTGTATAAAGTCCTCCCTGACTGAGAAGGTCTTTTTAGGCCTCTCTGGCCTAGAATGTCTTTTTACACATATTTCAAGCTCTTCAAAGCAAGGGCAGATAAGATTACCATCTGAATACAAGTGATCCACTAATCTGTGCTGAAATTACCTCTCCCATTAATTCTTCCTGTGTATGTAAATCAATTTCTATCTCACAATAACGAAATTACAACCATATAAAATGCTTACTATGACAAAACTAAAGTTGGCCCTATGGCTCTCTGTGAGCTATCAAATTAGATGCTGTCAATTAGTCAGACTTTTTAATGAATGCAGTTATACAGAAGTAAGTGTCCAGTTCCATACCCTTCCACATGGAGCCACATCTTGTACTGCTCACAGAGCTCCTTCAGCCGGCCCAGCTTGTCCGTGTGCCCAGCACCTGGAGTCCCTGGGTTGAACAGGGAAAAGGCAGTAACAGAGGATCAGCCTGCACTGAGGCTCTACCAAATGAGCCTCTTGTACTGATTAACATCTCAGATCACTTTCCAGGTCCCAGGCAAGTAACAGTCACCTCCCTCATTAATGCTTAAAGCAAATTCTGTACATGTGCTTAATTAACTAGAAGAAAAATATAATTTTTTCAAGCTAAAGTCGATGGCATATCCATCAAAACATTCTGAAGTGTTAACATAAAACTGATTTTTAACAAGAGATCTGCACTCACTAAAGTAAGTTACAGTCATATTAATACATCAGCTGACACATGCAGAACTGTAACAGCACAATCCAAATTTAAATCAGTTAAATAAAATCCCCTTTGGACAGATAATTATTGTGTGCTCATTTCCTGATATTTCTTGATATGCAACCACTGAGCTGTTTAGGAAAACATATTTTTATTTTTTATTGTATATGTACTCATGAAATAGCATGGGAGTTTTTGTGATTGTTTGTCCACAGCACTTACCAGCATTGGCCACAAGCAACAAAGGCAGTTTTCCAAACTCAACATCATCTTTAATCAGTCTGTCCAACAAAGCAACATCCTGGTATCAGCAAGAAAACAATGTGCTTGTCAAATACTGAATTGTTTCTGCTAAACTGGGAAAATGCATTAAGATTGAAAATGATCAGCATTCTGAAGTTCTGAAAGGAAACATTCTCAATGTCTTTGTTTTTGGCTTGCACTTCCTTCTCAAAGGCAAAATAATCTGAGGGCCAAATAAAGCATTTGTGAAAAATAAAACACAAATTAAGCACACAGTTTGTGAAAGTACTCCAACTACTCCTATTCTAGAAATCTTGCACTAAAAAGCACTTTACTCAAAAGCCATTAAAATATTTTGCAAATGAAAAGACCTAGATACGAACTGCTTTTAGAAAATTTCCATCTATGATTCGCACAGCTTTAACACAGAAGACTTAGATGTTGAAAAAGTAAATGTATTAACAGTTTTTCCTAACAGCATACTTTATATTCATTTAATGAGGCTTAAAAACCAACCAACCAAAGCACAGAAAGAGCTCTTAGGGAAGCAAACTTACCATTTGGTGCTGAGATCCAAACATAGTGTTACAAGGCACACGGCACATGCAGGAAAGGGGCAACCCTAACTGCAAGAGAAATGATGGACTTTCAACTGAGAAATACTCTTTCCACATGTTCACAAATACAGAGTGACACAAAAACCAGTGTGACAATAGAAACTTTAATATTACATTATAAAGCAAGTTTTCTGCTAAAACTTATAATCAAATTAATAAGGAAAAAGCACAGGACAAATTATGTATGTTTGGGCTCAAGTCTGTCTCATGTGACCAACAGCTTATGTAAAGCACAATGCAACCTAGAAACAATCATTCATTTTTTAAAAAGTTAGCACGCAGGATCCTTTCACTGGAAATATTCAGAAAATTTCTCTTCCTCCCACTGTATCACTGCTGCAAAACACAGGCTGTAAATAAAAACTCAAACTATTTTTCCCATACAAATGGGAAATTTTATTTTAAATGGGAATTTTATTTTAAATGTACTGTCCACTACAGCTGAGGTTATGTCCAGTATGGACTCTGCTTCCTTTGGTGTGATTTCCACCATGAGGAAAAATAAGTTGTCAAAATCCCCAAAGCTGTGCAGGCAATGTGAAGGCAGTTAGGTTCTAACTGCAGCCAAGCCCCCCCCCCAGCTGACTTTACCTGATTGCAGAGAGCTTGGCCCAGGCCTGTTCTGGCTGCAGAACTGATGTATATGACAGGCTGCTTCGTGTAGAGCACGTTAAACCCCTCGAGAGTATAATCCTCATAGCGGGTGTGAATCACAAGTCGACAGATTTTTAGGAGACCTTCACGATCGTCTTCATGATAATAGGCTGATCCATTTTCATACCTGCAAGAAAAGCCAACTAAATATGAGCAACAAAACCAACAGTCAGTTTAGAGACTAAAATAACACCGACCAACAAAAAGCTTGCAACAGGATGGAGAAGACAATAAAAACCTTTCAATTTTCCCAGGTTATAGTAGATCAAAAGAAAACTTTTATGAGACTGGCTGAGATTAACAATGAGAGAAGCCTAGTATATATTTTAATTTAGACTCAGAGACAGAGTAAGAAAGAAAAAACCATCTGAGTTACTTTAAGATTGCCTTTAGAGAGTTCAAAACCTTGCTTACTAAAAGGGGAGTGTGGAAAGAAACACACAAAAGGCTTCATTCTGGTTTTAACATAGATTTACATTCTGGCCTGCTAATTTTAAAGATAATGCAACCTGATATTCTTTAGGCTAGGTTAAGGTTGTGTTTCAGACCTTCCAAGGATTTTTAAGTTTGTGGCCCAGTGGTTTCTTTTGTTGACATCCTCAGTCGAGTCACATCCATTTTTAAACATTATCACTACCCTGTCACACAAGTTATTCCCAGGGACTCACCTGAAAAGCCTGCAGAGCCAGAGAGTAGTGTCAGAAAGGATCCTCGTTGTAAGTTTCCTCAGTCTTTCCCTGTCCAGCACAGATATATAAGCAGCCAAACTATGTCCCAGTAGAGCCATGTGACCCTGTTCACCAACGTTCTGAAGTCTGCAAGCCAGAACAGAGGAACTGCCAACCAAATCCAAGTCATGGGCATTACAGTAATATGAGGTTTATGGATTTTTAATGTAGACTGGCAGAATTGGTTGACTTGCAATTTAAATATTTAGCAGAGAGAAGTGCAGTATATCACAGGCACCCTCCTGCCACTGCGTATGACACACTAAGCTGCCAGTGCACACAGAGCTGCTCACAGGAACAGCTCCTGCTTTTGAACCAGCCAACAGGAGCTGGATCTAAGCACCTTACCTGCACTGGGTCTTGAAAGTGCATTAATACCCTTCTCTACTATGCACAGAAAACTCAGGACACTTACATTACTATTTGTAGAGGCACAGCTTTTCTTTGTTTGTTGGGGGTTTTTTGTTTGTTGGTTGTTTTTTTATTTATGGGGTTTGGGGTTTTTTTTAATCTTGTACAGGTTTTTTGAATGCTAGTTTTCAATAATCCTTTGCAGATCAGTTAGTACTATTTCCATTTTACTGAAAAATGAAAACAAATTTTATTTCCTTTCATTTTAAAATCTACAGAGATACATTATAAAAATCTACTGGTACTCAAAGCTTTAAGACTTTCTGACTTAAAACGACTTTCAGAAAGTGGAAAAAATGAGCTGTCACATGAGAAACAACTCCCTTGTATAACTCAATTTAGTAATTAGCAATGGAAGCTTTGTAATTTTAAGAAAGCCAAGCCTCACGCATTATTCTGCTTCACTATACAATGTAAGGTGCCTTTAAAAAGTTACCTGGTTGCACAATATTTTACACTTTAAAATACATTATATATACTTATGTAAGTACACATACTAAAATATATAGAGAAATTATATCTACTGAAACACATACAGAACTTAAAATTAACTGGATAAGTTCTATAGGGATCAGAATATAAAAAATTCCACATACAGTAACTGATATTGGCCTTACCTGTAGGACTGTGAAGTTTCCTCTTCCTCCTCTCCATGCATTAGGTTCTGAACTAACTGCAGTATGCTCACCATATCCTGGCCACTGGGAGGGGAAACAAAACCACACTGAAGAGACACAAACAGGTAAATACCAGCATCTACAAGAGGCCATCTGGGACGCTCCACTTTTACTGAATGCTGAGTACAGCAACAGAAATGGTTCCCTGGTCTCAGAAAAACTGATCACAAAGATGAGAATGCTGAATCAATTCAAAACCCTGCTTGCTTATAGTAGGAGACTCAGGAAAACAAATCTACTGATACCTGAAAATTTCGTCTGAAAAGCCTGACTTGCCGACACTGAATTCTTATTGCTACACAGCCAACCAAAGCAGTAGCTAAGGATCCACATTTCACTTCACATGAACCAGCTTCAGCTCATAACTCAGCACATCTCTTAAACAATTCCCTCCAAATCTCAGTTTCTGGCAGACACAAGCTTCGTTAGACTTCTCACATGACACGGTAAAATTGGAAAAGAGCCACAACACCTCAACTTTTATAACTCTAACTAAAATTTACAGCAGTGTAAGAACTTACATTGACAGTTCAAATTGCTTTTTATTCATAGGGAAGATAACTCAGCGTCTCCACTCAAAACCAGGGTTAGTTTCTGCACAGCAGAGACTTAAATAGCTTTTGCAATATTTTCTGAAGTGCTAGCCTTAGCTCCTGCAGGATCATCTCCCACAGAGAACACAACCAATTTAAATTTTCATTTTCAGGTACAATGGTCTTACCTGCTTTATGCACAAGAGCTCTGTTTAATTTCTAAAGACAGCTGTGCTGAAAAGGTGGGAGGTTTCTGGGGTTTGGGTTGGGTTTCTTTAATTTGTTTTTCTTATTGTTTTCTACCTTATCAGTCTCACTTTTTTTTCTAAATCTGGCTACTTTAATTCAATAGAAGTTTATGTTTACTTTGAGTCTCAATCACAGCTGTAGGCACCACTACTTCATCAGATTCCAAGAGTTCAAAATTTCAGTCACCAAGGACGAGTAATCTTTTTTCTCTTTTCTACATGAGAATGAAAATAGTTGGGATGATTATAGTATCACTTTTTTTTTCCCCTATGTGAGTATGGGAAAAAGTTTATTATGGTGCCTGAAAAATGTTACCTTTTCTATTAACATAAGTTGCTTGGAAGACAAACACACTATGTGTAGTTGAAGATTTTGAAAAGAGCATTATCTAAAAATTGCTGCTGCCTACCTGCCTTGGAGTGGTCCAGGAATATCCTTCCGTGCATATTTCTTTTCATTTTCCTCCTCCACTTTCCTAAGTTAAGACACAGAATAAACTCCGTATTTAGTTTGTGTTTGATAACATCAAATATGTAATTGACTTTGACTTGCAGAAATGCATACAGACATGTATCTATTTTACCGATAACAGGTTCAGAAATAAACCAGATGAGATCAACACAAAAGTTTAGTTCAGATGGAATTAAAAAGTTCCCAAGTTGTTGGGGTTTTCAGTTCTTTAGCAGAAAGCTTAGAGAAGAATCTCACATATACAGGACTCAAAAATTACTTGCCCTGCAATAATAAAAAAAATTCCTAACTTTGAAAAACATACTTTTTTGGGTATTAGAGAACATGCATAAATATATATACATTTACTTTAAAAATCCAAGCATTTGAGAAACAAAGATGATTTGTATAGGTGTAAGCTTCAGAATGACAATGTGACCTTAAATTACCAGGAAAATGAGGGTTTTTTCTACTTAATGCCAGTGACACAAATAACACCCCCCCCGCCATCACAAACAGCTGTTGTTTTTTATTGTATCCTTTGCACACACCTCTGATTGTCTTCCAGCATCTTCATTGCTTCGTTCAGATTCTTCCCCATTTCTGCTAGAGTAGGGTCCACCATCTTTTAGGAAAAAGATAGCAACTTTCAAGAAAAGATCACAATCCATTGGTCTTACTACTGTCTCTACAATCTAATAAATCCTAGAAGGGGTTAAAAACTCAACATTTGGACCTAGAAAGACAAGAAAGTATCCTTTGAGACTGCCCTAGATGAGAAATAAAATGGCATAATTCCCTGTCATTTCCCCAGCAGACTTTTACAACTGGAGTTTTCAAAACAGATGAGAACACATCTAACCCAAATACTCTTGTCAACCTATTTTTTCCTATTTTTTTGTACCTTTAAAGCAGTTTTTAATCTTAACTAATGGGAGAAATTCCCTTTATGTAGACAAAACAGTGAAACTAACCTGGAGCAGGCAGCTAAGACAGGCTGACATGCAGCAATTATCCTCTAGCTGCACAGAACAGGCCAAAAATCCTGATCTCACTGCTGAAATCAGGTACCCACTGATATTGCCAGGATGGGAGAGTTTAAAAATCATGGAATTTATGTACCCTGAACCGATGACAAGCTCAAAGTATTCCCCAAAGAACTGCTCTGGCTTTGAAGAAGTCTCTTTCATAAACTTTAACCCAAGAGGCCTGACAGAAGCTTGTGACACTGACCCAAGACACCTGGACACTTATTCATTTAAGGATTAGATGCCATTTGAAGCTTCCAGAGAATGTGGAAGGTGCCATCTGCAGAGCCTGAAATAAATATACCCCAGTGTGAGGGTAGAAGGCAAAACCACTGCTAAGCCCCATCACGTTAGATGGCAAAACCCCCTGAGATACTGACCCCATTAGAGAGTCCCTTCTCCCTGCCTCTGCATAACCTCCATAAACTCAACACCACGCCATCACCCACGTACCAAAGACTCTGTGCTTACCACTGCAGGCTGCTGCTAAGGTTGGGGGGACAGAGGGAGACAGGGGTTGTTTAAAGAAAAAAAAATCCACGGGCAAACGCATTCACTCAGGCAGATGCAGACACAAAAGCAAATTTAATCACAGAAGGTAGTGGGATTCATTTACATGAGGATTTTACACTATTTTCATCCGGAAGACTGATCAAGAAAGGAAAAAAAAAATCCTTGAGAGTTACCATATGTTCAAAGACTATTTTTAACCAAATATTTTGAGATTTAACTCACATTACAGCAAGTGGTAGGTGGCTGAAAGAATCAGTAGCCGGGCATGGGCACAGTAATCAGACCAAGACTGACAATTCTGTATTTCGTGGCTTTGGAAGGGGCCAAATGTTTGGGAGAAGAACAAAAGAACAGAGAGTAATATTTTACTACCAGAACTCCCAGCATTCAGCAATAAATATGTTTTTACACTTTTACACTGACTTGTACAACAATCAGTATGAGGGCTATAACCTAATTAAGCACTGAGTGACAAAGCAGTACAAATACAAAAAGTTCCAGACCTCATCACATATTAAAAGAACCCAACAGACACTCCAAGCATTGAATACTCAGAAGAAAACAGACATAGCCAAAGGAAAAATATAAATTGGATGTTTGGCAATATGTCCATACATTTTGAATGGCTTCCAGAGTTGCACCATGTCAAAGAAACTCTGGAAAGAAGTTCAGAAAAAAAAATCAGTTTTGCTCCTGCAAGCCCTTAGGGGAGTGATTGGACTAATCTACTGATTGTGATTATCTCACATAATTTAATTTGGGCTGCCATAAAACATGATCAATGGCTAGAAGGCAGTTACTTGTTTGAACCTTCCTTAGCATCACATGCAAATATTCAAATAGAACTGTTGTAAATGAGGACTGGAGATTACAAAACATTACAAAACAAGGGCTCTGAGCTGCTTTTGTTTGCTACTAACATAAAATTCACCTGCTGAAATGACATCAGATGTTAAAAACTGCACATCCTTACCGTGTGACTCACCCTGTCTCACTAATAATTACACACACATGAAACCCTTCTGCCAGTAAGATGCCAGAATAACTACATAAAATACAGCTTTAAAGCTCCTAAGTTATACTAAGCTCCAAAAATTGCTATGAAATTCACAAAGTCCTTGAATGTTGATATGTGCTGAATTGGAAAATTAATCCCTTCTGATTTTTTCCAATTGCTAAGTGGATATGCAACAGCTTATTTTCTCCTCTGAATTCTGGAAGGAGAAAAAGCCCACCTTTACCTGCTGCATGTTGAACTTTCTATACACTCCTCCTCTGCTCACATTAGTAAGGGCATGGAGGTGGGAAGCAGGAGACTTTCTGCTGATCTTAAGCAGCAAGAAAAACAGGTGTGGCAAAGTTGCAGCAACAAACCATTTAGTTAAGAAAGGTTTCTGAATACCCGTTAATAACAAGAGCAGTAATAAACAGCGTATTTTTTCATGCTCTTGAACTGGTTTTACAAAGGACTGTGGGAGGAGTTCTTGAACACTCCCTCCTGAACCACAGGACAACACAGGTGTTTAGGGGGTTAAAGCAGCTGCAGGAAGTTTCTGCACTCAGTCCTTCCCCTGGATCACAGGCAGCCTTTGACCAGGGGAGTTACAAGACATGCAATCCTTCCAAGCTCTAAGGAGGAACCAGCCATGGCTTTTTCCTTCCACATGTCCATTCAGCATCCCAACACCTCCTGCCTCCTTCAGCCCCTCACAGACCCTGACACACCTCACTCAGCCTGCTTCGACTTTTATCATTCATTGCCTTCAAATGTGTTAATCCTAAGGTCATCCTGCAATAGCTTTGACTTGTAGTCACTTCCCTATTCTGTAACTAATCTGTCACTATTTTATTAAGTACTTTGAACTGTTTATGATTTTATAGGCAGGATATCACACCTTGGAGTCACTTGGCAACTGGGGAGAGGATAAGGGGCCATGTTCCAACTGTGATAAGAAGGAAAATTAATTGCAAATTCAAAAGGGAGAATGCTGCTTCTATACCAATGTTCTACAATCTTGATTTTGCATTTCTGTAGGCTGTACTCCTAATGAAATACATGATGATTTTCATCAATTTACATAAACTAATGTTGTGCAGAGCAACTCACAGGTGTAGCTCATTTTCCCCCTACATTATTATAGTGCCTTAAAAGAAACTTTTACCACAAAAAACCAAGAACCTCGAAAGTAAATTAATCTCAAATAATATCAATATTCCTCAGCCAAAAGAATATTGTTTTATTCTCCAGGGTAAAAAAAAATTAAGATATCAAAAAAAGCAGACTCTTCATGACTGCTTGGCTTGAATAAATATGGCACTGTGTCATCACAAGGCTTCTGCTTGTAGATATTCACTCTTTTAATCTTTATTTATTCCCTTGACATGCACCAGGACCTTAATGCAGCTCTGCTGCCCTGAGTTTTCTGTAAACTTACCAGGATGTTGTGGTAAATAGCACAGTAACAAAATACAAGAGCCACAGGCTGAGCAAAAAACCAAAACAGTTTTCATGTTTAGGGAAAATATTGCTGTAGAGACAGCAAGAAGTTACAAGGAAAGAATTTGCACTATTTTACCATTGACAAAGTCACCTAACTTGAAATTTAAAATCCTTCAGAAGATTGGTCACTTCTATTAAAATCCAAATGGGGAAAAAAAATAGAATAGTTCTGTTAAGGCAAACCTCTGAAATATAACACAGGCTTCCAGAATTATTTAAACAAGTTCAGCCCAATAAAAGATTTCTGATTTTCAGATAAAATTAATTGTAATTATATCACTTATTACACACAATACCTTAAAAAATGCAAAAAAATTTCTGCTGAAACAAAGTAATTCGCAAAATCAAACCAAGAGATTTTTGGTGTACACACCTGTGTGTCAGATTATACAATGGTTTTCATCGCAGTCCTACCATGCAATGTTTTCAATTCTCAGAAAGTTTCTCATCTGCTAAAAAAATATTTTTCCATTTGCTAGACCCTAATGATTGCAATCATGCAACCTCACTGCATTACAGCTCATTAGTTGATTGTACCAAAATGGTTATGAAAAATACAGAGTTGCAACAAATGTTAATACACGTTTAAAAGTATTTATCACGTCACTGGCACCCCGCTAAGCTACATGTACAAATACACAGCAAGGAGAGAATCTATGATGCAAATAAAAGACAGTCTGATATCTATTATGACAATATTTAAATAATGTCCACGAGATAAGTAGACAGACATTCTCTGCAGAAAAATGTATCCCAGCTTGAAGGAATTTCAACTATACCTGGGGAGAAGACTTCTGACATATCATGCTCCAGACTTGATAAACTGGAAATTGTACAGATTTACCACAATCTTAATCAAAGACTATTCCAGGAGGGCACTTACTGCTAAATATCCAGAAGACCATAATTGAATTATGGCATTTTATTATACAGAGGACTACAGCTTTTATCACACGAGGAAAAAAGCCACGACAAATAAGAGAGGAAGTAAACCAAATGATAATCCTTGATAAATATCTATCTGCATGTATGGAAAAATCAGACATGCAAGTTTTTGCAGACCATTATAGACTATTCCTCACATCAAGAACAATCAAAACATGGACTTCATTCCATTCTTACACTGTGTTTATTGCTTTTTATGATGAACTAGTCAAGCAAAGAACTTGGTCAGTACTACACTTGCCCTGTACTAAGGCATCTTCTTTAAATAACCATGTATAATACGAGTCTTCTCTTTGAGTCCAGTTCATAGACAGTATACTCCAAACTATTTCAATGAAGTTTTACTTAAATAATTAAATTTTTCAGAACAGGCAGGAGTAATTTCTGTCAGCACGAGTAAAGAACCTAAGCTTTTAAACACTGACAAATACACTGTAACAGTGTATTCTTCATGAAGCTTGTAATATATCGAACTTATTTTTGATGTATTACCAGCCCATTAGCCACGTCAGAAGGATACTTCCTGAATTTCCTAACCATTTTACTGGAGCACATCCCATCCAAATTCCTCTGGACCATCCCAAGGATAATATCAGACCGAGCATGCTGCATATAGTAAATGACGCAAGGAGGGGCGTGTGCATTCACAAGCTTTAAGCACACAAAGTACTCGTTATTCCCGAGGCACACGGTCCCCACAGACACCGAGGGACGGGGACAAGCTCCGGGAGGGGCAGGACCCTCGGGCCCCAGCACAGGTGCGGAGCAGCCGCTGCCCAGCGCCACTGACTCACTGTGACAGAGGCAAACAGGCTCTGTCCGGCACTCACGGCACTGCAGAACCAATATTTGCTTTCTACAGTGCACCGGGCAGCAGAGCAAACACAGGGCTGCGAACGCCTCCATTTCAATTTAAAAAAAATGGGTAAAATAATAATTTATTTACTAATATTTCCTCTTCTATCCTGCCGAAGGCTAACACTCTCAGGAAATAAGCTCAATNTCGCGCGCTCACCTGGGCAACCGGTCCGCCCCCCGCCGCACGTACCACCGCGCCGCGCCGGAGGAGGGGTGCGCGGCGGCCTGACTGCGCACGGCGCGGCGGGGCCGGCCCTTCGCTCGGCGCACCGCCTGAGGTCGCTCCCCCCTACGCTGGCTNCTGCCCAGCGCCACTGACTCACTGTGACAGAGGCAAACAGGCTCTGTCCGGCACTCACGGCACTGCAGAACCAATATTTGCTTTCTACAGTGCACCGGGTAGCAGAGCAAACACAGGGCTGCGAACGCCTCCATTTCAATTTTAAAAAAATGGGTAAAATAATAATTTATTTACTAATATTTCCTCTTCTATCCTGCCGAAGGCTAACACTCTCAGGAAATAAGCTCAATCTTTTTTTTTAAAGAAAACAAAAAACCCGCTCCTAAAGCATTTCCTGATAGTTACCCTCCCCAGTTCCTGATCCGGGACACGGATGCCGGTCACACCGGCGGCTGCGGGGGGGAGGGGAACACGCCTGGGAGCTCCACTGCTGCCCCAAAGCTCCGGCAGGCAAAGCCGCCTNCGCCGCGCCGGAGGAGGGGTGCGCGGCGGCCTGACTGCGCACGGCGCGGCGGGGCCGGCCCTTCGCTCGGCGCACCGCCTGAGGTCGCTCCCCCCTACGCTGGCTGGTGGAACAGTCCCAGAGAGAGCCCGGGTCAGTGACAGACATTGGCGCATGCGTAGGGAGCGTGGTCCGGCGGCCACGGATGCCGGAGTTCGAGTCCCCGCCGCGGCGGGTATTGGCAGGCCGGACCCCGGCAGGGCTCTGCGTGGCTCCAGCCGTCGCGAACTTCTCGGTTGTCACCCGGCTGTCGCCTACGGGGGCACCAAAGCCTTTCCTCCGCCTACGGGTCCCGCGCCGGAACGCTGCACAACCGCGGCGGACAGCACGCACCTGCCCGTGGGCTCCCATCCGACAAGAAGCCCCGGGAGACCCAAACCCTGGGCTTTTCCCGAGCTGTATTTCTGTTCTTCCAAGCTGGGGTTACTTTTCGGTACATATCCCTCGTCATATTGCTATTATTTAATGGCACTCTAAGCTGGCGTTGTTTTGCGAAGGAAGGGCAGCCCCTGGGCCCTGACACAACGTGTCCGCTCTACACTCTTATTAAAATTTACTTAAATCTACAAGCCATCCATGCCTATTTTTAGTCGTTCATGGAAGATTTCATGATAGTTTAAAAGGCATCAATCCAGGTCACAGAGCGAACTTCCACCTCCTGCCTGGAGATGGTTCCCTCAGTCCAGCCTAAGCCCATTGCCAGGAGCCAGGGGAAACTCCCGGCGCTCCCGGGGGCGCTCCTTTCCTTCCGTGGCCACGGGGGCTGTCTTGCACGACACGAGCCACCCTTGGTGTCACCTCACTACGTCGACTTCAGATCCGCTTTGTGGCACTGGTTCTGTGTGTACAAAGCTGTGTACACGAGTCTCTTCAATAACCTCACATCACTCGTGGCTTTCTCCTCAAGTTGTCTCAGGAGCAGAGGACAAAGCAGAGGAACCCCACGGCCTGCTGCTGCTCAGCAGATGTGCATCGGCCCTGCTCAGACTGCAAAACAAAGGCAAAATTGAAAAGAAAAAGGCGTAACCTACTCATGTAAGCACACAACAAGAAGATAATCTTAAAAAGATAATAAGGAAACAGTGCCTAGTTTTCATTTGTCACTCGATAGTTGCGGCACTAATGCACAGTCCTACTTAGAGCAAAGCCCAGGCGACACAGTCACCTACATCTTCGGGGTGAATGCACAAGCACTTGAGAAGCGAGCCCACGAGCTGACGTCTGGCTGCCCTGCCGTCATCCAGCACCCACCGGGGCCCGGCGTGGGGAGGGAGCCGGCCCTCCCTGGCAGAGGGAGCGTTCCGGGGCCGCGGGGATGGCGGGGCGGCGGCGGGCGGGCCCGTGGGAAGGAGGAGGAGGAGGAGAAGGAGGAGGAAGAAGAGGCGGAAGCGGCGGCGGGCGATGGCCGGGGCGCTGCGGCGCGGGGTGCGGCGCTTCCCCTGGCTCTGCAACGTGCTGCTCTACGGGGGGCTGTTCGCGGCGGGGGACGCGGCGCAGCAGCTGCTGCGGGGACAGCCGCCCGACTGGGCGCAGACGCGGCGCGTGGCGCTGGTGGCCCTGGCCTTCCACGGCAACTTCAGCTACGTGTGGCTGCGGGCGCTGGAGCGGGCGCTGCCCGGCCGCCGCCCGCCCGCCGTGCTGGGCAAGGTGCTCTGCGATCAGCTCCTGGGCGCGCCCGTCGCCGTCCTCGCCTTCTACACGGGTGAGTGCCGGGGGCTCCGCCGCATCGCGACCCGCCCCTGGCTCTGCCAGCGCGCCCCGGCAGCGGCAGCGGCATCCACCCCAAGGAGGCCGGGCTGGATGGGGACCCCCTGCCCGCCTGGCGCGGCTCCCGCACCCCAAAACGCCGCTGCCCGGGCGCTCGGAGCGGGGGCCGCGGCCGGGGGGCTCCGCACACCTCGGCAGCTCTTCCTGAGGATGCCCGCGGGGACCGCGGGTGCTGAACCGCCTGAGGCGCTTCAGAGCTTTCCATGAGGGGTGCTGGACCAAAGGAGGCCTGCCCTGAGCTCGGTTGGGCCCGTAGCTTTTAATTAGCAACAAGGAATGCAAAGCACCTTACAAGGATTGTAGCATCCATGTCTGTTTGAATTGCTGTGCTCCGTTCTCAGCATCAGCTGTCTCATTTTTCAAAACACAGCTGTAAATGTCAGGAAATGCCATGGTTCAGCGAACCAGCTTCTGCTGTGAGAGAAATAAAAAAAAATAAAAATAAAGCAGATTTATAGAAATAAAGCATGCTACTAATGGCTAATCTCAAAAGCTAACAAGTAACAAGATACTTTAAAGAAGTCTAGTATCTATTTCAGAAATAAAGATGAGGGAATAAAAAAATTCATAGATGAGACTAATGTAATTAAATGCTCTCATTTAACTTAAACTTGAATGTGGTAGAAGAGTGAGACAGGTCCTCTGTTTGTCTGGGATTGGGAGATCTGCATTCTATCACTCCAACAGGGATATCATTCAATTTGTGATTGAGGAGAAATGAAGTAAAAAAAGAAGTCAAACACCAGATACTTGTCTCAAAATCTTAACTATGTCACTGCTTAGGCTGAGAATTGCCCAAGGACCAGAAGGATCTGAAGTATCAGAAAGGGGATAGTAAAAGTCCCTAAATTGGGTAGCAGTAAAATAATGTATCCATTGAGAGATACTGATAACCCCAAGGCATGGGAATACCTAGAAAGATCCTAGAGTCAGACTAAGGAGTCTCTGCTTATGTGCAAAATGCCTTATTCTCTCTCTCAGGGTTGTGAAAGGTGCTTTCATCCTCTCTGTTCCACCACTACACCACTGGTGCGTGGTATGGCAGAGAAACAGATGCTACAACACCTGTACACCCAGTAAATCCCAGCTGATCTCGGGTGTCAGTGCTGGGAGTCAAGTCAATAGATGAGACTTGATGTAGCACTATCAGGTAGTCAGAATGGTATTTTTGTAACAATACCAGTTTTTCTTGCAAAGATATAATAATGTATTTTGAGAAGGGTCTGAGATGTCACTGGAAAATGTGAACATTTCATTTTTTGCATATTTTCTGATTGTTGTAAATAATTTACCACTAGGTATGAGCATCCTTCAGAGGAAAGAGGACATCTTTTCAGACTGTAAAAAGAAATTTTGGAATACATATAAGGTGAGGCAAGCAATTTGCAGCTAAACAANTTGATTATGTATAGGAAGCTTTAAGTACCAGCAGTCACGTGAAGTGAAGGCAGTTTCTTTCTTTCTTTTTCTTTCTTTCTTTCTTTCTTTTCTCTCTCTCTCTCTCTCTCTCTCTCTCTCTCTCTCTCTCTCTCTCTCTCTCTCTCTCTCTCTCTCTCTCTCTCTCTCTCTCTCTCTCTCTCTCTCTCTCTCTCTCTCTCTCTCTCTCTCTCTCTCTCTCTCTCTCTCTCTCTCTCTCTCTCTCTCTCTCTCTCTCTCTCTCTCTCTCTCTCTCTCTCTCTCTCCCCCTCTCTCCCCCTCTCTCTCTCCCCTTCTCTCTCCATTATTTGATTATGTATAGGAAGCTTTAAAATATGAAATGTACAGTGTTTTTATACATAACATTTGCACCCAGCTCTGTTTGAATGACAGCCCTACAATACAACACTGATTCAGGGTTTTTTTCAGTTTTTTTATCTTTTGTCTTAAGAACCACCCACGTACCAGTGTTTAGTTAGTGATACTATTGACAACACTTACATGCATGCATATTAAAATCGTTGATTACAGAGACACCTTCTTTGAGAATAATTTTTAGCCTGTACTTTTCAGTGACAATCTTCTCACTTGCAGAAACAAAACCTCTTGTTTTAAGAAGGCTTTGCTATAAACAGCTGGCTTTGATTTGCATTTCTGCATACGCAAGACAAAATTATACGTGCTACCTCAGAGCTGAGCAAGCTGAGAATATTCAAGGTTTCTCAGATGCAAGAAGCATGATGGATTAGCAGGGGAAAAAAGTAATAGGAGAAAATGTGATTGCAATGTGAATTTCTCTTCATATTGTAAAACTATATAGGTAGGATGGAAAAGGATTATTTTTAGTCCTATGGAAGATGATTCTAAAAGCAGCACCCAGTATAGCCTATCAAAACATAAGGTTTCTATCAGCCTTATGTTCTATGAGTAAATTATCCATTGATTTTTCTAAATATGCCTTACGTGTATGAGTAAGTAGAAGGAGCATTGCAAGTGTGAAATAAATAGTGTTCAGTGGTATTTTTTATTAATGGCTGAAACAAATGTTCGCATGTTTAAACATTTGTTCACCCATCTGGTAAATGTGTTTATTGTGTCTGGTGTCAGATGTCTGTGAAGACTTAACTGTGCTTAGGGTTTTGTATTTAAAATGAGTTAGAATAATGTGTTTGAAAAACTCAGAGCATAGAGGCTCATGAAGATGAGTAGAAGTTGGATGTGGCAACCTCTAGGTTAAGCAACTCCATTTGTAATTGAACAGCTTTTATTAACTTCACTCAAATACGTTTCAGTCATCACTGAATGTGGAAAAAATGGATCTTGGTGGTTGAAATCCATAACCATAACAAATGATTTGTTTTCCTTTCAGACAGGACTGATGTACTGGCCTTTTGTGCAGGTGAGTTCTCAGGGTGACTCTGTGAGCCTTCCCCTGCCCTAAAACCCGGTCCTGTGCAGCCGCTCTGTGTCTGACCCCGGGAGAAGCAGTGGAGGTGTTGGGTGTGTAACAATGCCTGGAGAACTAACTGAGCTCTCCTTCCAACACAGCTGTCAAACTTCATTTTGATCCCAGTTCACCTGCGAACAGCTTACACTGGCCTCTGTGGCTTTGTCTGGGCTTCCTTCATTTGCTTTTCCCAACAGAGTGGAGATGGCACAGCAAAGTCAGCATTTATGTGGCTCCAAGGAGAGAAGGTCAATGCGGATGAAGAATCATCAGACAAATAAGAACTTTAGTTCTGAACACATTCTAAGTTGCTAAACTGGATTTGTGAAAGCCAGTAAATCACATTGCAGCCTCATTGTTGTGTTTAAAATAAGCAGTTATCTCAACATTTGGTGGTTAGTATAAGCAGTGGAACAGTTTGTCTTTGTGCCTGTTTATTTTTCATAAAAGAGGCCAGTTGTATATTGACATTTAATAATTTTCATGCTGTCAGCCCATCTCATCTGGGAACAACTGACTTACAGGGCAATGTAAGCATTTGCACATCATGTCAGACTGCCTCACTGGGGAGAAATATTAACTGTAATTTAATTTTCAAGCAACTTGTAACTGCTAGAAAAAGGGGAATAGAACATTAAATCATCAGTTGTCGGACTTGACAATTGTTATCAATGCAAGATTACTTTGCAGAACAAAATTTAATGGATTCCATATCTAAAAAGTGGCATTGAATCTGTTTCATTGAGAGGAAACAAAAGTGCTGCGTTTGTAGAGCCCACTTTTCTATGGGGCCAACTTGTTGTGTTCTACATGAAAATTTATATAGGAAATGAATTATTTCGTAGAATATACAACCCTGAACTATATTTGTACATGTTTTATCTTAGCTGGGAGAATAAAGATTACTTTGGTCAGAGCCCTTTGGGGTGGGTGCTGCCCATTGACCCTTGGGGTCAGTCAAAAGCAGCTCCTGTATGGTGGAACCCCCCCAGGCAGTGCAGGGAGCTTTGTTCAGCCACTGCTTCCTTTGCTCCTCAAGGGCCAAGGGTACATGGGAGTCTTGACTCCTCTACTTTCCAGCTGTTTCATCATGCTGAAGATATAATTAAAATTTTGAAGAAAAAGAACATGGGAAGAAGGTAACATGAAAGGCAGAATCGAGCTATATATATATCAGGAACTTCCATTTCTTCCTCAAATGGCTTTTAAACATTCCTATTCATAGCAGACACTGGGTAATTATACATAGGAGACTAGGAGAAGGTGAAAATTAATTATGGATTTGCTTTGTCAGCTTGAGGATCAGGTCTGGATACAGGTATTTTTTATATGTGCATATGTATCTCAAAACAAGAACTGTACAAATTTCTGTGATTGCAGTAAGTTGAAATCAGACCAGTAAGGGAGCCCTTGCTATATTAGAATGGGATTTTATGCCTTGAAGTTACTAAATCGTAAACTTGAAAGAGTATCTGATTTAATGGGTCTGATTCTAAAGAGAAGACTCATCCCTCTCTTACAACAATAATAAACCACTTTGAGGAATGTCTGAATTCCTCAGTCTTGTCTAAATAGTGTACCAAAGCCCGCTTAGGCTATAAATATCCATTCTTTTGGCCAGCAGCTGTACTACTTAACATGTTGCTAACAATTATTTGTCACTGTAGGAGCCCAGTGCTGCTTAGCTGAGAAAGGAAAAGGGATCATGCAAGCACTGCCCAATCTATTTCAGGTAAAATCAACTTGTTTAGCATAATCCAGTGGTCAAGAGTGATGCAAAGTGCCCATATGGCTTTGACCAGAGCACTGCAGCAGTGGGAGGAGGGTGGAAGGCAGGGGGCTGCTTCCACAGCCTGTTCTGCTGGCAAGCAGGTGGAGGGGGTGCCTTCCCTCTCAGGATGGACAAGTCACTGCAATTCCATCTTCAGCTGCCCAGGCAGATGTGGAAGAGCACACCTGCCTACAGCCTTAAGGTGGAATTAATTTTAATTGACTTTTGACGCCTTTGGCGTGGACATCTCCAGTTTGGCTAATTGGTTGAAGCTCTGTATGTTGAAATGTGCACTGTAAGGGCTCCTTTCTCTCCATCTGTAACATGGAGGCTCAGATGACTGGCTGCTGTGTCAATAGCTTCTTTGTAGATGCTTGTATTTGGTGAGTTGCATTCCCCTGCTGGATGTTGCTGCATGAATCACAAAGTGTGAATTGAGCAGTCCTGATGCTGGACATCCCGGGAGGAGTAGAAATGCACAGAGGAACTAACTGCATTTTGTCTGTCTATTTAAAAAATGAGTGAACAAATGCTTCAGACAGCTATAGCTGTTAAATTGCTCTTGTGTGTATAAAGTCCTCAGGATAAAGAAGCAATTTCAATAGTGGTTTTTTTCTGTTGATATTTTTTGGGATCAGACTGGTACTCTAAAGTCTGTTCTGTTTAGTAAGAGCTAAAAGTTTCAGGGGTGTGCTAATTAAGTATTTAACTTTTTTTTACAGATGCTATTTATTTTTATTTCTGCTTGTGCCTTAGGTATTTAATGATTAATAGCATTCACTTGGAGAAGGGAACTGGAAAATAATGTCATTACAAGGAGAATGAAATGCTGTTGGTTTGCTGTAAGCAGCATGTGATGCTTTGCTGTTAACTCAGAGCAAAAAATCTTTCTTCATGAGTATAGTTGGTAAAACTGTATCCCCAGATGAATCAAGAATTTATAACTCATGAGCTGCATAATGCTGATGCCCTTCGTCATCAGGACTAACTAATAAATGAAAGATGCATATTTTATTTTAAATGGCTTTAAAGCTTATACAAAGCTGTGCTTTTTTGCTCTTGCTTTTGTGCTGCCAACTTTTTGCTAGGGAATTTGAGCTAAATCCTGTTTTGTTTTCAAGTTTCTCTGGCTGGGGAGTTCAGGATTTCTCTCCATCTTTTATTACTTGAAGTACAGTTCTTTCCTGTAATGGAAGCCTGTGGCTCTTATATTTCAGTAGACTTTAGATCCTGCATAATCCTTTCACTTTCTCTGTTTCTCTTATTAAGGCACTTGACAGCTAAGTAACACAAATCCCTTTTCACATCAAAAAATTTGTGTTCTTTCCCTTTTAATTATGAGCAATGATTGGTCTGACAAACCTTTCAGACCCAGATAATGCAAAATAATGAAGCTGCATTGGGACAATTTCTCAGTGTGCATAAATTAATGGACCTTCTGAAGATTTTCTTCCTCTGACAGTTTAGTCTGAAGACTTAATCCCTTAGTTGTTAGAGCCTTCATTATTTCTTGATGCCTTTTGGGCTTAGAAGATTAATTTCACAGAATGGTTGAGAAGATCAATTTCACACAATGGTTGAGGTTGGAAGGGACATCTGTATGTCCATCCCTGGCCATCTAGTCCAACCCTATTTGACACATATGTAAACTTTTGTTTGCTTCTTCTAGCAACTCAGTATTTTCCTGGGGGAATAAAAAAAGGAATAAGAAGAAGATGGGCAAGATTTATCCTAATGTCTCTCTGCTACTCTTTCAAAAACAGTCATAAGGGCTTTATGACTATTTCCAGGAATTGCACTGATCTTACTGCCAGCTGAACATGGAGATTTCCATAACCAACAGGATGAACAGAATTACACATCACATAGGTGCTCAGGAAGGAGCAACACACTGCCAGTAGCTATTAGGCCTGCAGTCAGGTGATATTTTTATGTCACGGATCTTCTCTAAGATCAAATGGGATGAGCAGACATTCATATCAGTTCCAGCTCCATGTTATTCTGGATGGCTGTGGAGATGTGAAGTCTGAATTTGATAAAATGAGAATTTCCAAATTTATTTTTCTACTGCAAATCTTTTACGTAAATGAACCTTCTGTGCTTACTAGTATGCTAAATACATCCTTCGTGGAAAATTCACCAGAAGGCCTCTGTCTTTTTCACACCAGAAGCACCCACCCAGTAACACAGCATAAAATAACCAGTTCCTGCTGCAGCAAAGGTGGAACTGCCTCTAGTCTGTTGCCATATCTGATATGTCGAGTTCTCTTTATAGAACAACCTTTGAAATCTATGCAGCTTCAGCCTTCCAATTCTCTGCTGTAAGTGCCAGTGCTTCCTGCTTGTGTTGCTGCCTCTACTGCTAGTGCCAGTCCAGTGAGATGTGCAAGAAATACTTGCATTTTACTAAAATAATGAATTTCAAATTGACTGAAATTGTCTATGTTTTTGTAAAGGCATAATAAACATTAAAGGCTGTTCTTTGGTCTATCTTTAACTCCTATGTGTATAAACAAAGCCAGATTGTATGTAAAGTTCTTATGGGATCTTCATGGACCACATGCAGAAAAAGCTGTTTGATGTCACAGACCTTAACAAAGCAGCAGAGTAAAAACTAAGCAGGGATTATTCACTCCCTTTAGAGTTTAGTTACATACATTGTCATCTGCCATTTCTGAATAAATTTAGAACAGAACTCCCATCTTCAAAGACATGCTGAAGCCAGTGGACTTCTATTAAAAAGATGCAAAATTTTGATATAATTATTTCTTTAGATAATTAATGTATTTGCAGAAGGAATGGAAGAATTCAACTAGGAAAAAGATACAAACAACTTTTCTAGAGAACAGAGGTTAGAAATGGGGTCCTTACTGAAGGACTTCACTCAGTCAAGTTTGTGTGCGATACTCTTGGGAAGGAAATGGTTCAGAAGATTTGAGGCTGAAGGGAGTAATATGTTCCACAACTGGAAGAGAAACACCACCTCCATTCCCTGCTGTAACTTCTTGTATATTTAGAATGAGGAGGAAGCTTTATGGAAAGATTTCAAGTTGAAAAATTCTGTTTCACAGACTTCATGGCCAATGCGGAGAAAAAGGATCACTCAGTCTGAATCCTTGGGTAATGCAAAGCAAAGAGTTCTTCCTGAACCAAACCAGTGATGTCGAGTCCAATGCCACCTTCTAGGAACTTATCCAAATGCTTCAAGCAACAGAGGATCTTCCGTGTCTCAAAGAAATTATTTATGTGTTCTTATGAAATTTTATTACCTACCCACATCAATCTAGCCTTAACATTCTAATAAAATGTTACTCCCTTTCTGACAAGATTTAAAGACTTGGTACAAAGCCTTCTGTGTACATGTAAGCAAAATTTTTGTTTATTCCTTGGATAGACTATAATAGGTTTAGCTCTGTTAGCCCTTTGCTATGTCATTCTTGAAGCTCATTTGCAACAAGCAACTTTTTTGCTGTGCAACCTCTAATTTGAAATGTAGACAGTAATGCTGTATTAATCCCAGTGAATTTCACATATGACTCAGATCATATTTTTTCTATCTCTGCCTAATATTCCCATTCTTAAACAGCCAAGGACTATCTGTCCTCTCTTAATGTCCAAGTTGCACTAAGAATTCCCATGCACTTGCTAGTCCACAATGTCTGAAGTTACTGTAATCCATTTTAAACAAGAACAAAGAATGCAGATTACACATCTGTATGTGTTGCATATACTTTTCAACATCATCCACCCTAATAAACACTGCCTTCCCATTTTTTTGCAACTTATTAATTTATTGTGGTAGTGCCTAAAAATATTGCCCCTTGTATCCAGATAGAAAAAAAATTTAGTTCAAAGAATATAGTAGAATGTATCATTCCCTGCTATGCAACACTAGTAGCAATTACACCTTTTTGTGCTGAAAGAAACCTTGGGCCTGGAAAAGCCTAATGAAGTGTGAAGTATGGTCAGAAAAGGCATTGTCAAGGACAGCTCTGCTATAGCAGCAGGTACATGAGAGAACTTCAGAAACTGAAGGATGAGTGATTTTGTTTGCTGTGTTCAGGGAAAGCCAGTTGTGGAGTGGGGCTGTAAAACAACAGGGAAAAATGACAGCAGGTGAGTGTACACGCACATGGGGGTTGTGTAAGTGGTGGAACAGGGGACACCTATGCTAATGCTCCCCTCTGCCAGAAGACCTTAAAAATGAGATATTGATAAGTCACCCTTTCCCTTTCACACCCTCAAGACCGACAGAATCAAAAAGAGACCAGGAGGGAGCATGGATATGTAGCCTAGTGGGTAGTTCAGTCACTAGAGATTTTGAGACAAAATTAGAGATTTTGGGAACTGGCTGGGAATGAGAACTGTCTCCCCTTTCTGTCACTGTGCTTTATCCAGTTACAACAGAACCAAAATGCATAAGCACCCAGATGGCTGTGATAAATACAGGGTTTGGCCCATATGGACTCAAACCATGCACACAAAGTTCTGCACCACATGAGATCCTTTATCTGTGGAGGAAGTGTCAGCTTCATTCTGAACTGTGTGTCCTTCTACAGGTTGTAACTTGGTGGCAGAGTAATTTAAGTTACAACTCTTCCCTGGAATGAGTATTTACTGTAACTAATGTGCACTTAGTGTGTGCATACATGAGAACAAACCCTCATTATTCTTTCTTTGATTTGTCAGGATAGCAGCTTTCCTCTCATTGCTCAAATATTTTAGAAAGAAAATACAAGTTTTGATGATTCTTCTTTCCGCCTCTAGTTGTTTGGTTTTTTCCTGTTTTATGCTGGCCTGGAGAAATTCTACTTCTGAGAGACTGGTGCCCTGTGGTGTTCTTGTTTTGCCATTGCTTACACCTCTCTAGGAATTAAAAACCACCTTTGCTTACCTACTAATTGTGTTCAGCTGCTCCCATTTCATGCATCACATACTTTTACATCCAAAATGTAAGAAGACTCTTAACTGCAGCTGATTAGCCATGACAGGCCAATGACATTGAAGGATTTTGTATTAGTTCTACATCTAGTTCAGAATGGTCATCACACAGAAAGGGATTATTATGTGTTCATAACTACATTTGATGACTCATGGCAATTACCCATGCAGTGTTTTGCTTACTGTTTTGGGGCAGAAATTGGCAAAAAAATCCAATGGAACACAGGGACAAACACAGAGAGAAATTCCAATTGTAAAGAAGCCCTTTCAGAATTCATGGCAGTGACTTTATAGCTTCCAGTTCCAGTGAGGGGAGTAGTGAAATGGCCCACAGAAGTGAACTTGCTTGTTAGGATGCAGGGGTAATGGAGCACGGACACTGCATAGGGATGTGCATCAGCAAGACACTGGCACAGTATCTTTGGGTGCCTCACAGCTTGCAGGCAGTTTTGAGTTCTCTCTGTGAGACACAAACTTGGGTAGGTAAAATGGA
Source organism: Nicator chloris (assembly GCA_013400495.1). Taxonomy (NCBI): domain Eukaryota; kingdom Metazoa; phylum Chordata; class Aves; order Passeriformes; family Pycnonotidae; genus Nicator; species Nicator chloris. The sequence goes on along the minus strand of WAAE01001595.1, from coordinate 280,988 downwards.
AGCTGACAGAATGTCACCTCTACATTTTGGACGATGTGAAATGAGAGAAGGCTCAGAACCTGAGGGAGCCATGCCTGGAGCTGTGTGCTGCTGCGTTTGCAGAATTTACACAGGATGTTTATTACTTCAGAATGGACTTGCCCATATACACACTGAAATATTACTTGTTGCCTGCTGTGTTTGCAAGTCTAAAATAGCCCAGACCAATTTATCTCAATACCTAAATTTACTGAACTCAAACATCTGTTTTTCCTTGTAGCTATGGACACCCATTACTGATGCAAAAGCCACCTGCAGAATGACTCACCTGCACAACAGTCAGTCCAGTCATACCACTGGACTTGGCTCCAAATGCCAAAAGTAAGACTCTTACAGAGGCAACTTCATTACCCATGGTATTAGTAATGCATCTGACAGATGCTATAGCAGCTTTGTCTGTGAAATTTGTATCTTAAAAAGACAGTGAACACAGGAAGAATTCACTAAGACAAAAGTAAAATGGAAAACAAAATTGTTCAGTGAAGTATGTTTCTGAAATCTCTGTTTTGGTCAGAATTGCAGCTTTTGAAGTGCACGGATTTTTTCCATTCTTTCCACCAGACATTTATGCCCTTACTCTTTGTTGCTGCATCTCCCAAATTTCTGCTGTGTATTCTGACCTTCCATAGAAAAAAAATAGCTGACATAAATCTAAGTAAGTCATGTCTGCCATGGGGCATCTGTGATGCTGACAGAGGCTAGAGAGCAAGAGATAGAAGAGTGGATTTGCCAACTGTTCCTGCCTAGCTATAGCTCCTGGTGGCAGGATTTAGTGAGAAATGGGAACTGAAGCCACTGGGGAAAATGACTGCAAGAGCAAAGTGCAACTCTGTTTCTCTACCAGGCATTATGTTGTGAGCAGTGAGAAGAGACCCACATTTTTGTATTTTCTGCATTAACAGTGCTTTCAGCAGAAGAAAACCAGCCTTCATGAGTAAAGGAATGCATTTATAATTTATATTGCTGGGTCCACTGAAAGACATCATCAGTAGGAGAGAAATTTAATTCCACTGACAAATGCAGCAGCAGCAGCAATGCTTCAGAGTCACAGTAACAAAAATGCTGATAATACATTAGCAAATAATTGATACATCCTTGGGCCCTACTCTTGCAAAAACTTTTGTGCAAATGACCTCAGCAGGGTGGCTTCCACACACCTGTTCTTACGTACAACACTCTGTAGAACTGGAACTTTACTGGATTTTGGAACTTTTCAAAATGGGCAGGTGAAAACTTCCTAATTACAATAAATCACCTTATATATTCTTTGCTTTATGTGAGTAAATTCTTTGCACTCGAGTTTCTGGCTAGTGGGTGTTTTTCAGCCATACTAACAAAAGCAGAGCTTTAAATATTCAACTATTTCTAGGATAACTCCCCCATCTCCTAAACAATGCAGTTGGATTGTAATTACCTAAAAAACTTGAAAGGATGATTTGAAATTAAACAGTCCTTAGAGCCACTAAAAACTGGCCCTTTTCCCCTATCAGCCTGTTTCCCTTAGTCCCACTCTCATCCAGATCCCAGATGGACTCTTATTCCTCCCACACTTGTTTTCCTCACTTTTACCAGTGAGTCAGTCCAGCCCACCCCAGCAGGCAGCTGCACTGTCACCCAAAATCAGCTGTGCAGAGTCCTGTCACCAGCTTTTCTGCTTGACTCACAGCTCTGTTTGGGCTCTGTCGCTAAAGGCCAAAGCCAGCGAGGATGAGACACTGCACAGCCAACAAGAGCTGTTCCAGCATGTCTGGTGCTCAATTCATGGCACATCTCTGGGGACCACAGCTGACAGAGAAGAATCAGAGTGCCCTGAAGATGTCCTAAAACTGTCCAGCTCATCTTGTTGGCTAATTCCAATTCTCAGGAAGACAAGTAGAGAAATTTTCAGTTACAATTTTAAAAGCAATGTGGAGGTTTTCTCGCCTCCAGCATGTGAAGCACTCCTCAAATAAAATTGTTCACACAATAGCATTGATGTGTGCCAGCCCATTTAGTAAGTGTACCACTGAATCCAGAGGTGGTATCTTTGAAGCGTTGATGATTAAGGACAAGGTTTTGCAGGCAAAAGTAGGTGACAAACAAATGAGCTTTCCCAGTACTCACCCAGAGTACCCCATGATTCTTTATAAATGAGGGAAAAAGTGCTAAACCCCTGATTTGCTGTGGGGCACTGGACAACCTGCCTAACTGCTGCTTCATTGTCTTCATGTCAGAAATTATACCACTCACAGTCAAGAGCAACGTGATCTCACTAGGAAAGGTAATCTCCAACTGTAAAATGCCATTCAGATTTCATCCATAAAACCTCCCCTACAATAAAAGAAAAAACTTGGTAATAACAATAATAATCACCACACTTGTGCTTCTTGCAAAGTCATTTCCTTTATTCCCAGCAGGCTGCATAAGCAGCAAAGCTGCGTGCTGATAAAAAATGAGAGACACAAAATCTCATCACTTGTTTGAATGTTGTCCTCTGGCTCCTGCCAACGTGATTCTGGAATGAGTGTCATTCCAGTCAGTGCAGGACTTTTAGGAAAGCCAAAGGCTGCATGCACAGGAGCCTGAGATGTGTTAGTCTGCAAAAGCCATGAGTGGCTGTGGATGTTACCATTATTCCCCAGCTGCTCAGGTCAGAAATGTGCTCAGCGCTGCACCGGCCACAAGATGGACAGTCCTGCCGTGCCCTGGCAGCCAGCGGATTTGCCAACTATCGCCTGCTGGAGAGGTCTGGCCGCATAAAAGGAGCTTAGCTGGGCTGGGCAGCGGTGGGCAGCGCTGGGCAGGGCAGGGCAGCGCTGGGCAGGGCAGCGTTGGGCAGAGCAGGACTGGGCAGGACTGGGCAGCGTTGGGCAGGGCAGGACTGGGCAGGGCAGGGCAGGACTGGGCAGGACTGGGCAGCGCTGGGCAGGGCAGGGCAGGACTGGGCAGGACTCGGCAGCGCTGGGCTGCGCAGGGCAGGGCAGCGGTACAGCACCGAACCGCGGGCGCGGAGCTCCGGGCAGCACCCCCGGGGCGGGCAGTGCCCACCCGAGCGGAGGCAGGGCCGGGCAGGCGGGGCGTGTGTGCAGCATGTGCGAGGTGTGACATCGCTTTGTGTGGCGGCTCCCCCGCCCCAGCCCCGCACTGAGCATGTGCCGGGGCCCCTGCCCGCCCCCCGCCCGCGGGCCCCGCGCCGCGCACCGAGCGCCGAGCCCCGCGCAGCGCCCACGCCGCTGTATGGGCTGAGCGGAGCCCCGGCCATGGAGCTCCGCAGGTCCATCTCGGCCAGCGCCGAAGCCGAGAGACCCATGCGGCGCTACGGGGCAGTGGAGGAGACGGAGTGGAAGGCGGAGGCGCTGGGCAGAAGTGAGTGGGGGCCGCGGGTGCGGGTCCGGTCGGCCGAGGAGCCCCGGCTGCGGCGATGCCGGGCGGTCCCGGGTCCTGTTGGCAGGGCGAGGCCACCTCGGGCTTGTGTGGGAGGAGGGTTTGTGTGACCGTTTTGCCCTCTGAGGCCGGTGCTTTGCCAGGGGCTGTGTCGGGGACGCACAGCTCGCGTGTGCCGGGCACAGGGCAGCCGAGCCGGTGCGGCTCGGGCGCTCCAGCCTCTCCGGGCGCTCCAGCCTCTCCGGGCGCTCCAGCCTCTCCAGGCGCTCCAGCCTTTCCCTGCGGCACTCCGCAAAGCTAAGCGATGAGCGAGTGGCCGAGGAAGCATCGCTGGGACGTTTGCTCTCCGCTGTTGTTTAGTAGGTGGGATTTAATATAGAGATTTTCATAAATATTGGTAGTTTTTAACGTGTTTCACATTTGGAAAGCACAGATGACGACCACTTTACTCCCTCGTTATCTCAGGCAGAAGGTGCAGCAATACGGCGCTTAATTCACACCTTCAGTGGTTGCACTGTATTGATGAGCTCAACAAATGTTCTGTGCGGGGAGAGCTTTCTTGAAATCATAATTTTCCGGGAAGCAGCAGTTGACATAACCTTTCCAAAGGGCCGGTGGAAAGAGTACTTAAAAAGATACATCACTGCCAATTCACATTATCCATGGGACCTTGTTGTCTCTACGATACCAGCTATTATTCTTCTACTGGCAAAACTGTCTTCTTTACAACCTAGTAAGTCTGCAAACCCCTCATAATTTTCCGGGTAACCACTGAGGCAAGCGATCTTGAAAAGCTAGTCACAAAAACTGTACTAGACAGTATCAAGAAAAATATTTTCTAAGTTTCATCAAGTGTTTGATTTGGCCACAGAAATAGAAGCTTTGTGTGCTATCTGTTGTGACACCTTCAACTTGGCTGGTACTGAGGTTGCTAATATCCTTGGTTCCCGACCTATCTTTTGATGTGCATTGTGAAGTCTCACCTGGATGCTTTTAAACATGGCATGGTTTTGCAGCACCTTGGTAGCAGATTTTAGCCAGTGCATCTGCTATGTTTACTTTTCAGAGAATGCTGTGTTCTGGAATGATACTTCACCTCTAGCTTCAGTTTCTCATGGCTGTGTTATTGTCTACCATATGCTGATGACAGGGTGTAATTCTCTGACTGATGCTTCAGTTGCGGTGTTGGTTTTGTTGCAGTGCCTGGCACAGATTCAGGACTGAGAAACTCCACACTTTCTAAAATGGAATCGAAGACTGAAATCGCTGTTGACTGAGTTGGTTGAGTCAGACACATGCAACAGTTTTGCAGGTTCTCTGGCACGATAGAGACGTGCTTTTCTTGTTCTCATAACTGTATCTGGTTTTGTTCCAGCACTCAGGAGCTGAGTGCAGTGCAGCGCTTGTAATAATAATAATAATAATAATAATAATAATAATAATAATAATAATAATAATAATAATAATAATACTACCTGGTACCCTGAGGTGCCGGGAAGGGTTATGTTTTGCAAGCTTTAGACTAAAGGCGGTCTGTTTGGCAAAGAGCAATGTGCAGGCTCTTTGATCTGCTCAAAAATATGTGCTCAGCATTGAACTGCCCCCCAAATCCCAGCTTGATACCCAGCACCAGAGTGGGCTGTAGGCAGGACTAAGACCCAATGTCCAGGTGTGCACCTGCCTCTGCTCTGAGCTGCCCTTATACACAGTACTTTCTGTTTAATGAGAGTATTTCTGTGTATAATGATTTAGATGGGAATAGGAATTAATCTAGAGACCATGATCTGTTCTTTGAAAAGCAGAAAATTATTATATTATATATTTGAATAATTTATTTCTTTTGTTTGCTCTTAGGCTTCACCTTTCTTTAAATACTGTGGAAAATGCTATTTATAGTAGCTAGTTTAGATGATTCTTGCCTATCTTTCCTATTTAAATACTAACACTGTCTTTTGGTCACACTTTTGCATTGATTTAAAATAAAGAGACCTTACTATTTACTGTAATGCTTCCTTACAGTCATCCTAAATTGCATGGCATGATGACAGTGGTTGCCAGACTGTCTGTGAAGGAGCTGAAAAACTGTCATCCCGTTTTTTACTGATGTTAACAATTAGCCTTTGGTATTTGCATATTGTTTGAAATATTAAATGCTCGGTAAGAGTATTAACAAAAGCAGAAGTTTATTACTGCACATGAATTTCCCCGTTTTACTCTGAGGATTTGTTGTATTAAATGAGGATGTCTTTGGAGGCAGAACTTGTGTATCTGTACAACACTGCACAGCAGAGTGCTGCTCCCTGTCAGTGCCTGGTGATGTGAGGGCACTCGTATCACAAGAGAATTTACATCCTGATTATGTCCTTTACAGGGAGAATGAACGTCATGAAGTCAGGTAGTTTCTCTTCAATTTGTTGCATGGAAAGGGAGCTCTGTGGTAACTTCTCTGTCCGTGGTACTGAAAGCATTGCTGCATATTGGTTATGAACGAAGATGAGTTACTTCACAGCAATGGAATGCACATCATGCATATATCTACTCTACAGTGGCCTCTTTCAGCCAGGTTATCAGTGGAGTTAAACTGTTTCAGACTAGCTGAGGATCTGATGCCCTGTGACCTGACTGTGTCAGGATCTCCTATGGCTGTGCAAGTGAAATATGAAGCAGATTGTTTCAAGATGTCTCTTTAACAAGAGCCTTTCTCTTCACATACAAGAGGGAATTTCCGAGGACTAGAGAACACTAAAAATGGTGGTTTAGTATATACTATGAGGGCAACTCATCTGTTTTCCACTGCATATGTGTAAAAGACAAGCTTATGAATTGTCAGGCTTGTATAATAATGGTTTCAGCCTTCCCAGTAAATGATTTTTACAACGTAATCTTGGGGAGCCTGCTCTGAAGCAGAGCACTCGAGCACTTTGGTCAGTCCTTGTTACTGAATGCACAGCTTCATTTAGAATGATCTGTCTTGCCATTGGCAGAGGCTCATAATGCCCTGATTAAATAACTGCACGCACACCAGGCAAAGAGCCACAGAGAAACAAAGCAGTTTTTCACCGTCCTTTTGGACACTGCACTTCTCAGATACATTTCTGCTGAGCTTTTCTGTCCTCTTGCAGTTTGTATGAGGGCAGGAGCAAAATGCAAAATTCACCATGAATCCTCCAGCTTGAGTCAGCGTAAGGAAGCAGAAATGCCAGAAAACTGCAAGGGTTATATTTTGATGCAATTTAGTGCACCATGAAACTTGTTTATTGTTTTCATTTGAAAGGTAACTCAGCCTTGGAGGTGAGCTGCCACATTCCTGGATTGCAGAGATCCACCTTTTTGACTGTTCTGGAATATGAAGTGGAGAATTGGGGAAAGGGGCACTGTTACAGCTCAGTGCTAGAGAAGCTGGAGATTCCCATCATGAGATTCAGTAGTAGCATGAAGCCTTCACAGGTAGCTTTGCTTGCCCTCTCTTCTTGCTGTGTTGTTCTGTCCAGGCAAGGAACTGTGAGAGACCTCCAGAACAGCACCAGTGGGGTGAATCTAGTTCTGAGATCACTCTGATTTGTTCCAGCAGCAGAAAGATAGAACAGGTCCCAGGTTCACTGAGATCCTGGGCTGACACATGTGAAAACTTGTTTCATCATATTCACTTTGTCTTCAAAATCTTTCTAAGCTTGTTAGCCAGAAAGACTCGTTTGTATTTACATGCTCTGCTGCTGAGCACTGAAAACACAGGCTATTTAATACTTTGTTTCTGTCATCTGATAGTTAAATATTCAAACAAATATCTTTGGGCCTTCTTTCATAATACCCCACCATATTGCACAGACATCCACAAACCCATGTTGGTGCTTTGCATAAAAACTTCCTGTTACTTCAACACCTCCCCAGTCAGTCAGGGATGAAGTATGACCCTGCCTATCATACTCTCGTAACACTGTTCCCCAAGCTCATCCTGCTTCCACTCTGATTTAAAAAAAAGAAAAAAAAAAAAAAAGAAAAAAGAAAAAAAGAAAAATAAAGTTTCAGAGGCACAAAAAGATTTTATATGGCCCAACCACCACTGCTGTTCCTTCACAGTCATGCCCTTGTGTTACTGTAAATTCCCCATAATTGTTAATTGTATCTATTACAGGCATTAAAAGGCAGAAAAGAAATTAGGCTTATTCAGGTCATCTATTAAATAGGTAGGAAAGAGGCTAACTGAAGGATATGCACAGTTATGTTTCTTTTTCTAGAAACAGCAAGAATGCTGGCTTTGTGAGTGTCTGAACATGGGCTTCAAACAGAGAATGTAATTAATATTCTTTCCATGTCTCCATCTAAAAAAAAACCCAAACCCACAACTGTGTAAAATTTTTTAAAAGAGAGTGACCAAAAAATTGAAAGTGACAATAAAAGATTAATAGTGAACCCTAGACCTTTTTAAAAAATATCAGACAAAACATTATCATCAATAAAGACAACTGATTTGAAGGATGCTGCCAGTTCTAGATTATTACCTTGTTCATTATTTTTAATGTTAACATATTTGTGTTGTACTTCAAGAGGAAAAGCAGCCGTGTCTGATCTGTGGAGCCAAGACAGAACTCCCACACTGAAAATCAGAAAGGGTTTTCTAGAAAGGGTTGAGGCTGTTTTCTATAGAACAGTTGTAAAACTCACCTGCTTTGATGGCAGTCAGATGGCTCTAAAATTCTCCTACACAGCTTCGTGTTTAAGTCCGTGGTGATTTTGGCTAGCAGTGTGTACCTAAAATGTACCATTTAATAACCTCCCCCAGGTCATTGCTGCATCCCCTGTAGCTCATGAAGGAAGGCTGTAATCTGGGTTTCCATTTACTTCCCAAAGAGCCCAGAGAATGACTGACAGAGTGAAACTAATCCAGTTTATACTATTACACACATTGTCTCATTTTTCTAATTCCCCCTCCCATAGCTGGTTGCTCCAGGCAGCTACTGAGACAGAGAAAGAAGGAAAAGAGAGAACTGGAAATATTTTAGTGCCTCAGAGTGCATTCCTACTAAAATATTGGTCAACAGTGGGGGGAACTGTGACTCTTAAAGCAGCTTCTTCCAGGTGGTACTTTATGTGGGTGTCTCAGGGCTACAGAACAGAAATATATCAGTTCATGGGCCACCCTTGCTCCCATAGTCTCCCCACCATATTTCATGAGTTTTGCCCTTCCTTCACTTTTTTTTTTTTTTTTTTTTTGGTCTGGCTATGTGTGTCTAGGGTTTCTCAACAAAAAAAGTGCAGCTTATTTACTGCCTAACTTGTCTCAAGGTTCTGAACAACCAAAAATCCATCCTATCTAATCAAAGCCAAAGGGGCTGAGAGGAACAAGAAAAGGCTGAGTGAGGGAGCTGGGGCAGTTCAGCCCCCAGGGGAGATGGCTGGGAGGGGACACCATCCATGTCTGTCAGTGTGAGCAGGCAGGGCTCAGAGCAGGGACCGGGCTCTGCTCCCTGGGGCCCAGCAATGGGGCAGGAGGAACAGGCAGGAACTGATGCCCAGGAAGTTCCACCTGAACACGAGAAGAACTTCCCTGTGAGCATCGGGACAGATTGTCCAGAGAGGCTGTGGAGTCTCCCTCGCTGGAGATATTCCAGAACCATCTGGACACAATCCTGTGCTGTGTGCTCTGGAATGACCCTGCCTGAGCAGCGAAGTGGGACCAGATGAGCCGCTGTGGTCCCTACCAACCTGACCTATTCTGTGGGCCTGCGTACTTCTGGATAGGGACTATTTTGCAAAAACATGTTGGTTACTATGGATCAAGATCTTGCTGCTGCATATCTACTCACATCTCAGCAAAGACATTTCTCTCACCTGAGACTCTCGTAAATCAGAGGATTAATGACTTCTAAAACTGCCCAACTGCGTGTACCAAGCAGGAAATGAACACTTAACATGTAATGCAGTGTTTATAGGCAAACCAGTGTCAACAATAATTGCTGAAAAAGCCATAGATGAACCTAAAGTGTCTTATTTGAGACTGTTGCTCATGAATTTTCTCATTTCCTTTAAACAGATTTTACAGAAAAGTGCATTAGATTTGGAAAGTAGGACACTTTGAACTACACAAATCATTCTTGCAGTTAGTAGCCTGTGGGATTATGGACTCAGTCTGTGTAATTTTTTTTACTGTGTTTGATAACTGATGTTTTAGTTGCATGGCATGTTTTCATCAGAGAAACCACTTGTGAGAGTGTCTATGTCTGCCTCAAGGGTGTGTTATAAAACAGAAGTAAAAACTTACATTTGGGATTGGGCATGTGCTGCAAAGTACTGTGTATCATGTATGAGGTTTCTAGAGTTTTCTTGTAGTTACTGAGCACAAGAAAGTTTGGGACTCAGCACTCTTTAATCCTTATTCCCAGAGGGCTTTTCTTCTGTAGCCATGTTCCATTTTCATAGAAATCTTACTTAGTAAAATAGACCCAGAGACAATAAATAATGCTAATTTATTTCCATGTTCTGCTGTCTGCCTACTTAAAAGGCACAGTATAAATGGATTCAAAACTCAGAGATGAAAAATGTATGCTCGGAGGGCAAACGATGAGAAATCAGGAGGAGCACTCTTGGATAAATTATGTTAGTTGCCCTTCAAGATCAGCAATGAAACATGAATTATCAATTTTGTCAGCTCATAAATGGCAAAATTATCTGAGAAAATAATTTTAAGAGAGTTTGTTGTTGAATGAGGATGAATGATTTCCAGTGACACAAGCTGCTCATGGCAAAAGCCTAATGATTGCAAACACTACCAAAATTCAAGAGGTAATTTGTTATTGTAAGAATATCAGCAGTATTTAAGGATCTTTTTATTGCCCTGAATCCTTCCGCCACTCAAACCTTCACTGATTAGGGTTTTTAGTATTTTTTTTTACAAACACATTTGGGTATTTTCATATACTGGTAAAATTAGAACAAAAGAGCTCACTATAAAGTGATTAAACAGTTTTGTTCATCTTTTGTAGAAAACAACTCTAAAACCAGGAAAGGAATCAACAGTCAGTTCTACCACTTATGTCCTTTCAGTCCAGGAGGCCAAAGTGAGGTTTAGTTTTTGGTGTTGAAGCTAAAAGAGCAAGACAGTGACCTGACCTCCCTGGCAAAGGATGGAGAAGCCTGACTGGCACTTTCTTGGCTGCAAACACAAAACACAGTCCTGACTTCATTGACATGAATGGAAATTTCCTCACTGATTTCAGTAAAAGCAAAACTGGACCAGACTCTGTGCCTTCATCTCCTAGAGTCCTGTTCACCTTGATTCTCTTCAGAAAACTCTGGGGAGGGAATCTAGGGGCTGTGTCACTGCCCTGTGGGTTTGGTCTCTCTGCCCTCACTTGTCCCGGGGTCTGCCCTATGGCAAGCAGGGATGAGCATCTGCTCCCTGGAGAACCATTTGCACTGGCAGGGTAATGGCACTTCAATCTCCCTGCCTCTGAGCAATGAATCATTAGGAAGTACATTGGAGTCCCTACGGCGAGCGGCTGCTCCTCAAATTATCCTTTTTCACACAAGAGAAAGTCACAGAAATTCAGTTATGCATTTGTGTCCCCACCTTCCTTATCCAATCTGTAGTTTCTCTCCTCTCATCCTCTACCATGGATTCCCATACAGCTTCCTCTGGGCACCGTGCCTGGGAGGGGATTGACGTTCCTGCAGTTTGGCGGGTTCTGAGGCACACATTTTCCTTCAGGCTGATCGTTGTCTGTGGCATAGACAGCCTGTGGGACGTGATAGGGAAGGGCAAGCCATGGTGTTTTGAAAGCCAGTAAAATCAAGATCCATTTGTCTCTGCCTTAGCAAGGAGTGAAACATCCTGTGATTATGAAATTTCTTTCTTTCTCATATGCAAAGAGAAGGTGACAGCCAGCTATTGATTTGTCTCAGATATAGATAAGACTCTGCTTGAATTGCCTTCATTTCCTCACCTCTGAGACCTCAGTCAGCTCAAACTTGTAGCTGCCCAGTGCCAGTTGTGAGGAAGAAAATATTAGTGTGTTTAAAGAAAAATGAATCAAGTCAGTATGCAAAAGCAATTTACTTGGTGAAAACAGAGCTTGCTGGGGAATGACTCCACATCCAGAGATGAAAGGCAAGTACAAAACGTTTTTTTGCCAGCTGTCATAATTTGTGTGAGGTGAAGAGCCCTGTGCTGTTTCACCTCAGAATTCACTGAGAAGGAACCAGATGGTTTTGGCTCTTCTGGCTCTGGCTGTTTGATCTTTAAGAAAGGACACAGCTTTTGCCTGTAGTTCCCTGCAGATATTGTGTGCCTCATACACTGAAGAACAAGATCCCAGTATGATTCTCTGCTGCCTGACCTCCCACTCTGCTGTCACACTGTACACATTGTATGCCCATGGCCTTAAGAATAGCAACATTCATCCCCCTGGCAAATTACTTGTCCCATCAAATGAAAACCACCTTTTTTCCCTTGGCTTCTGAGAAGCATTTTCTCAATATTTATTTACTTGCTGGAGTGGGAATCTGTTATGTGAACCAGTTTCTTTACTGTCTGAAGCAGTTCTCTATACCAGAATCAGTTTTGGTCTTTATTAGATTGGATTTGTATGTCTATAATAATTATCCAGAGGTTTTAAGGTTACCTAAAATTACCTAGCAGCTGCTGGTAGGATGTTTAGATCACTGTTAGAAAACTTTGTTATTATAGAATCACATCACAGAGTGGGGAGAGACAGAGAAACAAGCTCTCTGGTATGCAATCAGATAATTTTGTAGGAGAATGTCCCAAAGATGTGAAATCTTGAAATGTCAGTGGCCATTTTACTCTTACTTCACTTGCACATAGGCTGCTCTTTATCAACTGATGCTCATATATTTATTCCTGAAGAGGTTTCACAAGACTCTTTGAGGGTGAACATTTTGTTGACTTTGTGTTTTGGAATTAAAAAAAAAAAAGATAGAAAAAGTCTTTAAAACATACTAAATTAAAGAAGTTTTAAATCCCTGAACATTAGCTGTAGCTGGCACAGCACTTGAAACATAAATGCTGAAGCTTTTTTGTTAGTATTACAGGATCAGAATCTGACTCTGGTGAGGAATAAAATGGAAATCCACAGGCTGTTTCCTTTGACCACTGAGCAAAATGACAGAAGTAAATGAACAAGCAATATGTGTTTCTTAATGCTGCTTTTTAAATCTCCGTGCCATAAAATGAAGTGATGTGGCATGAATTGCTTTCCTTGGAGTGTGGCTTAAACTCAGTCTTGCAGCAGATGGGAATGTGCAATGGTTTCAGTGGGAGCTCCACACAAGGGAAGGTACCTACCACAGCAAGGAACTGTTCCAGTTTCTATTTACAGCCTCCTGGTAGTGCTCAGCCTCATGCAGGGCTGGGCACAGAAACCCCTTCCAGAGCCTTCCTGACTCCTGGCGGCTTTCCTGAGCCACACTAAAATAGCTCCTTACAGATAAAGCTCTAACCCAGTGCCACTGAATAAAACTGACAATGAGGGCTTCTGGGTCGACCTTCAAAGGCAATTTTCCCTCATTTTTTGTGTCCTGCTTTGGATCCATTTTTTCATGGACAGAAAGAGCTGTCAGATCACATCCGCTGTGCAAACTTCCCCACCAGGCTGCACACAGCTGTTTGTTCTCCTCGTTCTCTGAAGGACAAACTGCAGTTTAAAGTGCACAAGGTTGTATTTTCAATGCACAGCATCATGGGAGAAGGTGAAAAGAGTATGGAAATCCAATGTGTTGTCAGCATCATGGTTTATTTAAATGTCAAGCAAGTTTTCATCTCACACAGGTTTATTTTGAAAAATAAAATATTATTTTGAGCACTTGGTCTGTTCCTCTGTCCTGCACACCCCCCACCCTTTGTGAAAGCATTCATGAGCAGATACAAAGAGCTGGGTGCTTTGGGACTTGCAACTCCTGACTCTTTTGCATTCTCTTTAAATAATTGGAGAGCTACTAGGAAAGCTAGTGCCTATTCTCACAAATCAGACCTGTAAAAAGAGGTGATTAATGCAGTTTAAATTCTGGATGTTATTTTCTCTGCCTCTGAGGCACTGGAGGTCATTGGGGCGAGGACAAATGACTGGTGCTTGTGGTGTGAGAAGCACTGAGGTACCTGGAGGCAGCCAGTGACCACCATGGTCCTTTCTATTTCTTTGCTGATAAAGTGAAAAACTATTCAAGAGGGATGTAACAGTGGTACTAGGACAATAATTTGGGGAGGAGGGGAATATTAAGGCCTATTTCAAGGTTTCCATGTTATGAAACTATTTCCATGTACTCCCTGATCAGGAGGGGTGCCAGCAGCATTTTCCACTCTGTTCAATCTTGTCTGATATATAGGCACAGTGTGCTAGAATGAATGGCTGAGCTTAATTCATCCCTCCCCTTGATTCCTCCTGTCTTTACTGCAGCTTTCTGCCTCATCTCCTATGTTCATTGAAACAAAAAAATACAGCTATGACTCAAACCACAGCTCTCCTGCTCCAGGGTTTGTTCATGCAAAGCTGCAGGGATCAGAGGGCTGGACAGACCATACCTAATGCATAAAAAGCACTCTCAGCTTGTGTGGTCCAAGTCGTGTCTGTTCAGCAGAGATATCCTGCAAGGGAGCTGAAATTTCAGGATAATTCCCTATCAGAAACAAAGAGCATGTACAAGAGCTCTTCCAACATCCATTTTAGCCAGGCAAAGCATTTTTTCAAGCATCTTCCTTACTTTTATTTTGTTGCAGCAATTTCTGAGTAGCTGATGTGAGTTTTTTCCTCAGTAGTTGCAGAGAAATTTTATGGAGTTTGCCTTTTTTGTAGAGTAGTCTGGATATAAAATATCTTTGTAAAATATTTTTGTAGTGGAGAAAATCATAGCACTTAATTTTATTGTTTTGAAATTATGTGGTTAGCCACAACAGAGTAAATCTGATGTAACTATTTTCATGCTGGGAAGGTGTTACATCACTGTGTTGCAAGAAAGAAAATGTCTCCTGTGCGTCCTCCACATACACAGGTATTTACAGCAAAGAAAATATTGTCCTTGTAGCGTGTTTGCATTCACTCTGCACCAGGGAGAAGAGACATTTCTTAGAAGTCAATAATCTGTGTGTATATAAGGAGGTCATCCACCGCCCTTTGCAGTGGAATAAAATATACAAGGAGCAGGAAACGGGATCCCATCTCATGGAATATCCTTTTAATAATTTTCCTAGGTTTCCTCTTTCTGGAGTGGTAGAAAGACAAAATATCCACGCTGGGAACCATTTTCTGTCTGCTGGAACAAATGATCAGGATTCTCATCAGTTTCTAGGTCCTGTGGAACATCATCCGCTAATAACAGTGGGGAGTTTTTTGTGTGCTAGCCAAGAAGACTGGATAGCAATGACATTTTTGTGGGCTAACCCAGGGCATTATCAGATGCTGGTTAGGATAAATGGGTGTTTGCTGGAAAGTCAAATAAAGAAACAAGCAGCATGGGAGATGGCTGTTTTGAGATGTGTATCTTTCTCAATGAATCAATATTGCAAACTAACTGAAAAATGTGCAAACAGATGCAAATAAAATAGCATGAACTGTTTATAGCAGTACTTGAGCATTGTTTTATACCCCGGTCTGCACCAACAAAATTAGGTCAAAGATAATCAATTCAGATAAAGGTTTGTAAAAATGTGATTCATCACTAAAGGCTTACTTAATCCAGAAGGTCATTAACTTTGCACAATGAGTTCTGAGGAAATAATTAAATGGAGCTTATATTTTCCTTTTTGCAAATAGTTTTCCATTAAACGTAAGAATTAGTACACAGAGCTTAAAACTGCAAACAAAAGGTAAATTCATTATTTAATCCTATAGAATTTACTGTATGAACAGTGGTCTGAGACAGGTTCTAGTGAGTGTGTTTTGTCTATTCATTCTACCTGATAACACTTCCTGAGTAGAGCCAATATTATTTTCTTTGCTGGTTGCATGTTTTCATATAGCAACAGGGGAGATAAACACCAAATGAAATAGGAAAATCTCATTGTAAAGCCAGAGAATCAAATAGGAGAAATTACCTGAGGGGGAAAGAGGAAGGAAAAAGGAAGCAATTTAGCTTAATTCATTTTAAAAACCCAACAGATTTCCTGCTGGTGGCACCCCAACTTTTCACTATAAGGCAAATTTGTTTCTAGCTTGTCTTTAGGCTTATATTTAATTCATAAGTAGGGAATTTCAACTTAAGAAACACAGGATTCTGATCTGTTGGATTTGTGGTGGCTAATTCTTGGTGAAGTGTATGTTCAGCCTATGTCAAAAATCTTGATCTCATGCTTTGTAATGTGGAGGTGCACTGAGATGAAATGCTTGGCTCAGATGAAAAAAAGTTTTCTTTTTCTAACACCTGCCTCATTAGAAAGGTGACTTCTCATAGAGATGTCCAACTTTGCACCAAATATTTGTATTTGTATTGATTTTTGCAAAACAGAGTGACTTTATATATGAGGTATGAGGTCACATATTGCCTTGATACTGAGAATTTCTCTGGGCAGCATTTTAAATGGAACACATTCCAGACTGGTACGTAATTATGAAAATCTTCTCTAAGTCTGTGATATGTGGTATATGAAACGGTATAATGAGAAATCAGCTGATTTGTCTCACATGCAGAGATTTACTTATTTGTTTATCTGTGTGTAGGGGCAGAGAGAAGAGTGAGAAAGCAGAAGAACAGAACATTAGGCCAAGTTGCTGGTTTTACTCCTGCTGGGATAATGATGGCACTCTTCCATCTGGTTAGGTCAGTAGGAGAATCCCTGATGAAATACACATCTCCTAGAAAGAGGTGGAAAAATGCCACTCTGTTATTTCCTTACAGCAAGACAAATTAGCTTGCTTAGTTCCAGACTGACCTGTAATATGGTCTGGGGGAAATTGCTTTCACACCTCACCTAAAGTCACCAGCCAAACGTGTGAAAAATCCTGTTGTCAGAACATCTGGCAACAAGCAATGTGATACTGGTACCCAAACTAGAGTTTCTTTAAAATTGGAAATAACAGTAGGAAGTCTGGAAAATGTTTTTGCACAATTCAATTATAGTACTTTGTGAAGACTATCATAATTCTCTGCAGACCTAATTATGTGGACAGCTTTTCTTTAAATCCCACTCAAACCCACTTAATCCTTCTTTATGTACAACAGAAATGGTTGGATGAGATACCACAGGCTATTTTGCAAATGGACTGTAGTTGTCTTGAAGAGAGTTTGTGGCTCAGTTCAGGCACTGAGAGCTGGGCTCTGAAATCGTGGCACCAATTGCGACAATGCCCTTCCAGTGTGCTGGAATTGCTCTGAAAAAATTCTGTATGTGAGCAAATCCTTTTTGCACTCTGTCAGGATTTCTGAGGCACCAGTAAAGACACACTGTGCTGCTCGATATTTATGTCTAAGGTGTGATAGGAACGATACTGAGATGATCCTGGGCTGGCTACTGAGCAGTCATTTGCAGGCCAGCTTGCATCTGAAGGCATGAGCTGTTGTGACCTTATCACAGCCACCATAAGGAAAAAAAGGTTAAATCTGCCAAATTTAGAATCTGGATATTTGAAAACTGCCTCAGCTCAGAGATGCAGCTGATATTAAGATAGAGGATTTGGTTTCAGCTGAGTGGAGAATTGTGTGTGAATCCATGAATAATGTGTCTGGGGATTTTTAATTCAACAGGACTTGAGTTTAAGAAGTTTTTTATAAAGAGATATTAATTCCAACTCCCTTTGCTGTTTTCATGGTTATGTTTTCCTCATTTTTATGTGTTTGCCCTCTAAGCAGCTGAAGAGATGTGTGCAACCTTGTTATCACTGAGTAAATGGAAACTGGCTGGGGCATGCAAATGGCGCAAACAGAGCCTTGGAATTGACTTCCAAGTAGCAAGGTTGAGCCCTGCAATTGCAGTGTCAAAGCCCCTGAGGGTTTTCAAGATCCAACCTGGAAGTGTCATTAGGTAATTTATCTCAGTGGACATCCTTGTGCATATCCTCAATTTATTTACATCAGGAGCACTTCCTGCCAATTTCTATCACACTAATAAAATCTGTATTTACGACAATATTATGGCATAATCAAATCAGGCCTGGAGCTTTTATTCATTGTTTATGCAAAGATTTTAATAGGAAGCTGCTTTCATCTTACCTTTTCAAAGAAACTTTAGTTCAGTATTAAGTTCTGAATACTTGGTCATTTATTGCTGTGAGTACTGAAATACTGTTTCCTGATCTGTAAATATGGTTTTGTATTAGCTCTTGAACTACTACAAGAGAGGGCACTACTGAGGAAAAGTCCTTCCAGTATCCAGAGTATTGTGAGTCACAAATCAAGACACATAAACATAGAGCAAACCAGTAGAAAGTAGAACTTCCAGTAGTAGAATGTACCGCCATGAAAATCATACTGATATTGCTACAAACCAGCACCAAATCAAACATAGATTTACAGCTAGAACTGATTCTAGTTACAGATGATTAAGTAGCAAATTGTCCCACTGTACTGAGTCAGGTCCTTGCACACACGGGCACCCTTAGATCCAGAGGGAGGAACATAAAAACAGAGATGGAGCACTCAGTTGAAGGGATAGTTTAATTTGACAGGATGGATCCTTATGACTTCCTGCATGGAGAAAGAATCTGCAATCTTTGTAGGGGCAGTGTCTGACTGCAGAGGAGACTGGACCTCAAACAACTAAATCCTAATGAGTAAAGCCCCAGATAATGGTCAAATTAATCTTCTGTGCTTCCTGAGTCTGCCCTGCTGTGCCTGCAGATGCACAATACCTGAGCTTCTTCACAGGACCTGTCTCCAACACCACAAGCAGATGAGTACCACAGGGCTGACAGCATCAGAAGTCAGGAGAGTGCTGAAATCTTAAGTGCAAGGTAGAACAAATGGAATTTATAATCCAAATACAGGATAGCAGTATAGATTTTGAGGTTCACTGAAGTCTGACTATCACATTAAGACTTGTGCATGACATTAAATTTCTACAAGAACTCCAGCCTGGTGGTGATTCACAGGATCCTTATTGTTAAGGCAGGATGAACAACTATTGCCAGATGAGCTGTTTTTTTCAGGATATCATTACAAGCAAGATGAAGCTTCCTATGCACAGAGCAGTTTCTTAAGACTAGAGACATCTTTTTCCTGGGGGAAGTGTAAGATTAAAGGGTTGCATAATTACCCACTTAGGAAACTGAAACTGTCATAAACTGACAAAAAACAAAACCAAGAATAATTACTGCTTATAAATTTTACAGGATAACAAGCAAGACTTTAATTTATGCTTTTTTTAAAGAGGCAAGATCTTTATAGATCTTATCATTATGGAATTTGTGCTGGTATATATATTTAAATAGGGAGCAAGGGCAGAAAATTGTCCCTAAATTAGAAAGTTGGGACCATCATTTAACTGTAAAACTTCTAGTTAGCAAAGTATACTGAAGACCTTAATTAACCATCCTTAATTAAAAATCACTTTTACCACTGACTGTCTATTTCTACTTAACGATATGTAGTTCAGTGAGAAAACTCAAAGCTGGATTTCTTTCAGGTTCAGTTTTTAAACCAGCTGCAGTCAGTGCAATGCAACTTGTTCTACAGAAGTACAGCATAAAAGATGGAAAGCAACTGAGAATCTTATTTGGGCAGTGGGCAACTGCAGGCACTTCCATCAGATGGAAGGAGATGACAGGAGTCATTGTGTGCAGTTCTTTAATACCACAGGAACCAAGAGGACTTTCAGAGTTAGAGGAAGGAGCTAACATTCAACACTGGGAATCTGGTGTTTGTATTTTCAAGAGAAATCTCAGTGAGACCAAGTATACAAAAGGCTGAAATGGGAAAGAATAGACTGCTGCCAACAGGCTTTCTTGCAAAGGTAAATAATAAAAAATAAAAGGTCAAAGCTTGGAGATTAGAACAAGAACATACAGCATAAGCAACTGAAAGAATCTTTTTATAACCAGAGGCTCTTAGATATGGAACAGACAGGGCAGTGATTCTGCAAGTGCAGTGGGCAATTGCACACAGTGCTTCTTATATTCTCTGCTGACCTGATTTTAAAATGGGGTTGTATGGCAGAGTGTGAGTGAAATACTTTTGAATTAAAAACTTACATTTCAAGATATCTAGGCTGTAAATCTGTGATAATTAAAAAATGAGAAAGTATTCATGACCTGGACAAAATAAACCCCAATGTTACATTTGTGCTGTAGACCAGACCATAGCTGACTGATGGACAAAGCCATCTCCAATCACAGCAGATGATTTAATAGTTCTTGGGGAGGAAATGATATGGCGAACAGAATGATCTGTGGTGGGTTTTGAATGAGCAGAGGTAGATGAATAGAGAAAAAAATTAATCATATATGTCTCTGTACAGACATGAAATTCTGATCTCTTGCATGAGGAGCTGCAGAACGGACCAGATGCAAGGGACTGCTCAAGTCCAGCAGTTTGTCCCAGAACATAAATGATCTTTACACAGCACAGCACAGAGCTGAGGTGGCCAGTGCTTTGTGCTTTGGGTTTGCTGGAAGCAAAGATGCACCACAGTTCCCCACCAATCAGATAAATCCCTCACTTCTTTTTCTGCTTCTCCAAATGGCAGTTGAGAAGCAGGGATATTTGATGACCATGACAGTCCCAGAGATCCTGGTGTTTAATCAGCTTTCAGGAGACATCTCTGGATCCTTCCTGCCAAAGAAGATCCCTAGAGCTGCCAGCTTCCACAGCTGCCTGTTGAAAGCCAAGCTGTAAGGGGACTCAGCCAGCCCAGAGGTTTATGCTGAGACATGGAGCATGTGAAAAAACACCTTGGAGATTTCTGCGTGCCCTGCTGTCTGGCAAAAAATATTTCAAGGTTTGATGCCTGGTTGAAGCCAATATTTCAGGGCTCTAAGGTTACCCCTTGTGCATCTGGGAGCTGCACTGCAGTTGAAAGTACTGGTTATTTTTGGAGTTTAACATTTCCAGAAGTGCAAGGCTGTTCTGGATCCTCATGCACTGAAGGAAACAAGGGTCTTTTTACGGAGGGATTCTTTTTACTTTATTGCAAATGTACTGAATCCAATGTGTTATCCCTCAAATACTCTGAATGCCACTTCTCTGGCATATTCCAGCAGACACAGTTTTGTCAGAAAGTTTTGGCTACCACTGCTTGCAGGGACAAAGCACATCTGGCCACCTGTGAAGGAGATATGCTTCTTGTGTCAGCCCAAAGTGCAGTTCATGGCTCTACGTGCTAGAGATCCCAAAATATAAATGCATTGTTCCATTCATGGAGAGTACCAATAAGGATTCAAAAATTATAACAGGAACAGAAAGAAAAAAAAACAAAACCAGCTTCCTGCTAGAAGCAAAATTCAGCTGTGTTATCTCCAGCATTCAGTGCCATTGGCAGCAGTGGAAGCAAAGTGATTCTGAGAACCTTTGCACATCTGACTGTGACTGGAGTAGCACATTAGCTTTTTGCTCCTCCAGTAATACCTTCTGCACCCTCCTATTGCCTTTAGAGATTACTTCCCCACAGTGTTAACACTCAGCAGGTATTTGTGCTGCTGCTGCCCCAGAGCAGCCTGTTAGCTGGTCACTGAGGCCTGAGGCAACCAGCAGCACCATTTTACTGATTTTGGTGCCATCACCAGCCCCTTCTTGGTGCAAGAGATGAAACACGAGAACAAATTGATAAACGGAGGGAAGAGATTGCCTTGAGTGAAAAAGAGGAGATTACAGCATTTCGGAAAGAACCCCTGAAATGGACTGTGAGCTGTATCCTGCAGCAGGATGAGGACATTCCTGGGATGTTTCCTAAAGCTGGACCCTGCCACTGCCCAAAGCAAGTGAGCCAGGCAGTGGAAGCAGCAGGAGTGTGGGATGTGCTCACCACCACCACAATCAGCTCACTGCCACACTGGTACTGCCCCTTTTTCCCTTTCCCCCAGTCTACCCATTTTAAATTGCACAAGACTGCAGCCTCTCAGGCAATCCAGGAACAAAACACATTGCAGCTGTTTGTATTGTATTTATATGGTAATTCCATCAGAAAGCATTGAATAAATACCATGCCACACACATGCCAAATTTAGTAATTGTTAGGATTCACAGTAATAGAATGCTGCAGCAGGCTAGATTAGAAATAAGCAATTAAATGTAGTTTTTCCTACATGGGTTAGTTATTTGCCATTGCATCCTGCACCAGAAGGATTAAATCAAACAGAAGAAAAGTCAACTCTGAAGCAACAAAAAAAGGTATATAAAAGGCCTGGCTCCAAGGCTAGCCGTTCATGCCTCCAGGTGACATGGTAGTGACAAACTACAGGAATAATCTGATTCTTTTCACATGAACATAGTTTTATCTGGAATATTTTGAACTAAAACAAATAAACTTTTCTGCATTATGCAACTACTTCAATTTCCACCAAGCATGCTGTTTTTAAGTGGCACTAGCTGGTTCTCTCTTTGTCAGTTTCTGACCTGTGCCTCCTGCTTACTTCTGCTTTGTCTCATCAACTAATAGTGGTCGTGAGAGTCTTGATTTTGGTATGTGAAGTGGCATTAAGAGTTTACTTGCTGCACTCTGCTCTATTAGCACTTAATATACTTCAGTGAAAAAGGATAAGCTTGAGAATTTCACTGAAGTCTTGAAAGAGCCCCAAAAGTGCTGACCCAGATGTGGAACAAAACTTATCCATTAACATTTTCTTAACAAGGATTATCTTATTATTGGACAATTTAAGGGAGTGGAAGTAGGCCTCAAACTACTCAATTTAAGTCCAGTCCAGAACAATGACTTAAAATAATTTTTAACTGGAGTATCATAATTGAGTGGGCTGAAGAGCAGGTTTGCTGCTGAGTGGTATCCACATCAGAGAAGACATGCAGCTGGTCTGTGCCATCATCCTTTAAAGAGCCCTCAGCAGTCAGGGACTGGACAGAGTCTCATTTAGGATGTGTGCTGGCTCACCCATGTCAAAGATGAGAAAGAGAAGTGGTAGAGCTGGGCCATTAGCCTTACCCTGTGCTGGAGCTCACCTCTTGCTGAAGGACTGCCATGGCTCCTGAAGGCTGAGTCTCTGCGTTTGCAACAGCAACAGAGCCATAAACGAGAAAAGGATGAAGTGTCCTGAGAGTCCCCCGATCCAGCAGTCCCTACACTTGCCGTGCATCCCCAGGCAGCTCCTCCCTTTTGTGCTTTTGTGCCTCCGGGCTGCGGGTCACCTGCCAGTGCCTGAGGAGCTCCTGGGGCTCCGCGTGCTGCTGGCACCAGGGCAACAGTGACATCGCTTGGGTTCCTACAGCAGGGATTGGGGACCCTTTGTGTTCCTGATACAGCTCACCTTCCCCGTGCCTCTGGCGTGTGCAATGATAACAACAACCCCAAGTGACAATTAAGTGGCTGCAGAGCACAGGGAGCCCGTCCCGCGGGGCCACCGTCAGTGTGACACCGAGTGACAGCAGCGGGATCTTTGCTGGTAATTAATTACAGCATCCCTCATCAATTGGTCTGAAACTATTGACATCAGGCCTAAGGCGTTCTCCCATTTCTCACTGTGTCAATTCAGGCTTCTTTAAAGTTTTCTTTGCGCTTATTGACTTAACAGGCAATTTATTTTTTTGTTGCTTTTAAACACAGCTGGCTACTCTTCTATTCCTGGCTGGCACACTGAGGATGAAGTGTGATCATTAAGTTAATACCCAGTTTAACTATACCAGTCTGCATTTAAATTGAAGCAAAATTATGCATAAATAACTTCAGGTTTACCTCTTCAGTCCTTCTCACTATATGTAATAGCTTGATAATTTTATTTCCCTATAGTAATTATTTGTGTGCTAATATCTTTTTGTGCATACAGTATTACCATTTTACTTGTTTCTTTGTCACTGAAAATTATCGAGATTGCAGAACAGACAAAATAGTTTCATCCTGTCACTGGCTGTGACTAATCTCAGTGTTGTCTCCACTTTTGCTTTATGAATTTTGTTTCATTACCAGAAAAAAAGCTCAATATGTGCTAAAAAAATAGTTGACTACTGCATACCTGCTTTAAATAAAATGAAGTGTTCATTCTTTTTTTTTTTTTTAAATGTGAGAGACTTCTGTGTGAAGCTGTTCTGAATCATGTCTCAAAGCACTAGAGGTGTCATTGCTCAGTGGGACAGAGTTAGAGCGTTACTTAAAGGCTCAATAATGTTAACATAATCTTCCCCAGTGGTTCACATCCCAGGAGCTCAAACCATTTTATGACAAATAATTAATTATCCTTCAGCACAGCTGCTGCCAGATAGGCCAGTTATCCACAATGTTAGAAGAGAAACCGAGCCCCAGAGAGGCTGGTGATTAGTGAGGATCACAGTGCTGAGGGCGTCAGGTGGGGAATCCTGACCTGGCCTCTTCAGGGGCAGTGTCCTCACACCTGGGCTCTATTCCATTCTTCCAGCCACTTCTCTGAGTTTGCAAACAAGCTGTGAACTAATATATAATGCTTTCTATATTTATTTCCCTCCACTTTCAAACTTCTGCTGCCTTGCTGGCGTTTTTGATTCTTTTGGAAACACTGTATAATTTTGGAACGCTTTCAAAAATATTTTCTCTGGTTCAGGCACACGTTGAATGGGATGTGAAGGAGAATCTCTGACTGTTCTGCAAGGGGTCAGAGTAGACTTCTGCCTGTCACACTAATTCCTGTGCTGGTTTAAGCTCATCACTGGGGCATAAGGCTTGTGTGTTCTGGAATTGTTGAAATCACAGGGTGGAGGCTGACCACACGAGGCACTTACAGCTAGAGCTGTAGGAGTGCAAGTAAATGAGTTACTTTTTTTTTCTGTTTTCTGAGCTCTTGATAGCTAATTTTATAATATGTATGTATGTGTAGCCTATTTATGGTTTATATTCCTGTGTAGCAGTATTATTTGCTTTAATTCATGGTAGCATCAGAATAACTTCCCATCTCCTGCTTGTATTTCTGGCAAGCAGTGAAAATGAGAGGTGGGTCTGTGAGAACCTCATGACATTTAGGCTACACATCAACTAAATATACTACAACAAACCCAATGATTTCTAATAGGGAAATCCATCTTGTACAGGCAGCATTTGTGTGTTCAGACACCCAAGACAGCCTTACTTTACAGACCAGTTTTGCAATTTGAATTTAAAAACAACTACTGAAACACGGCTGTTTTCTCATGACAGACATTTCAAAATCTGTCTCACTTTTTTTCTCAAGATTCTGTCATCTTGAAAAAAAAGTGATTTTTTATATTTGTATCCCCACTTTCTTCATTAAGAAATGAAGTCAAAACTTGCAGATAATACTAGCAGGCTAACTTATAAAAATATTTTATCTATTTTTAAATAAAAGGGAAATATATTTTGTTTATACAGTATAGAATGTTTTTCCTTTGCTTCCATTTTGGGAGAACCATGAACTAAGCTCATACAGTGGCTGTTTGCTGAGATTTTGTAGTTTCATTCCTACTCCAAGTTTTTGTCAGAAATTCTTCTCAGCTGTGCTTAGTCTGTCATGAGGGACTTCAGAATTTGTCTCCTCTTATTTAATTGAACAGCTTATTTTCTGATGCTTTTTGTCTGCTGTTTTCTACATAATTATGCTGAGTACGTTTTGACCTCTCTATTTTCCCCTTTCCAAATCAATGCAGCTGAAAGAAGCCTTCTTTCAGGAATATCTCTCCGTTTGGGTACCAAAATATGCAGCCAACCTATTTTTCAGTGTCTAAATGCTTGTTTAATGTGAAGGCCAAGTATGATGAACCCTTGGAATGGGGGTTTTCCAGAGGCCAGGCAGCTCTTTTTCCAAACCCATCTTATATGAATTGGTTGCTTTACGTCCAGGGAACACCGTCCATAGTCCTGTCTCCCTCTGGGTTACAGAGGTAATACATCCATTATGCAGAAATAATCACAGAAGCACCCTGGCCTTACCAGCTGCCAGCTTATTACTGCAAAGTGCTTTTTGCCTCCTCAACCAATTTTGATGCCCTTGTGAGAGACACTCAGCCCCTCGCAGGATGAGGTCCTGCATCATTCCTGATCACATCCTTGGCTCCTCTTGGTGGGGCTGGGCTTTAGCTCTGAGGGTGGAATGGCATGGAGAGTTAGAAGGGTTAGAGGTGGGAAACATCCATGGGTTTATGTTGCCTGCACAAAGTTGGGACTCTCCAGAGCTGCAAGTACTTACTCTGAGAGGGTTTTGTAGCAGTCAGTTTGTGGTGATATCAGGTAAGGAATGGTGGCTGTAGCTGTGGACGGGGTTGGGATTCCTCAGAGGAATGATTGAGCCTGACTAACAAAATTATTGTCACTTTGGCTTAGGGAGTATTTCACTTCTAAATGGTTACATTGCAAGTAATAAGCAAAACAATAGAGAAACCCGTCAGCACAGCATTCAGCTCGAATATTTTTTTACTGCTTGAATTAATTACTCCATAGTTAGGTAGCTCTGTGATTTAATTTACATTCCTGAAAAACACCATTAAGACAGTCTGACTGGCTTAATTCATTTTCTCTGCTTCCACACACAGATCAACTTGACATCATTTCAATGGCTGAAACAACAATGATGCCTGAGGAAATTGAGCTGGAGATGGCGAAGATCCAGAGACTTCGGGAAGTCTTAGTCAGAAGAGAATCAGAACTCAGGTTTATGTAAGTATCAGTCCTTCTGGGAAAACGCTATGCAAAATTAATCAAAATAGGAAAGAATGGTATTTAGAAGACTTTTATCTGCTTGACATTTTAAAAGGGAGAAAGATAAAGAGCATCCCAGTTAGGTGAGCACTTAAAAAATGCCGTTGGGAAATGATTTTTGTAGGTGCAAAGGAAATTACCTTTTTTTTATTCAGCACCTTTTTTTTATTCAGCACGATTTGCAGAATACATAAAACGGATCTCTTTTCCTTACAAAAGGAAACTTTAACAGAGTACGTGTCTATGGAGCATCTTTTCCTACCTGAATTCAGTCCTTTGTGGCAAGGATATTTGTCTGAACAAAATATCAACAGGTAGGGGATTTGAAGCTTCCAGAGTCTAACCTAATGCAGCCTTTATTCCTACTTCATTAGTGGTCTTAGTTCATGTCACAAGAGAGCACACTGTGTTCTGCACTAATAGCAGCCAAGATTTGACATTTGTTAAATGGAAGCCATTAAGTTATGAAGACAAAACACCTTCTGATATATCAAATTAAACAGCAATACTCCAAGAGGGATTTTTAAAATTTCCAAAAAGGTCAGGCATAGGAGCCTCACTGAATGTTCCTGAATATTAATCCAATTCTGATGGTGAAAGCAATAGGGTTAATATTCCTAAACCATCAAATTTAGAAGATCAGAACTTTTATTAATAAGTGTATTATTTTGAAGTGTCCTTACTCTGTTAGTATCTCAGGTCAGAAACAAATGCCTTTGCCAAGAGGCCAAGAACTTTGGTAGCTCTAAAACCTGCTGAACTCAGACCCTTGGCATTAATGAATCTTCAGTAGTCTGAAAAAACTCACTGGCTGTCTGCTCATGGTAAAGTACAGGGGACTGGTATTTGACCCTTACACTGGAGGTTAATTTTAGTGCCCTGACTGGCATTGCCAGAAGCTGGAAGCCTCTGCAAACAGGACAGACATCTGTCTTTGAGTATTATGCCAGAAGACTTCTGCCCAGAATCACTGCTTAGACACTTGTGGAATAAGGACTGGTAATTGTGGCACTGACCTTTAGTAATGCCACAGTGGTACAAATAAAGTGAACAGGAAAGGTTTTGTCACTCCTGCTCCTGGTAGTCAAGTAACTACTTGGTTATCGGTTTGTACATAAATTTAATCTGGAAGAAGCCTCATCATTGAACCCTGCCCTTCTCTTGACATTTTCTATATCAAACAAAGCACTAAAATAAACTACCCCAGTGAATGAGAGCAATTGTTCTGTTTGTTCTGGTATCCAGTCTGTTCTTTTAATTTCCCCCATGCTCACACTCTTTCCTCTGTATTGCCTGGCAGGTGTTTGAGGAAGGGATTTAACACAGGAGAGCTTGCTTATTGAAAAGGGAATAGAACTGACGTTCACATGTGTGGCTGTTCTCCTCCTGGGTTAGATCTCATCCTCACACACTGCCTAGAGCTGCCTGGGAGCACTCCCAGCCTCTCCCTGGCACAGGCAGCTCCTCCCAGCATCAGTCTGCAGGAGGCTTGGCCCAAGGCACTGGCAAAGCAGGCAGGTGGCAGAGGCAGTGACTCCCAGGGGTGGCCCCAGTTTCTGTCTTTTCTAAGTCATGGAGAGCCAGAACCACAGACCCTCTCATTCCTTCAGCTGCAGCAGACCAAGATTACCACTTTTCAGGGATATTCACAGCTTTCTAGTCCAGCTGCTCCCTGCTGTGTGGCAGAATATTCTGGCTCTGCTCATTGATCCTTGGGGCAGTTAAATTCAGTTTGTTAACACCACTGAATGAAATGACCAGAGAGAAGCATGTTGCCAGTGATACCCAAGTAATACAGCAGTGCCTGCTCTTTACTGCCTGTCATGCTGGATAGTTTACACTGACAGAAGGGCTTGGCTACATTTGTCGTCAGTGACAAACATCTTTTAATGACAAATATATTTTAATGACCTGTTGCTGAGATTAACGGCACAAGTTATGGTTACCTCAGTGGTCCAGGTTTAGTATCTGTTTCATTAAGCAAATTACATAAACTTTCTCTCATAGACATATTGTGGAAGACTTTATATGTAGCCATACTTTTTATTTTTTCACTTGATTTCTGAAGTAATGAATTGCCAATATCCAAAGACCAGAAGTCTGTATGTAGGTCATGAATTTTAGTAGCTGATTTCTCCTGACAGGACTAGATTCCCCTGGGAATGACCTATACAACCAACCACATGAAGCTGAGCCTCCTCAGACAGGTTTAAGGCAGACAGCTTTGAACACTGCTAATCAGCAGCACTACACCTACACTCAGACCACAGAGTGCCAGACCAGCTTTCAGGAGAACCACGTCTCTTTGGTTCTTCATCTGCTTTAGCTTTTCCTTTAATTATAGCACAGGGATAAAACACACATAGTATTAGAGAAACTGTGTGGTCTGTTTGTATTCTCTTCTTTGCCTTTCATGCTGTTAGCAACAGAATAGAAATTCTCTTGGGTTAAATTGGGGTTTTTTTTAATAGTTCTTATGAAAGCATGAACATGATGAAACGATTCTGTATCGCTTGCACATCCAGCCACAGCTCACATTTCCAGCGACATTTTTTAAAGTTATGGTTCATTCTTCTCACTGTCTGTCTGACTGATCTTTTTATTAACATGTAGCCAGATCCTAAAGCAGGAAAATACACTGTAGCTGTGCTTAAAGCAT
Source organism: Nicator chloris (assembly GCA_013400495.1). Lineage (NCBI taxonomy): Eukaryota > Metazoa > Chordata > Aves > Passeriformes > Pycnonotidae > Nicator > Nicator chloris. The sequence goes on along the minus strand of WAAE01001595.1, from coordinate 252,207 downwards.
GCAGTGCTCTGTAGCTGTGCTCAGAGTGTGTCCCCAACCCTCAGGGAGCCCCTGGCTCCCTCCTGGCACAGGCGCACAGGGCCTGTCAGCTCTGCTTGCACACACCAGCAGATGCCCACAGCTCTTCCCTGCATTTAAAAATACTCATTCCAGAATAAGAGAACAAAACACTCCAAGCTAGACCTGCTGCTGATGGAAACCATAGCAAGCTCTGCCTCTATCAGGTTTAATCCATGGAAGGAATATGCTCTAAGGCTGCTAACTGAATTTACTATTTTCCTTGAAGAAGATGCAAATGTGGTAGCCATGAAATAAGGACATTAGGCAGGGAACTGCTCCAGGTCAGCATATCAGCCAGTAAGAAACCCCCAACAAACCCAACTGGAAAAGAACCCTAGCAAGGTCTAGATGTGCAGTGGACATGGAGTTGGTTTGCTTTTTTCACACTTGTGTGTGACCAAGGAAAAGCTGTTCCTGTTGGTATATGAGAGCATCAGTAAGGTGATGTTTTTCCTGGCAGTTCCTCAGCTGTGGTTTGTACAGCACGTGTCTCTTCAAGCAACACAAACCCTGCATGAGGGAGTCCTTGGCATAACATGGAATCACAGAACAGTTTGAGTTGGAAGGGACCCACGGACTGGTGGACATGTACTAGTACCCATCAAAATTATTTTAAAATTCAGGAGATATCTTTAGGAATGTGTTGCAATTTCACTGCCTCTCTATACCCACAAGTGATGTGCTGTCCCCGGTCCCACAGAGCAGCACATACTGGTTTTTAGTGACAGACCAAGGATTCACTCTCAGACAAGCACAGATATTTCTGTAGTCTGCCTATCACTGTCTTAAAAAAACCCACCCAAAATAGAGAAAAAACCATCTGTGAGAACACTGGAAACAGGTTTTACTCTGTTTAAAAAAGAAACAGCAAAAATTTTTAAGTGAAGACCATAAATATCTGTACAGTTTCAATACATGTGATTTTTCACTTTCTTTTTGTACTACTTTGCAGTCCTTTGTACACTCTTTTTCCTCTGCCTTGCAGAGACAAGTGGAAATTCCTTACTGGTGCACTAAACATAACATGTCATTTTGGTAATTAAAAACTAAAGCACTTAAAGATGAAGTGTTGTCACACAAAGAAACATTTAAACAGTGTGACTTTCTGGAACTCTGAAGTGAAGCAAAAATATACACTACAGAAACTCCAACTGACATCTCTGATTTTCAAATTTGCAATAATTTTTATTGCAAAACACAGCTTTTTTAATTCTGCTGCATGAAACTTAATAAAATTAAATGTGTGACAGCTTATTCTTAGCCTGTCCCCTGAAATTTTTTGATTTGAAAAGCAAGGAAAGCAGAAGCACTCTTTTATCTATCTTTTATCTATTTTTATGTACTACAGTGGAATAGTTCATCCTGTAGTGTATCGTTTATAAGAGGCCAGTTTTCTGATAATTCTTGTTTTTCTTTTTATCAATACAAAGAAGCAAAGAAAGCAAAATGAGCTGAAGAAAGGAGGGCAGCTTGAAAGCAGCTGTGCTCTTTATATCCAGGAAATCTACATCACTTCTAGCTGAATACCTGCTTGCTCTGAGGAATTGAAGTTTATAAGGAGACAATTTTCAGATTATAAAATCAAGCCTTCCTCAATTGGGTAATGCCACAATTTATGTTGCACAATTGTATTTTAGCTCATGCAACCTCAGTCACAGCAGAGCAGATGCACTGTTATTTGGTCTGTAATTACATTATCAAATCCTATTTTTGTCTCAAGACCCTGCCTTGCTTAGTGCCCAGGATGGACCTCCTCAGGATATGTCCAGGTTATGTAGAAATTGTGGCTGTTTGTAGCATCTCTCCTTCAGTGATACTGATACTACAAAATTTCATAAGATTATGCCAGGAGCTGTTGCAACCGTCTCCAGCCAGCCCAGGAAATGAAAATATAGCTTGAAGCCATCATGTGCTGTCTCCAGCTCTTCTTGGTTTGTTTTTAGAATAGCTGAGAACTCAGCATATATTGATATGAAGGAGACAATATGTACAGAAAAACATTAGTTTATAGCCTGCCAGCATTCCCCCTCCCTCACTTCTCAGGCTTCTCTCAGCTCCTTTCTTAAAACGTTCTGTATAAAAAGAGTTTTGGGTCAAAATGTAAATGTTCAATCTGTCTGTGCTGTTGAGGAAAGCAGACACCACTTCAGAACATGCACACTCTCTCTTCCTTTCTAATTCTCCTGTCCCTCTTCCTTTTTTTTTTCTTTCCTGGTGAGATAACAGACCCAGAAGCTGAGGGAGATGCTTGGGCAGCATCCTCTTTGTCACACATTTAATGTGTTGCTGCTGTGGATGTGTTTGGCTTCAGAGGCAGTTTAGGATTGCTGGGGGCATGGAAATCTGCTGTGGTGAAAGACACAGTTGTAAAAATGAATGATGCATGTGTTAGCTCAGTTTAGCTGACAGGGAGAGGCAGCAAACCCTCAGACCTCTGTGTGATACAGAGCAGATCAAAACTGAACTTCAAAATCATTTGTAGTGCAAAATTCATGCATTTTAAAATGCATTAGCATGTTGGGATACAGTAAATATTATTAGTAAAAGTGAGATCATCTCACCAACAGTTAATGCCTGTTCCTGTGGAAAGGCATGGAATTCTTATAAAACAGCATCCACTGTCATCATGAAACACAGTCTGTGGGAAATCTGCCAGTGCCTGATACTGCTGGCTTTCCAGATGGAAAGCAAAGCTTGAAGCCAGCTTTATTGGATGACCTTGAACTAAACTGTGGAAGTTGCTTCCACCTGTGATAGCTATTATGGGATGGTTATTTCTGCCATGTAGGTGATGCTGAATGGCAGGTTTTTAATGCATAGGGAGTAGAAGATATTAAGCATAAAGCCCTATTAGGTTGCTTTAGGCAATTACTGAAAATATTTTACTCATTAAACATTTTTTACCTGTAAAAATGCTATAAATACAATTGTGTATTTGCTTAATGTCTGTGTAGTTATTGTATCACTAAACTAATACTGTGAAGAGGCCAAATTCACCTCCACACTGACTCAGAATTAAAATTGGTCATTCTCTTTGTAGACTCTCACTACACATTAGTAGATGACTCCCTCTTCTCCAGCGCTCATAACATCTGCATCATCCAAATTCTCCATAGTTCTATTCAGGATTTTAGGCCATTTGACACTATTATGTTCACTTACTTGAAATCCCAGACCCTTTATGTAGAAAAGTTTGCTGCAACTTGACTTTGCAGTCCCACAGTTTCATTAGCTGTTCAGAGTACATAATTTTTCCCTAGTCCTTTTTTTTTTTCCTTGCTTCAAATCAGGCTTACTTTTTCTTTACTTGCCTTTTTAACCTTTATCCTTCTTCCAGTTTGCAAAACCCCATAAATCTCTGTTGTCCTGCTGTGATATTGATGTATCCATTGCTGGGAGTGGTTAGAGGTGGGATAGTCAGTTGTGATCATTCTGGAGGGTATTGGGTATAATGGTAGAATCTCAAACTTAGGGCAGATTCATGGAGAAAAATGTAAAGTCCATATTTCTTGTAAGAACAACAGCATCCACAGAGGTCAGACAGGAGTCTCACCTTTGTGTCATTTGCAGTATGCACAGCACACTGGTATTTTAAATAGGGAAAGGTATCTGCTGATTGCCTGCCTTAATGCAACCACTGCAAAGGGAATCAACACCAAAGTACACAAGAACTGCTGAAGTGGGAGGTTAATTCCCTTGGTGATGACAACCTTAAATAAACCAACTTAGAAATCCTGTATTTTAATTTGAATGGAGTAAATCTAGTAGACACAAAGTGGGAATATGAAACAAACAACCTCATGACTGGCTGAACACAGAAAGTAATGCTGCAAAGTATTACAGAAATGTGTACGTGGAGTGTTCCATTCTCAGGTGAGACAAGGCAGCAGTAGTTGCTGTCTTTGTACGAACAAAGTTCATTTCAAATTTTAATTCCTTTTTGAACCAAATACTTTAACACTCTTAAAAGTGTCTCACTAATGTGACATCAACTCTGATTTCTCAGTGGCTTCATGGCAACAGAGCCCCACACTGAGCATCACCCTGGGGAAGGGTGAGAGGGAGGGAGAGTGGAAGGAGATGAAACGGGCTGTCAGAGGTGTGAATAGCAGTGGTAACTCACTGGTTATATTATTGCTAAGCAGGTGTTCTGACTTTTGCTTTCTTGGGTACTTTTGACTCTTTTGCTGCTCCTTTTTTTCCTTTGTACTGCATATTACCTGTTTTCTGTCATCTAAGGTGAAGCAGTTCCCTTAGGACTCTTTAGTTATGTGTTCAGCATCCGGTACTTTTCTCTGAGTTTGGCACCGTGCTGTTACTGCAGTGTAAATAAATAAGAGCAGCAAAACCACTCTTTTGTTCATGAATAGAGCTGCTGTTGTTGTCAATGTTTTCTGATAAGATCATCTTTTCATGGAAAAAAGCAATAAATCTTTTCTCATTCACAGTTCTGGAATCTTAACAATACAGTATCACTTATTGCGATTTCCTTCCTTTTTTTTTCTTCCTGACTGTATTTTGGTCTAGGAACACAGGATGGACTTGGGGAGGCTGTAGAGAAGGAGGCAGTTGTGTGATGATACATATTATTCAATAAATATAAATGTCAGGTTGTCAGCTTCATAAGATAAGGCACCAGTAGGAAAAACACCAAGCCCAGCTGTAAGAGGGACACCATGGCTGTCCCTCTGACACAGCCTGGTGTGGCACAGGCTCTTCTGCAAGACAGGCTGAATTTGTGGCTGTGACTGTGTGTCCCCACTGAGCTTTGCCTCGCAAGCACATTGCAAATAACTAGAGTCCTTGAGGAAATAACCAGGAAACTGCAAAATGTGGTTTTGTAAAGCAAATCGTCAGTCAAAGCTTGTGGTCTCTGGGATTAGGGACAGCTTTTCTGGGGGACTGCCAAGGGTCTGGGAGCCCCAAGGATGTCAGCGTGGCCACTGTAGAGCTGGCAACTCCGATAAGGTTCAGCTCTGCCAAGTCTCCCAGCTCCTCACATGGAAGCCTGGAAGCCTCAAGAACATGAGTTCAGGACAGAATTGCAAAGTTCTGGACTATGCACTTTAAGCTAAAAGTACAGAGATCAGCTCTCCAAGAGGAAGTGCCTTAGTTCAGTTTGATCTCTCTGCAGACCCATCTCCTTTGCCCTGTTTGACAGCAAACCCTCAACCCCAGAGGAAAACACGGCATTATACTTTCAGATGTTTGATTGTAAAAATGGTACATTAAAATACTCTGAAAGGAAAAGCAATTTTTAGTGACGTATAATGATGAATATATAATTTGGAAAGTAATTAATTAATTGTAAATTTGGTCGTTGAGATGTTTTTGTCTTAGAAAAAAAAATCTCTGTTGGACAGCTAGACAAATAGTTCTTTAATAGAGAATTTTCTTAAAACAGCATTTTCTACGTTGAATGTGTGTTGTGGTTGTCACAAAATGCTGTTAATAGAAGAGGCAGCAGCTTTGATCTTTGACATTGTCATTTTTAATGGAGAAATTTAGCACTGTCTTTCCAGATGTGACCTTTTGTCCCAAACAGTTTTTCACTTCCCAGTTCTTGGTTACCTGTGCTCTGGTTTGCATGAGTGGCAGGTACAGTGGGTTGTCCCCTGAGACCACCCCAGCACATCAGGCACAGTGGCACTCATGGACCCTGGGCCCCCCTTTTGGACATAACCAGTGAATTGAAAAGCCCTGGAAGGGACTGTCAGTGTTTAATTTTATACCAGAAACCTTTATATTCTTTTCAGCTGTGATAACAAATAGTTGCTTTTCTGGTTTTAAAAATAAGAAAAGGTCAAACATGAAGGCAAATGAAGAAGGAAATGTATCATCGATTCTGCTGGAGACAATACACAGCCAGACCTAGAGCTTCCTCCTTCTGGTGCTTAATATCCAAAAATAGAATTACCAGAGTAGTTTAAATGAACCAGGCCCTCTGCTTTTGCATAGAATCTTCTGTGTGCTGCTGCAAAGGGCTGATACTTGTGAATTTAAAGATGTCTTCTCTATTGTCTGTACATTTTTAGACAAATTAACTTAGTCAATTTTTGCCACATGGAGAAATATTCCCCTCCACAGTGGGGCAATTTCAGGAAAGCTCCTCTTGTTACTGTTGATTCATAGTAAAACTTTGCAACTGGCAGAGGAGATGGCCAAGCTCAAGAGAATTTAGCAATGTCAGTGAAAATGAAAAACAGACAGCCTCTCTAGACACTGTTCTGAATTTATGTGAAATATACCTTAAATATGACCCTTCTGGGACTGAGAATTTCAAATGCCATCTCCAGTTCTCTGAAACAATAGCTGAATTACATTGCTGTGTAAGTTGTGGTTCAGTAGCTTCTATGCACTCTTCCTCCGGCAGAGAGCACTTCCAACAAGAAAAGTTGGACACTTTAATAGTGCAAGTTAATCACAGGAGCTGTGATTTGTGAGCTGCCCTGCCAAGCAGGCTGGTCAGCAATCTGTTACCTTAATTGCCAGCTCTGTGTCCCCCAGCCCCAGCAGCACCAGGTGCTGAGCTAAATAACAATGTGACAAACACACACCATAATGACTCAAACAACGTGTTCTGTATTCATTAAATGTTGCCTGTGATCTCACAGATTTATAATTAGAAGATTTAAGTAACTAAGCCAAGCTGACAGGGACAGAAAGGAGTCAAATGTAGAAGAGGAGCATTAGGTGGAGGTCGGTTTCTTCTCTCACATAACAAGCAACAAGGCAAGAGGAAATGGACTCAAATTGCACAGGAAAGAATTAGATTGGATATAAAGAATTTTTTTTGACTGAAAGGGTGATCAGGCATTGGAACAGGCTGCCCAGGGCAGTGGTGGAGTCACCACTCTTGGAAGTGTTCAAAAGGCATGTGCATGTGGCACTTGGGGACGTGGTGTAGTGGTGAACATGGCATTGCTGAGATAACTGGTGAACTCTATAATCTTAGAGGCATTTTCCAACCTTAACAGTTCTGTGATTCTATAAATTTATTGTGCTCTTGTAGTCCCAAGAACACTTTCACCACTGCAGATTCCCCAGAGCTTAGGCAAAGCCATAAACACCTGCAGTACCCAAAGGCAGCCTCCACTGGAGTCCCCTGAATCTATGGCTTGGCATCATCCCCATCTCTGTAGCAATTCTCTTTATTTCTACACATCGCTTTACTTCAATCCCCCAGATTTCTCCCTCACTAGTGGCTGCTCTTGGCTGGTTTCAGCATGCTCACTGGATACACCACCAAGGAGATGATCTTTTTATCCCTACATGGAGACCTTCAGTTACATAATCATGTCAGCTTATGCTGTGACACCTGTGTGACACCTGATTCTCAGGCCAGCTCCTAGACAGGCACCAGCAAAGGCTTCAGAAACTCCAAAAACTACAAGCATTTTACTCCTGAGGCAGGAATGTATTAAAACAGAACTAAAAATAATCTTAAGTGCCTGCAAACCCTCCTGGATGAGAGGGAAGGAAACCAGCAAACCCGGTCTACATTCCTTTTTTAACTTCAAGCACTTTAATCCAATAACAGAAAACAAAGGGATCTCAGACCTCCTCTTACAGACATGCTGGAGGGAGCACAGATCTATTTCTAGCTTTGAAAGTCATTCAGCAAAGGCAGAAGCTCTCTAGACACACTGAACTGCTCTGCTCATCCTGGAATCAATGAAAATGATATTTGATGCTTATGTAGGTGTTATTAATAGTTCTTACACTCAAATATGAACTATTTGTCAGTCTTGTTGGCCATCTCTTTTTTTTTTTGGCTGACCATTAAGGGAGGGGTTTAGTGATTTTTCTATGAGTTTTCACTACAATTTTTGCTTTTTTCCTATGCATGTCTCTAGATGGCACCTAGGTCTTATACTGGGGAATTCGGTTTGATTCCTTGGCTGAAAAGAAGATAGAAAAATTCAGCTGTTGAGGAATAATTTCTAGTGAAACAAAACCAAACAATTCTTTTGTGTCTGGTACAGAATGTTTCTTCTCAAAGTCCTGCATCCCATAATCTTGCAGAGCCTTTAGGGCTTGCCAGGGCCCAGCTGAATGGGAGGGCTGTGCTCTGTTTGCACGCCCTGCTCCCCCCCGGTGCAGATGGGGCACAGCAGAGGTGACTCACGCTGTCACCTTGCTGGTGCACGGGATGGCAGTGACAGCGCTTGGGGCACTCTCCCCTGGTAGCTGGACCACAGAAACATGTAATGGGGCTGAGTCACTGTGCCAGGGCACTGCAGGCTCCCCGACCCACTTATTTTCCTGTCATTTTGTCACATGTTTAGAAAATCTCCTGCTCATGCTGTTTATTCATTATGAGGTTTGAGGTTTTTGTTGTTTCTTTCTGGAAAACAGAGAGTCTGCTTGGAGGTTGTGATGATATAGCTTGAAATCCGTGCTTGTGTGATATCTCCAAGCATACAGAGGGGGTTCTGCAATAAGCCATCAAGGAAGAGACGATCAGAAGTGTAGGCAGCGTGCCAGGAATACACGAAAGCACACTGAGAATTCATCCTGAGTTCAACACTATAGCAATTACTACAGGAAAGGATTTGGACTCCTAACCAGAGAACTGTTTTATCCTACTCATAACTCACGTGTTTAGGATTCCTGGGCAGACATTTAAAGCTCAGCTCTGGAGGAAAAACTGCCATATTGTAACTGCTGTTTGCTTCACTGATGTTTTTTCTACAGCCTGGAAAGTGTTTTCACAGCGACTGGAAAGAATGTCCCATCTCTTCCAGAGAAGAGAGAGAACCTCTGTAGGTTAGCGGATGCAAGGGAATTTTTTCTCCTCTACTCTGCAGATTGGTGCTCTCCTTAAGATTTCCAGAAGCTCTTTTTACTTCCTAAAGAGGTCTGATAGTAAGACCAAGATGCTCTCAGTCAAACCCTGCTGACCATCCAGCTTTCAAGTGAGAAATACACCGGGATATTTTTTTTTAATTTTTTTTTTTTTCAGAAGCAGCATTAACTACTTCTGGGATTCCTGTAACTACTCACATCCAACATCTAGAGCATAAGGGGAAAAGAAAGGAACGTTGATAGTACCAGACTGAATGGCCTTCCAAGAGATTTGTTTTCCAGGAGTTCCTCTTCTTCCCTTTTCTTCAAGGGCAACAAGGCAACTCTTGCCCAGGGCAGCACCTGTCACCCTGCATTCAGTATTGTTTGCTAGCAGATGAGGGATGTGATTTATAGTTACAAGCAACCATAGATCCTGCTTTCATTAAGTCAGATAGATGAAGCTTTTGCATGGTCCCATATGTCCTTCAGCCCTGCCTTTAGTCATTTAACCTTTTTTTTAATTACTTTTTTTCCTGATCAGCACTGTGGAGTGGATGAAACACAAAGGCTGTTTGACACAGATGGGAGGAAAGATGTTCCATGAGCTTGAGGGGATTGGTGCAGATGGTAGGTTCAGTTTTTGTCCATCAACACAATGCACCAGCCTGCAGAACTGGGACTCTGGAGAGGTCATCTGACTTACAATCCTTGGAATTTGTGTGGTCACAGAGCTGTTACACACCTAAAGTGATTTGGCCACAGATTTACCACTCTGCTGTGTGACAAGGCAGGAACAAAGTTTAGGTCTCAGGAAAAAGAGATGCTAAGAATACACATGGAGTATATGCTCTGCAGTCAGATTAAAAACCAGACAAAATAATGGGGAAAAAGTGCAACGAAAGTTGCAACATGTGGCCTTTGCCACAAATTAGGCACAGGACTGTAGGGACTACTGAACATGAATGATCTTGCTCACTTGGAATATACTGCTGATGGTATTTTAAATTCCTGAAAATCCTCAGAGAGGAGCAGTGCCATTAGCTTTTTGGAGTTCCTTAGCAAGGGCAGGGAGCCAAACTGATATAGTATTTTAATTAGTGTATTTCAGAGCTTCTCAGAATGAAGCCAAATCTTCTGAATCAGAAAAAAAACCCCTTTCTGTCTATCACAGACATCTCTTTTGTAGAAACTTACTGTTCCCTTCAGTAGTTGAGAGTATGGCCTGATATCATTTGAATACAGCAGTTCAATATTGAACATTTCTTGCCAAGAAACTGTCATCTTTGTTAGGCATGGTCATCTTAGTCAAATGGATGAATTTGACACCCAAAGTGCATGAACACTGAACAGATAAGGAGCTGTGAGGCTTGCTCATATCCCAGCACATTTGGAATACTGACTCTCTTGGGAGGACAGCATTTAAGATTAATTGATAAAAGTAATTTCAGTACCATTTAGTGTGATGGATCTCAAGAGTAAAGCAGGCTTTGCTTGTGATGAGCATGAATAATATGAGGAGCCTAAGAATATTCATCAGTAAAAATATCTCTGCCTCCAAGTGTCCTAAACACACAGAGCAAAGGACCATGCACTGGTCCTGAGGCAAACATGCTGATCTTCCCAATAAAACCAGGTCCTACAAGACCGATGGGCAGTGAAAGAGCAGATCCCAGTGGAAGTGACAGGGGTACACAAAGAAGGAAAAGAGGCCAGCAGTAAGGATTATTAGGAGAGGTATTTCACAGTCATATTTTGGGAGGAGAGGGGTAAAAAGGCAGCAGGAATGGCTGTCATAGCACAGTGAAAATAGCAGAACAGGCAAGATGGAGTTAACCCAAGCAGCAAACAATAGAAGGATCAACATGTTTTACTGACAAGAGCAAAGCAGCTGAAGGACAGCTCCCTGCAGAGACCTGCACTCCTTGCAGAGGCGGCAAGGAGAATAAAAGCTCTTGGGTTGTGATTAAAGTCTTATTTGTGCCACAAACACCTACTTTTTCCACTCCTCACTTAATTCAGTAATTTGGCTGCATTGTCCTTTGGGGGCTCACTCTCACGTACACACACACTCGAGCCCCTCAGCCTTGCTCTCCTGAGACACCATGGTGACAGCCCCTGCTCCGATGGCACCTCAGCTGCCTTTGGGTGGTCAGGCACAGGACTGTGAAAAACACAACTCAGAGATCCGTGGGCAAGGAGAGTGTTGGTGAGATCCAAGCAGAGAATGTACAATTAATCACACAGCGTGGGTTTTGTGCTCTTCTGGGGGTGGTTTCAAAATGGAAGCCCCAGATGCTGCCCTTGGAGCCAACACCTGAGCCTTGGCTGCCATTGTGGCTGAGACACTGAAATAAAACCTGTGCCAGGAAGCTAATGCTGAAGGCTGCTGCCTTCCAGGGGAATGATTCAGCGTGGCAGCTCTCAGGAGAAGCAGAAGTTTCAATGAGAACTGAAGGTGCAGTTTCTGCTAATGTTACTTCTTTTTTTTTTAAGCTGTCTTCTGTGTCTTAACATTAATGGACTTTCCGCACATATCAAGGATTTGAAGTGTTCAGCATCAACCATGGAAGACATTCACCCAAGGCACAAAATGTCAAAAACAGATAAATGCCAAATTATGAGAGTTTCCAGATGTCTGATGTTAGAGCTGAGTTATTAGTAAGGTCACAAGGAGAGCTGGTAGTAGAATATAAACCTTGCCTTGGCTGTGCCAAATAATGCATCACCCTCTGCTGCCCCTTCCCAGGCTCTCTGCTATCCTTGCTCTTTCCCTAGTGAGAACTCTTGCTGCAGTGAGGGCAATATCGCACACCTGTCTATTCCCAGGACCATTATGGATACAGGTGCCCATTCCAGAATGTTCTCTGATGTTCAAGAAACTAAAAGGCATCTGAAATTATCCACAGCGACAGATATGAACCTACACACAAATTAGAGCCAGTAAGACAAGTAACGAAGGGCTCAGTGGGCATTTAGTATTAAATACCCACTGTTAAGGCAGGTGAGTGTCAGGATCCCCTTTCAGGCTGACAGGTCCCAGGCAAGGGCTAGGGTCATGTACTCAGATGAGATCTGGCCAATTCCATCAACAGAGTGGAGTTTGCATGTCTGACCATGCTTTTTCTGTTTCTGCAGGATGGATGACATCCAGCTGTGCAAAGACATTATGAACCTTAAGCAAGAGCTGCAGAGTTTGGTAGCAATCCCAGGTAATGGCTGTCTCCATCCAGGATTAGGACAATACCTGTGTTCCTGACACCATCCCCACCTGTGCATCACCCATCCATGCCCCAACAATCAGAATCTCCTCCCCACAAGGTGAAGTTCCATATCTCTTCCCTCTAGTCCTTATTTTTAATTCCCTTTTTCCTGCCCATCTCTAATCTCTGTGTCTCTAAATTTCTTTTCATGCTTTATTTCACTGCTCCCATGACAGCAACCCTGCAAATATCACTGAAACAAGGAGCACATTCCTTATTTCTTGCACTCCCTTCGCAATCTCAAGGGAACCAAGTGGCACAGAGATTGTCAGGTAGAAAAGACAAGTGCTGAGATACCAGAAATAAAAGAGGGAGAGGAGAAGGATTTATAACCATCACTGTGAATGTGATTGATTTTTTCCTTGCTACACCAATCCATTGTCACACCTGTAGTTAAATCTACCTTCTAGGATCAAGAAGAACAGGTTTCTACAAAAAGCAAGGCCCAAAACTCTAGTTTGTGTTTTGCCATAAATCTCTGCAAATTCACGGTTTGAAGGAGGGACAGAGCTGTGGGCAGTCCTGCAGTCCTTGGCTCAAAACTCCAGCTGCCATCAGTGAGGAATTTCACTTCACTACAGCTTTGCCATTTTAGATGATCCACAACAGCTCTATTCTGTTCAAGAAAAAAATAGGTCCTGCGAAACACTCAGCAACTGCAGCAGGCCATTTACAACACCTATTACTGCACAGCTTCCAGCACCCTGCAGAAATAATTTGCTCCTGCTTAACTATTAAGTCCAAATTTTGACTATCCTTTGGTTATGCTCATTTTTCCTCCTCACATTTTATTGTGCAACTTTGAAGGACAACTTTGTCCTCAGAAAGGAGAGAGGTCACTTGTGGCATAGGAAAGGGGTGTACTCTGAAACCACCCAACTCTTAGCTGTGTTTGTACCTTTTGCACCTAACAGAAATAGATTAATAATATTTCTTACATTTTCTTTCCTTATATTTCTTAGTAGAGGTCACATTTAAATTTTTTAATAATAACACTGTTGGTTCATTATTTGTTCAAATGGAAAGGATTACAAATCCTAGAAAGTATCTGTGAATGATGCCCCTTGCCTCACTTTTCTGATCTGCAAGCTTTCCTGTCCAGACTTTTAACTAACAGATAGGGTTAATCAGCTTTCATTCTTTTGGTGTTTCTGCTGTTTGGTTTTTGGTTTTTTTATATTTTAGAAATTACTTTCCAGTCTCAAGGCCTCAAGCAGAGACACACAGACAGCAGTTTCTCCATAGCACTTCGCAAATCTCAGCAGACTTAGGAATCCAAAGGGTGGAGTTCCAGCAGCAGCATCTCCAGGCAGGACCACAGGAGCTTGGTCTTAACAAAGACAAAGCAGCTGCTGGCACTAAGTGCTGACACAGCGTGTGCCTAACCTAGAAAAACACTTTCCAGAAATGGATTAATTCACAGGGTGTCTACCATAATCTTCCTGTAAGAATACACATTTGTAAAGGGAACTGCTCTTTGGTTTCAGTAGACACAGTTTAGCCAGTTTCAATAGATATGGAATCAGCCTTTTAGTACACAGAATATGCAGTATTTTGCCACATATATTAACATTTTTAGTAGACAGTTTCCTGATGGATATAATGGGAGAGCACATCTCAGTTTAGGAAAAGGATAGATTGAAAAAAAGTAGAAAATACCTTCAGAAGTGAAGAGGGTCCTTGCTTCTTAGCCATAAAAGACAAAGCAAGAAAAAGCAGCAGCTTCTCAGCATTCTTTTTTGAAAATCTGTACTAAAACCAATTATTTTCAAGTGTCTGATTAATTTAGCTATTTAAAGTGTCTTATAACTTATATCAGCAGACATAACACAGCTCAGGTGCATCGGACTGCAGGCAGCTCACTCTTCCCCCAGCTCTCACTGTACTGAATTGTGCGGTTCTCTGAACACAGTTCTACTGCCCAAACCCCAAAATCTTGATTTAACACAAAGTGTCTTCATAGCTGATCAAAATTTTCAGCTTCTTGGAGAAATATGTGAGCTTGGATTTGCCTTTGGCTTACTCATCTCTGCTACACTTGCTAGGTTTGAAGAGTTCTGTCTTAAATACATTTGCTTTATAGCCTGAAACGACAGCTCTGTAATCCCTAACATTTATGACTTTTAGTTAGACTTTTAGATGTGCAACAGGCACGTCTTTCATGCCACAAAAATTGTTGTTTATAGACAACCTAGCCATTCCAGACTGGCCAATTAACAAGGACATATATTAATTACTCAGATTTTTGAAGTACGGGGAAAATAAACTTGCATTTATTTTTCCACGCTGTACAACTGATACTATTTGTGGGGATTTGCAGCTCACCTGCCTTGTCAGAGTAGAAAAAAAGTGTTGTTTTCAACAGCCAAAACTGTCTTGAAACACAGAGAATTAGTTCCTTTTGGTGTGATCTCCTTTCCCCTGAGGTCAAATGGAGTTTGTACTTTGGATTTTAACAAAGCATCTTGAACTGTTTTCTTGCCAAAGCTCTTAAAAAAATTCCAAGCAATGTCTTGCAGAGTAATTGAGTATTAAAAGCAGGCTTAGCAAACCCCACAGAGCCTTCAGACCATTAAGCTGATCAGAGTCAACAGCAGCAAGTGCAGAGAGCAAAGAGGCAGTGACCTGGCTTGCTGGGGTTTTGGTGACTCAGGTCTGGAAAACCATGGACTTCAATCAGCACTTGATTCTCAGACATCTGCAACGTCCTACACCGCCCCCTCACACTCCCCAGAGTCCAAAGTAATACACTTTTTTCTCTGTTTTTGACCAGAAAAAGAAAAAACGAAGATGGAGAAGCAAAGAGAGGATGAACTGATTCAGAAGATTCATCGACTGGTACAAAAAAGAGATTTTCTTGTAGATGATGCAGAGGTGGAGAGATTACGGTAAGAAACAAGAGCAACTGAACTTATTTAGTGACATTCCACAAGCCTAATAATACAATAGATTAAGTGACAAAATTTAAATCAACATTAATGGGAGAGAATTGGTCCTTCAAAACAACTTACCAAGTTAAAAGCCTCTTCCCCATTCCATAGGAAAAACATTAAAATTAGATTACTCTAATTCTGTGGCTCTTTATCCCATTAATGATTCAGTCATCTCATGAATAACAGTGAGCTTTGGTCTCTTATTTTCCTACCAGTAACAGTCTGGGCATTTACCATTCAAAAGAAAAGGATTTATGCTGCTACCAGGGAATTCTCTTGGCATAAGAAGTAGACATGAAATGGAATTCTACAAGGGGCATGTTTGTAGACATCTAAAATCCTCCTTTTTAAATTATTCCTGGTATCAGTTTGATTACTACTATTCCCATCTTGTCATAGCAAAACAACCCAAACAACTACAAAAAGCCCCAAACCAACTAAAAAGCACTCAGTAGTACAGCCCTACCCAAGACATAAGCAGGTTCTGAAGGGTTTCCTCTCTGTAGCTTAGCCCAAAGTTGCCGAGAAAGTTGTAGTTTTCCTCAAAAGTTCACTTCCAGCACCCAAATCCAATCTTTTGTTTGAGATCAACAGTCTACATAGGGTCAGTTTTGCTCTGACTTCCCCCTCTTTCAGCAGTAAAGACTCAATCCATTTATCCAAAATGACAGTATCTCCTCCAACACATTTAGATTCTAAGTAGGCAAGGAGAAGATAAAGCAAAGCTTTTGCCTGAGTCCTGCAGCTGATCAAAGAGAGCTGGCCCAGGGCAGCACCTGACAAGCAGCCTGAGCTGGAACTGAACCCAGAGCTCTCACTGAGCCCTGTGTGCAAATTGCAAAAGCCTCAGCAGCAGTTTTCCTTTAGGCAAATATTTTGCTTTTTAATAAGCAGCAAAATTAAATGTTTCTAAAAATAGCAAAGAAATTAATTGTTTACTAGTGACTTGATCCTAACTGCTCCAGATTTACATTCTCATTTACAGAGAAAACTGTCATTCCTCTAACATTTATTTTCCTTCTTTCCACCAGAGAAAAAGAAGAAGACAGAGAGATGGCCGAGTTCCTTCGCACCAAGTTAAAACCCATAGACAAAGCAACACAGTCTCCTACGAGTGAGTTCCTAATCATTAAGAAAAAAACAAGAACAAAAGGAAAAACTCCAAAGACAGCTGATTAAAAGAGCATTTTCACAGGGCAGCCTCTGGCAAAAGCTAGGTGAAGCTAGCTAGATGACCTAGAAACAACACAGGGTGTCAGCAACTGCTGGCTGCTTCAGATACTGAATTACCCCTTAAAACTGAATTTCAGTCACCTATGGCCACTTCAGAATTGCTCTGTATGGTTTAAATATGCAAAGTATATTTGTATACACAGTGCTACAAGCTGCTTTTCTAAGCAGTGGGATTTTTATTAATAATTTTCCTATCTCTTTCTGAACAAAATAACTGAAAAAAACCTTTTCAGATCTATGCTTGAATATCTGAAACAAAGCTCATCTGTTATACTGCAGTCATGATAGAAACTAGAGAAAACACTGCAAATTTCCACAGCTGACCCAAATTTCTTACCAATTTCATCCCAACCCAAATCACTTGTAGACAAAATGGCAAACACACTGGTTTCTGAGTCACTGAGTGGATTGCATGACGCCTTGGAAGCTTTTAGCTGCAACTTTCAAACAGAACAGTCACAGCCACAGCAGGAGCTCTAGAAGTTCACAGATTGATTTTGTCTCAAGATGAGCTCTCAGGCAGGGTCAAGTGAAAGCAGTGCCCTTCTTAGAAAGGGACTTTGGTCCACCAGCTGAAGAGGTTTGTATCAAACATTCTGCCATTTTGCACAGATCAAGATCTTCCTCAGGAGTTCCCAGAGGGACTGGAGTGACTGTGAAGTTCCAGTACAAGGTTGAGAGGAGACATTTTAAGATGCATCACTAATTATTTATACCCCCTTAGTCACAGGGAGCATGACTCATCTCCCTTGTTATAGTTTACTTTGTCATTGCTTTTAAATGCAGTTTGAGCCATAAAAAAAAATCCTTTCACCCTGAAAAATGAAAACCTACCTTTATCTTGTTCTCTCAATTAGAACATCCACGCTGATGAGGGAATAAATTCTAGCAATACTGTTGTTCTTCAGCTCCTTTCGTTGTTGGGAGTTAAACAGTGAAAGAACTTCGTGAAAGGACCCCGTTATCTGAGCCTGTGGCTGTGAAAAGGGACACCTGCAGGGGTCCTCAAACTACGGCCCACGGGCCGGATACGGCCCCTCAGGGCCTTCGTCCGGGCCGCCAGGCTCCCTCAGTCCGGCCCCTCAGGGCTCCTCAGTCCGGCCCCTCAGGGCCCTGAGTCTGGGCCGCCAGGCTCCCTCAGTCCGGCCCCGCGGGGCCGCGGCCGCTTCCCCCGCCGTCCCTTCTCGACCCCCGCTCTCAGATGGGCGGGTCCGTCCCCCCGAGGTAGCATCCGAGATGAGAAAGACACTTGCTACGACTGGCAGTGACAAATATGGAACCTAACATTGACCATCTCATTAGCCAAAAGCAGGCCCATAGTTCACATTGAAATATTATTTGTTTTTGTTGATTGCAATTGTTCTTCATTTTAAATATTGCATTCTTTTTCCTGTTTTTTGTGCACTACTACAAATAAAATATGTGCAGTGTGCATAGGAATTCGTTCATTTTTTTCCAAACTATAGTCTGGCCCCCCGACAGTGTCTGAGGGACAGTGAACCGGCCCCCTGTTTAAAAAGTTTGAGACCCCTGGACACCTGCCTTGAAGCAGATGCAAGTTTACCCTCCCTTTGAGATGTATGGATTCTTTAGCTCCTCTTAACACCCTTCCCTGAAGAGATAAGACTTTGTGAGCAGTTACAAATCAGCTCAGTCACCACCTAAGTGTATTGTTCCAACCCGAGTTGAAAAATTCAGGGTGGGTGGAGAGAGGGTGGGAAAGGTTTGCCCCCTTTAAAGCAGAAGTAGGAAGAAACAATTTGAGCAGGTCTTGGTCCTAATGGTTCTGTTTTGAACATTGCAGGCACCCCAGCAGAAAAGAAGGCAGAACCTCCTCCAAGCAAGCCCACCATTGCCAAGGCAGGGTTGGCAATTATTAAAGATTGTTGTGGGGCCACACAGTGCAACATCATGTAGAGCCCTGGGCTTCCTGCCCTGCTTGTCTTGTCAGTGTTTCCATCGAGTGGAACTGGATGGTGAGGGGAACCAACAGCATCCTGCTGAGGGAGGCAAGAGCAGCTGGCAGAGTGTGACTATGGACTGCACAATGGCAGGTTCTTCACTGTTGCATGGATCACTCTACACGCATGCCTAAAAACAAAAGAAATCTGTATAGTGGCTGTCCGGGGACCAGAAGAAATCAGCAGTAGAGTCAACAAAAAACACCCCCATGATACAGGTGAATGAAAAGGGGCTATATTTTATCCACTGTGGTGTAAAACAACAATTTTAATAGGCTATAACTTTATAAGAATATGTTGTACGCTTCTTCCCCCTGTGACAAATTGAACTCAAAAATCACCAAATTATCCTATTTTGGCTACTTTTCAGAACAAGAGCCACAAGTATCAATGCTATATATAGCACAACTGATAGAGGAAGTAACTGTAGGATAACTGATGTTGCATACAAAATACCAAACTTGTGTGATGTTCAACTACTTTGCTGTGGAGTTTCATTTCAAAATCTTCCTAAAGAATGAGATCAGTGACAATGATGCTGCAAGTAGCTACAGGTTTTTACATCCCATATGATATCTGAATTACTCAAGTCAAATCAATATTGTTTGCACCAGGGGAAATAAATCCCTGGCAAAGCTTTAGCAAAGCACAGCTACAGTAATCTGCAAATTGATGATGCAGTCCAAGGTTGTGTCACTTCTGTTTTAGATCTCCACCTCCCGGGAAGTAAGAGAAATATTCACCCAGGGTTTTATCCATTTTTACAAGCTAAATACAGTAGGAGATTATACATCACTGAGAGATTGCTGGGAAAACAGAAGACAAATTTAACTAATACTGAAACCATGCTTAAAACAAGTATTAACTGTATATTTTGTGACCACAAGAAATATAAACTATCCATTAAAAAGCATAGGAAGACACAAGACACCCAAAACAAATTGGCCACAAGACAAATATGCAGATACAGAAGTAGGTATTTGTGGAAGGAAGATCACATTCTATATAAAATGGGTTTAAAATTAAGGGAAATACAGAAATACTTGTCTGTGTTTCACCATTAAGTGTGTTTCTGGTCTCTATGCAGATTCAGCCTTGTGGAATCTAGTATCTTTATATTAGCTGTCAGTAGCTGGTTTGTCTGTGTGATGGTATTCCATATAAATGTACTGTGATAGGTGTAAATAGTAAAATAAACGTACATGGATCTAGTGTGACAATCTCAGGCTTAGAAATAACAAAAGATAGTAAAAAGTTCCTAAAATAATGTTTTGCAAAAGGAACTTCCATTTTGTGAAGCCAGCCAAGTGAAGTGTGTGCTTATATACCAAGGAACCACAGTATAAGAAAGGAGAAAAAATTAACAGCAGTTACCCCAAAAGGATAAACAGTTATTTTTTTAGAGAGAAAAAGTATCTTATTAAGGTTGAAGGCAATAGACATCATCTAAAGTAACTCAGACTATCCTTACACAAGTCAAACTGAATCCCTAGCACTGGCTGATTTGATGAAAAACACTTGCATTTCCAGAACAATTTCAGTATTGCAGACTCACTTGATACAAAGAACCAACGTCACTAAGTACCTTACGTTTTAAGGATCAAAGAGGAAAAACCACAAAAGGTTTCCACTAAGACATGAAGCACTTTAATTACTTTGACCAAAGATGCAGGAAAGAGAACAAAGGCTGACTCTCATGTATGGTTATTGTATCCTTGTTGAGACATACCCCACCACAATAAGGTCTGTAGCTGTTAAAATCTCTACCTGGGCGTGGGTTGGACTCTGCATGGCACCTCTGTACATTAACACAGGTATGGGGAAAACTGCTTTTAGGGGAGAGAATACACACTGGAGGGAAAGAAACACCCTGTAGAATTCCATAGCCTCTTGCTGGTACCCAGTTAAGGCATCAGGAATTATCAGTATCTTAAAACAAGAGGCAGATGTTCAGTGTCATTAATAAAGGCAAATGGAAGTCAGGAAAAAAGCTGTAGTGAAGCACCAAACTTTAAACCTGAGGAGGATCAGCTGTGAATGCCACTAATAAAAGGTCCAGAAGGAGTTTGCACATGGTTTTTAAGGCCCGAGATGACTTCTGCACATCAGTGTTTAACCCAGGCTGTGCTGATGATTGGGGTGATCCCCACAGGCTGCACAGAATCCAGGCACCTGGGAATAAAGTGAAGTGAGTACAATGTAGATTTCCATGAAAAAAATTCATTAGCAAGAAACAGACATTCCTGGGAAGCAACACTCATGACCAGACTACAGAGCCATCTCCTTTAATTAAAACCAAGAAGAAACACAGCAAGTAGGAATGTGCAATATTATTACAGTTAAACACTGGTAGCCAGTGCCCCAAAGGGACATGAACTCCAGCAGTGTTAATGAGAGTGAACTTCATTTTCAGAAGTTCTGGCATGGCTCAGCTGGAAGGTTTTCTGTATGCCAGTTTTTGTTTCTAATTAGCAAATACTTCATTTCTGTGTTTATTTGGGTGGGTTTGAACAGCTTGCCTGCAGTGCATGAGTGGTTCCTTCAGAAGTGGGTCAGTGATGCTGCTTAGCAATAAAGTCCTGGATTTTTTAGACTGTAAGGTCATATTCTCAACTGTGTTCAACACTGGTTTAGTGTTGCCTATCTAGAACACAGCAGAGCCCTTATGGCTGATGTCAAAGCTAATGGCTGCAATTAAACAAACTTAGGAAGGAATCAAGTGTAAAAATCTTAAACCCTTATTTTTAAAAACCAGACGAAATCACTGAATATCCCAAGAACCAGAGGCTTTGTAACTTCCATGATCCTGTGAGCATGACACACTATACTATCCCCATATATAAAATCAGCAGAGTAGCAGACAAGTATCCTTAGGTGACTATATGGAGTAACTGGCATCATTTCAGAGTTGATTTCCAGGTATCAGTCACTGTCAGCAGAGAGGGACATTGACTGATTGAAGCACCTGAGACCTCTTCTGGAAATCCTGGTTATTTATCACTTCAGAAAGAAGGCAAGGCACTGGAAAAGGAACAATGTGTGGAAGAATGTGTAAGGTGGATTTGACACACAAACATGACTGTGCTCAGGAAAGGATCGTGGTCTACTGAGAAAAACAAGAGTGCTGAAGTGCTATTTGTGCAAATCACCAATTCCACCAGCAAATGGTTCTGTTGTACCTTCCCCTAGGCCTACTGAATCTCTTCCAAGTTAAACATTTCCAAATAAACTAAGCTGCTGTGTTATACTAAGCCTTTGTTTCTTCATGTTACTGAAGAAGTTGTTTGTGAAGTGGAATGGGATGCAGTTTCTGTGCTGCTACAATTTTCTAAAAAAATAGGTTACTATTCTGCACAGAAGGAGTGATGCTTAGGGGTAAGTTAGAGATGCTACTGAAATAAAGGATTTTCTCACTGAATAAAGAAAACCCACCAAAAAAGCCAATCTTATTATGCTCCTACATAAGGAGCCTGCAGAGGTTAGACACAGTTCCCAGCCTGACACTGAGAGTATAAGGGCCACAACACATCTGAGTATCAAAAGAATTGCCAAGCAAAAAGGGCCGTGGTGTTATTGAAATAAACAAAAAATTCTCCTCCACCCCAGCATAAATGTTACCACTGTTATCAAAGTGCATCTTGTTTCACATGATCCCATCCTTCCTGTCAACAGCCAGGCAAGCAGGCTGCTTTCAAACAGGATCATATCAAAAATATTACTTAAAGGCCAAAACTTTCTCTCCCTTCCATGTGCAAAAACACTTGCCATGGGATCCTGAGAACACCTCAGCAGCTGAGCCTGGATCCTGACAGCCTCGGCAGCAACTTTGTCTCAGAGATGAGTAAGGAGGTGTCTCACAGGAGATCTCCCATGACATTTAAGTTTGCTTTCTTTACAGCCTTTGTTTCTTAAGAAGAGGCAGTTTTCTGCAACAACACTTCATGGGAGATTGAAAGAATTGTGGTGAGACACCACGAGATGTTTAAACTGATACCTAGAAAGAAAATCTCATCACTTAGAGAGATCAGTGGATTTTAACAAGCTCGATCACAAAACCAGAGATGACTGCAGCCAGTATCAAGTTTCTTGCATCCAATTAGCTCATCCCATCTACACCATCTGAAGAGTTTGTTGTTTTTCTCCTTCATGACACAGAGTACCTGCTCCGGCAGGATGCAATTCTTCACTTTTGAATTCAATAACTAGAAGACTGACTTGAAACTTGAACCATGGCATGACATATAGCAGTGCTTTGACAGCCATGTCAAAAAATGCTCAAATAACATCCTGAAGAGGCGTTTCATAGATTTCTTGTAAAATGGCATTCTCTATTTAGATCAATCTGCTTTCTGTAGCATACATATAGCACTACAAGCCATGTTAATAATCACTCGAATTAGGATTTTTTTCTGTCTTTATCCACCTAAGTAATACTAAACAAAAATACTCATACAGGAAGGAATACAGCATTAAAAGTAATGCTTGCTAGGAAAATGCTATTAATAGGAGTTAAACCATAGCTCACCATACAACTAGTCTGTCCTACATTATTGCAAGCAAAACAAGCCATATTAATTTTAGAAAAAAAGGGAAATATTTCCATCACAACTTTTTTACTAACTTAAAACAGATGGCTTAACATAAAATGAGAATGAAAGAAGTGGGAATGTTTGCAGCACAAAACCAAAGCAGTATTTAAAATCAGACTCATCTTTTGAAGGTAATCACATACCAGGTGCTGAAGGATTTTACTCATTCACTTACTTAAAAACATTCACAACTACTGAAAAATGAAATTAGTGGTGATTATAGGGTCTGTGGTGCTGCTGTAGGAAGTTTTTATAAACCACCTGTTCCTCCTTTCAAAGAGGAATATTCTTTATTTTCAAGAGGGATATTTATTACACTGTTTATGAAGAGCTTCCTGCTAAGTTTTTCAAGGAGTTACTTTAAAATTGTTTACTGAGCAAGTACTCTGTAAGGTCAAGGGATTGCTAATCTGCAGCAGGCCTGACATTTGCTCCAGAAGACTCCACTTAACAGTGCTGTTGAGTGAGAATGTCACAACACAAAAACAAACAAAAAAAAAACCCAAACAAACCTGCCCCCAAAAAGAGAGTCAGGAGCAGCTCATCCAGGTCTTTACTTCTGTTCATGAAGCTGCAAGATGACAAAACAGTTCAGTTTTTTTATTTTGTTAAGATTTTGAATTTAAAAACACTCCAGTGAAAGAAATTTGCCACATTTGTAGTTCCTGAATAATTACCATCTTCAAGCTGGAAAAAGCTACAATAACTCACAACTGACTCGTTAACTTTATTAATGTTCACATGACCTTATTTGCAACAATTTTGACTTCTCAAAGGGAGGCTCACTGAGAAGGAACACCTGACATCCACCTGATGCATTTACACTCCTTTCTCCATTTTTTCTCTTTTGGCTGATAAATAGCATAGCTTCTTTTCAAAATAAACCCTACACATGACCTTGCATGAAGAGGAGTAAGACACGGCATCTGCAAGCAACTCAACTGCAAAAATTGGGAAAAGCCTCAATCTCCAGAATTTCTGGTGTTTTAGTCTTCACTAAAGCCCAGCTCTCTGTTCTGGCTCAATAATTAAATTTAACATGACACAAAAAATTAAGTATTCTGGGACATGCTGGTTTGTTTTGTTGGGTTTTTTCCCCCCTGACGGGTCTTGAGACAAGGACAAGAGTTATGCTTGCTTGAAAATTTTATTGACAACTGTTTGGTCCCAACACACAAAACAGCACTTGAGCCACAAAAGAAAGTGTCCAAACAAAGTAGACAGCTAAGAAAAGAAGACTTTCTTCTCTCTCCCATTCCAAGGAAAAAAAAATAGTGCATAAATTGAGGGCTTCAGTGACATTTTTTTCTTTTACACAAACATGAATCTGAAGTAGTACATTTATTTGCTCAATTAAAGAATTTCATGGTTGCAATGCTTTTAAATCTGTAAGTCACATCATTCATTTAACCCTTTGGATAAAAAAATATATTGCAATTCAATTAGCTATTTTGTTACACTATGAACACAACTTCTCAAAAGTATTATTCTATTACTTTCAAACAGCAATTTCAGCAGAATCACACATGAATCCAGATAAGATATGCTGACTTCCATATATGGTATAACCACCACATTACTTGGATAAACACCATATTTTCCTCTGAAGCAAAAACCTGGTTTTCTTTAGTACTCCAAATGACTTGTAGCTGCATCTCATGAAAATACAATTTCAGGCTGGTCTCTTTTCCAATGCATGCTCTTCTGAAACAAAGATCTAGACCGATGACTGTCAACCTTACCAAAGTTAAGGTGAAAGCAGATTTTCTTTTCATTTAACTCACTAAAAACATTCCAAGAAAACTTACTTCTAAATTTCTTCTTCTATAGCAGTATGTCTGTAGAGGTTTACTGTGGACTCAAAATACTGTGCCATAATGCTCAGAATAACTTCCCAGTGTTTCTTTGCACTTACATTGGCTATAAACTCACTACTGGTAATACTTGCCTAAATATAAAAGATTTTATAACAAAATCTGACGAGTAAAATTCTGTTCATAGCCATTGTTCAGTGGCATTTCTTGCTGCTGGCTGAAAGAGTAGAGCCTGTGTTCCATCTCTGGCATATTACAAAAGAACCCATCTAAAAAAACCCCTCACTTGGCCAGTGGAAAACTTCTAGTATAGGTTCTTTCAATACTACAAGCATTTATTTGCTGCCTGGCAAATACAACCCATTGTAAATGCCATGGTTACCCAGAATGGGTAGAAAGTCTCACACACTGGACAGTTCTGCTAACTAGAGTTAAGGTCATCCACTGACTTAGCCTCTCTGCCAAAGCTGGCCCTTGCAAAAGCCAACACAAGATACCACAAATTCAAAAAGCTGTCAACACTAGGAGTAAGTCTTAGAATAAAAACAGACACAGCTAAAAGACAGAACATCAAAGAACGAGCTTCCCATTTACTGAACATGCTTAAAAATAGAAAACAAGGTTAAGCAGAACAACCTTAGCATTTCCACATGTAGCTAGAACTTTCCTTACAGGTGGAAATAGCATCAATACCTTCCATCACCAACCACTTTAATAAGACCTGCTCCGTATCTGTAATTTATGCATTAGATGCATATTTCAGAAATATCAGAATCTTCCTAACTTCATTTCTAGACACAATGAAAAGGTGTGTGTCTGTATCTTACACTCATGACATCAAGACAGTCTTTTCCTTAACCAAACCCATGCCAGACAAACTAAATATGAGGGAAGCTTAAAGCATCAGTGTCCTAGAAAGCTCCTAAATGGAACTGAAAGCTACAGCAAAAAAACATTTAAAACAAGTTTTACACAAGACCCACATAATCTTCTACAGACATCCTAAGACAAGTTATTTCCAATGCAGTTACAAGTCATCTGAAAGGTCAGAGAACAAGTTTCCCCTCTGGAGGACAATCAGCTCCCCTCACTCTTGTCACCCCAGGTCAGCAAGTTAAAACTTCTCAACAGGCTTTTGAAAGACAAATCATGCATTTCATTAATACTGTCTGAAACAATACCAGTAAGCAACAGCCTATAGAATACAATATGCTACATGTATGATTACATCACCAACAAGGCTTAAAGAAAATAAAATCTGTTCCATGTTTGTTGAATTAATATTTTGCTTTTACTGAACACATTTTTGAAAAACTGTAAAATTTAAGAATAATTTAACAAATGCCAGATTTTTTTTCAAAATAATAGAAAAAAATCTGCTCTGCTAACAGCTGTGTTCAGTGTAAAAGGAACAAAACCTTCACCAAATACATTAAATACAAATTAATTCCTCTAGGTTTTCCATTAAAATACACATGGGCTAGCAAACAGCTTTACTTTGTGCACAGTCCATAGGTATTTGTCTTTCACACTAAAAAGAAAGAGTTAAAGCTTGGTTACAGGTGCAAGTGAGAAGTTTGCTGCCAATTTGACCTTGTTTTTGTGTTGCTTTTTGGCTGGGCTGTCTGTTGCTTCTTTGTTTACTTGGGTTTCAGAGGACTGACAGGGAGGCACTGAAGCATTCTCTGTGGTGTCAGACACCACAGAACCAGAGATCAGCTTTTCTTGAGCTGTGGTAACAATTCTCTCTTTTTCTTCTTCTGTTAAAATCATTATCTCTAAAATAAATAAGACAACTCAATTTACTGATGCTCTGTTTTCGTAAAAAAAAAAGTATTTCTCTGCTGTTAGGCAATAGAATACTTAAATAGAACTCATCAGCCTGATTTGAAGTAACAAAGGGAGGCAAAGTCTTACCTGGGAGGGGTGCAGGGCGTTCCTCAAACTGAATGAGGTCTGCAGACTCAAGAACCACGGGATCAGGTCTCAGCTGGGGTGATGGCAGGCAGGAAGGTACTGGCTCACACAGGAGATCAACAGGAGAGGTGTTTGTGAGGCAAAGAAGTTCTTGCTCTGTTTGATTAGAAACTACAAAAATAAGAGAACACCTTTCAGAGCATCTGTAAGCTGCAAAGGTGTCACTAGTGCCACAGGTAATGTAGTCCCCAGATAGAAAACTGAGAATTTGAGAACTATACTCTATTTGAAATACTAACACCAAACTAATGTAGTTAATGCTAATTAATCTCAGATTCATTTGCTGCATCAGGAGCATGTAAGTAAATTCTCATCAGAATACAGGAGACACTGCTAGCAGAAGCTGCTGCTGACCCCCCTCTCTCATTAGCTTCATGTCTATTGACTTAAATTTCCACCAAATCCCTGGGAAGCAGTACCCAGAAGCTCTCTCCCTCTCTCTATACGTGTATATATACACACAGAGTTATAGACTAGCAGCTCAGGATGCAAGCCTAACCACAAACTCAGAGAAGTTCAACAAGCTTCCAAGCCAAAACGCATATTTACACAAGTTCAGATTTACTAGCTCACCTTTCCCCATGCTGCTTCAATTACTCTGCTTATTTCCCCCAAGACAATAAATTTCTTATATAAACCAAGTTTGCATTACCATTGCTAGGCCTTCCTAGATTTAGTTCCATTGATGAAGTGGATCCTTGGGTCTCCATATTATGTCCATTATTGTCAGCAAGTTGATTTCCATGATCATCTACATGATCAGCAGGGGGAAAACTAGGTGAGCTAAAACGAGCTACAAAAAGGCAAGTTAATTTGGTTAGTTAACTCAAGCTGCCTCTTAAAAAAATATAAAAGAAAACTAAGATACTGTTCAAAATTGAAATGGCTTACTTTTCATATCATTCTTCAGGACTACAATTCTCTTATGGCCATGTCCTTTAATCCAGACCACCTATTAAGAAGGAAGCAGAACTGAATTCACATCAGCATGTGCTAAGCTCAAAGCATTTGCTCACTGCCTTTCATCCAGCTTTGCACTGAAATGATTTCCAACAGTAAACTAAGTCACATTCCTAATTTGTACTACACTATCCAGGTAAAGGCTCAAAGTAATTGATATCAAAGGCAAACCATAGTGCCAGGAACTATACTAAATATACATTAATGAAAGTAAATGTTTAAACACTGAGCTGAAAAATTCCTTTTTGTCACTTGTCAGAAAGATTGGCTTACTTAAAGGAAATACTATTGCCACCGAGTCACAAAATTATCCCAGAGCATTTAGGATATGTGGATGACAGGAACATGGCACTTCTGACAAGGTCCCAAAATTCTTCACTCCTAGACCCAATAATGCACTCTGATCAAAGTGAGGGTTCAGTACTGTCCAACCATTCATTCACACAGACAGAAAGTTTTCGTTCTCATTCGGAGATGCCAGGGATGTTTACAGCCTTACTAGGAACAGTTCTTAAGCAAAATTTCACCACAGTATGTGTGCTGGTTTATTTTCGTTTTCTTTTCCAGATTTCTCAGAAGTGTATTAAAAAACACAACTGGTATAAGCTTCCCTGAAGAAGGTAATCATTCCAGTAATCCACCCCAACTAAGAAAAATTGTAGTTGTGTAACTACTTCTAATCCACACAGAAATCTCAGTGTAGTTGTGCAAAACTGAGTTCTTCACACCTGTGGAATTGCTCCCAAGAGCTCTTCTAAATTATTGCATCCATATGCTTTAGGCTGCAGCACTTCTCCTGTGTATTTGCTGTATGCTACAGGGAACTCGTGAAGAAAGATTTGCTGATAATGGTAGGTGTGAAGTAAGGACCTCACATTCTTCGCAAAAACATACAGATTTGTAAGCTTGACATATTCTTCTGCTGCACCATTGGTAAAAACCTAGCAGAAAAAAAAAGGGGAAAAAATTAGAGCACACACTTCCACAGTCTCTAGATACAATGGCTTTTCAAACATATCAGAAAGGCAAGACCTTACACACCTCAACCAAGTAAGGCAGACTCTTCAGGAGTTCAGTTAAGGTCATAAATCCATATTCACATGGATTAAGTGAAGTACTGTGGACTGTTTCATAATGTTGCTTAAGCTGCTCTACCGAGAGCAAGGATGTTCCATCCCAGGACATCAGCAAGACCAGCAACTGGGCAGTCAGAGTCCGCAGAGATTTTCTATTTATCAGCTGAATTTGCTTGCCAGATTCTGTGTCAACCACCTAGAAAAATTAATTGGGAAAGATGTTAGGGACACAGAAGAGACTGACTTATTTATAAGATGTATATCTGGGCTTTATTTGAACATAGCTGTATCTGACATTCCCCTAGCCAATGGCACACAAAGTCAAGTACCTTATTACATGGAAATATTTATTTTAAATATACAAGACCTGTAGAGCTGTGCAGCAGCTTCTGTCCACTGGTAGGTATGATCTTACTCTTTGTTACAAGCCAGTTGGTCCTGACTGAACTCCAGACTAACACCAGCTGCTAAGTCAACAAAACTGGAGCAACTAAACTATTGTGCCCACACCCATGTAATTGTAACTTCTTTTCCACTGGCACAGAAGACCAGCTATATATTTACATTCAGAGTCAACATCTCAAACCATAGCTAAAAAAGAAACAAGTAAAGGAATTGAAAGTATTAGAACACTGAAAACTACTACAGTTATCAGAAAACTGTTTTTCACAGTTAGAAGAGAGGTGGGGGAAAACCCAATCTGTACTGTTAAAATAAGTACCAGAATAGAATCTTTTACTTATTATTTGTTAAATAAACATGAGTATTCCCAGAGAACGCTGTAAGGTTACAAAAGAACATAGAGAACATCCTAAGAATATAGAAACTACATTTAAAACCCTTTTGGAATTTCCCCTTGCTGACTTAACGCTGTACTCCAGAAACAACATTTCATTACAGGTACCGAGCCATGTCCTGTGAGACAGAAAACTCCTTGACACAACCCTCCACACGTTCCAGAGGGATAAGATAATTGCCAGGGCCAAATACCTTTACAACGTGGCAGAGTTTCTGCATGAGGGCGGGCACGGAGCTGACGTCGAAGTCGTGCAGGCGCAGGGCGTAGCCGAAGGTCTTGCTGTACTCGGGCAGCAGATCCGCCAGCAGCAGGGAATTGTCCTTCTGCGCCCGCAGCAGCTTCACCAGCTGGGCAGCCACTGCCTTCACCTGCTCCACCTCCGTCAGGGTGAGGATCTTCTCCTCCCCACACTCCAGAACCTACAGAACACAAGTGACACTTTGCTGAGGTGATGGATGCAGTCTGCATGCACAAAGTGTGAGCTGCAGCTCAAGCTCAGGGCCTGCAGGCAGGCATTTGCTGTGTACCAGGACCCAGCTACCTCAAAAGCTGTTTGTACAGCAAGCGAAACTGTAACTTCTGAAATACAACAAAACAAGCAGCAAAATAGCTAACTCTTTTAAAGCAAATTGAACATAATCACAATAAAACTTAGCTCCAATTTTGAGACACTGAATTTTGTTTGAATTTGTTATCAAACAGCCTCCTGAATGTGCTCAAAACCTCAAAACTATTTTGGTGCTAATTTCACCAAAATAGCATTAAGATTTTCTTAAATACAGCTGTCTAAACATGACAAGTGCAGAGCTTATAACTCAAACTAAAGTTTATGAGACTCATAACCCCTGCTGAAACAGTTGTATACATTCCAGAAAAATGCTTTCGTCCAGCTTATGATTTTGGAACTTACAAGTAAGACATCTGGTATGGCTTCAAAGAGTTCAAGTAGTTTTGTAAACCCATAGTAAGCGAGTTTGCACTGGCGCCCAAAGTGGTGGTGGTAACAAGGAATAAATTTATTGAAGGGCATTCGAAAATGGGGCTGGTGCCGCAGCAGATCCACCACCTCCTTGGAAAACTGCTTGGTTCTTTCAATCTCCTCCTGGGTACGTTCTAAAATAAAAAAATAACAAAGCAAGAGCTACATTCCAACATTGTTATGAAATGCAACAGAACACAATAAGCAAACGCAGGGGCTGGTTTTCAGCAGCATCATGTATTATGCCAAGTCACTCTTTTCTTCTACCACTGAGATCTTTACTAGGCTTATGTGTTTAAAAGTCCAAAACAGTCAGGTTATCAGGCCTTTGGAAGGTTTTTAAATAGGTTTTTAAAATATGTCGGTATTTTTTCCTGTACGGAAACAATCCACTGTCCAATCATTCCACAGAAAGCACAACTACATGCAGAAGTAGTAACTCCTACCACTTGTTCTCCTCTCTGTTCTATCATAAGTGTTCAGAGAATGACATTCTTGACTTGCTAGAACTTAGCAACTTAGTTATGAAGGTAGAAACACAATTATAAAAAAACCCAAGTTACTCCTACACATTTGAGTTACGAACGCTTTAGAACAGTCAAAGAACAATCTATTTAGAAACAAAGTTTCATGGACATACCTCTTTTAGGAATACAAATCACCATTTCATTGTCTTGCTGTGACAAACAGATGGTTGTATCTGGAATTTCTGATATAATATCAGACAGTTCACACACTCCATACTCAGTAACATCCCAATCCTTAGAGAAACACCTGGAAGTTTAAAAAAATTGTACGTAACACAAGTATTAATGCATGCTGTCTAGGCAAAAAATACATTTTTGGGGGAGCTGAGTAAGTAAGCCCCAAATCCTAAAAAACATAAGGACAATTTCCACATTGGCAATAACACTACCCTGGGAAACAAAGGGAAACTAGAAATCCATTCTAGCCAGAGAAGTAAGATTTACTTTACAATGATTGTCATGTGAACAATCAGTGTAACAAAGAGCTGTATGGATCAACCAGTGGTTTTAAGTGCTTTAGCAAAAATGTAGTTGTCCTGTGTATACAGCTCCAGCTCTTCTAAACAAGAACAGGTCTCAAGAGAAGGTAGAGACCATCTCCTGGAAAACATCATATTAGGCTTCCCAATGCTGTCCAATATGTTAAAATGTATTTTACTCTTCCCACTACCTGAAATGCAAACATCTCAGGAGCAAGAACACTTCACAAACACTCTTGTTCAACAAGCGGCCAGTGCTGACTCTACATTCAGTAGATTTATAAATAACCAATAATGTATTTTTGCCAGGAGTGGAAATAGGAAAGTGCACTCCCAAGAAGAAGCTGTTGGCACATGATTTACAACAGCACACACGCCAAGGTAGATTCACAGGTAGCTCTAAGATGCCATGGTTTCTTTAAAGCACATAACTATTACTTCCTATCTTCCTATTAAAGAAAGCATCAATCTTGGTTCTTAAAAAAAACCCAAACAAAAGCCTGCTTTTTAGAATGCTAGCACAGAATGTTCCAGACAGGTATTACTCCTCATTTTTGCCACTGCTAGATCCAGATAGAGTAGTAAAACTCCTGGGAGTTAACCTATTCATTTTATATTTTCTGAAGAAAGCCTAACACTAAGTCTTCCTGTCCATGTTAACGTGCCATGACCTACACTTAAATCCAGTGCTGCAGTCATGGCTTCAAAGAGCACTAATGAAATAAAATAACCCATTTCCAACCCCAATGAAGTTAAATGAACCTAAAGTACTAAAGAAAGGAATAAAATATGGCAGAGAGCTTTTAATTTTTATTTTCATTGAAGTGTGACCTTCCAAATTGCAATAAAAAGGCAATGTAGTTGCCACAGCTATGTATTGAGATTTTAAATGCTGACTCCTCTTGCACTAGGTATTAAAATCACCATTAATAGATGTGCCCTGCACAATTGTTCTGGTTTCATCAGGGTAACTTACCAGTGATAAGCCTGCAAGAACTCCCTCACAATAACTTGCTTACTGGCCTGGGATTTGAGCAGCTTCAGTAAATCTTGAGTGAAGCGCTTCACCTGAGCTCTGTGCGTTAGCGTTAACAAGCGTTTGGAACCCATGCCAAGAATCTGAAAGAAAATCCAGTTTGGTCACTCACATCCAGCGCCCTCAGTAAAATGTATTTAAAAGCCAATACTACTATAGGTAGGCTAGAAAAAGAATATAATAGAGACAGCATCTGGAATGGCAGCCTCATGAGGCCACCCACTTTCTGTACTGAGAACTATGCCCTCGAGAAATTCAATACTTCATCCCTGAGTGCTACTGCAACTTCTGCACATTTGTATTGGTTATTTAAAAATCCTACAAACAACTGCTGTTCAAAGTTGCGAGAAAACGTGACCACGGGGGTTTAGTAATAAGGTCACATGACTTATTTCTCACAGAAATCCCTTCAAGCCACAGGCTACATATCTCAGCCCAATTCATGAGCACTCAGCATTTGCAGTGTTCTTATGCTGCACACAGCACAATTAAAAACTTTTATCCAAGCACCAGCCATAGGTTAAAAGCAGCTTCAAACTTTATTCCTGGGGTTTTCCCAGAAGTTGTTCTGAAAGGGTGGACACAGAAACAGCATCTCATAAAACAACACACCCACCAAGGTTCAGTCAACCAGCTCTTTCAAGGGGCACTAGGTAATTGCCCAGCATCTATTCTACAACAGCAGCCAGGAATCCAGATGGCTGCAGCTACAATTCCCCAGGTCAGAGTAGCCAGTACCACATCACTCACCTGCAGCACATGAGGCACTGCTTCCAGCAGCTCCATTAATTTGGAATAGCCATAGTCAGACACTCTGCATTGCTTTGCAAAGTGGTGATGGTAGGTTGGGATGAATTTGCTGACGGGGATGACACAGGATGGTTGGCTTTTGAGCAGATCTATCACTTCTCGACTGAACTGAATGAGCTGGGGATTGCCTACAGGGCTCTTGGAACGCAGAAGCCAAGGATCTACAAACAAAGTAGTCATATTACTGTACCTTCCACAAGTATTCTTCCACCAAACACTGCACTATACTTATGGATTGAAGCTACAGCATAGGAGAAAATAAGGATGAACATTCAAGCTGAAAGTTTCTCCTTATAAAAAGTTTAACAATTACATATGGTTATTTTATTAGCAGAACTTATTAGATTAATTTTTCAGCATAAAAAATGAGTTAAGAGAAAAGGTTTTAAGCAGAAATATTTACCTGCAGTAGGAGGTGGTGGTTTGTTGTGTATCCATTTGATAACTTTAATGCCATTTTGGGCAGTGGCAATGTTAACTCCAGGAACACAGGTAATCAGATGTTCTAAGGGAACACCACCTTGGCCTTCTGGCACCATTTCAAGGTCATTAAACTCTGACATGTAACAATCAGGAAAACTGTGGAGGGCAAAAAGCCTTCCATTATGCACTTTAAAAATGACTATAATAATTGTCCTAAAAACATTATTTTGAGACACTTAATGAGTAAGATTTCAACAATTTACTGACACATTACAGAAATCTTCATAAAATGCGTATTTTAAGTAGGTGTGTTTTTTTTGCTAAACAAGGACTTTAAAAGTGATCACTTCATAGTGTACTAATTTGCTATAAAGGATACCATTCTATCTAAGAACTGAGTTTATGTACAACAGGTAATTACCAAAAAGGTTTAAGTCTTCAGCCTATCAGACCTTAATAAAAGCAGAAATTAAAATACTTTACCTTAGTAAAGGCACAGTACCCTCATGCGTCTGTAGAAGACTGTGAACTTGGGGAGCAAATGTCTTCAGAGACAAAACCACAAAAGGAATTCTATAAGAATCTGGATCAAACTCATGTTCGCTGCAAAAATAAGAAGTTCATGTTTTTATGCTTACTCTAGACACAGCTTTAAGATAGTATCTGTGCTCACATAGATAGTAAACATTATCTTATAGGCACATAATATACTGGTACTAGTGACAACAGCACTTGTAGTACAGTAGAAGCAACCTTCATATTTTTTCCCCAAAAGTAATTTAGCTACAGCAAATTTCCAGAAGTAACATTAAGAAGACTATGTTTTTATTACCTATTAAAACTTTCAAATTAAGTTTTAGCAGCACATACCAGGCAGTTAGCAATGAACACCTAATAACTGCTCTACTAGCAAAACCTGGAAGCTGTTGCATTAAACAAAAAACTTAATACATGGTTTCAAGAAACCTGCAGCTCACTATGAATCACTTACTAAACATAGCTGAAGGGCAAAGAAGAATGATCTGTTACAATTACATAATGAAATTCAGGTAACAGAAGTCTCTAGCACGTATAACCTTCCTACATAACCAGAGGAATGCAGGGAACCTTCCACTTTCCATTAAAGAGGTGTTCAATCCTGGCAGCTGTGCTAGAACACAACCATCTTACCTAGACACACCAGCCCAGGAGAACTGCCTAGAAAATCCACTGGGCCATCTCAATATTTTCTGCCTTATACTTGTAAACATATGAAGAATGACTAGAGCACATTATGAGAACACACACCTCGACTTTAATATACTGGTACACTATAAATGCTGTTCAAATATTTGTAAGATTTATAGTATTTTATACACAGCTTACATAAAGTCTTTATTCAGGCAATGCTGCTTACAAACAGGCTCGTGATATTCCAACTCTTCAAATATGATTGGACTACAGTTTGCTGAGGAGCCATCGTGTGACTGGGAAGACCCCAAGGGACTCTGCCTGGCTTGGCTGCTGGGCAGGAGGCACACGAGCCTCCCACTCCCCTGGTCACGGATGGCCACGGTGTCTGTGAGTTTGTACAAGTCTGAGACAATTAACTTACGGCCAAACCTGCAAGGGAGAGATTGAAATAAAGGCACTTCATAAAGACAGGGAAGGCAATGCTGTAATCTGCCTTTTTTGTTTAATGAACAGGAATATGCTAAAAATTATCCAGTGCAAAACGTTACAGTGACTAACATATTCAAGCAAAGCAGAACTGAGTAAAATACTGAAAGTAGAACCCTCTAAAAAAGGCCAGTTTTGCCATCATTGTCTCTGGATACAAGGTGTGCTGCAGCACCTAAGAACAAAAATTCATAATTCTCCACTCTGCTACTCTAAGTCACTGCAAACAATCACACATGATCAGATTTTTTTTTTTAGAAGCACTGGAGAGGAAACCACCAGGAACTTACTTTTTTTCATAGATTTCTGTGAACTTGAACACAGGCAAGCAACAAGCAGGTGCATCCTGCAGAATGGACATTGCTTCTGAGCTGCAAGAGAAGTTTTGCAGCATTAGCACAAAATTAATCTGTTATTAGACTCCAGACTAAATTAGTGAGATAGTTACAGATGTAGTTTATGAACTACAAATAAAACAGAACAAAGTGTGTTCCCTTCCATTCTATCACTGTGAAAGCTGTCATTTTAGAGCAGGGAGTGCAAGTAGTAACATTTCTGCTAATTCATCAGGTCATGTCTCTGAAGGAGTTGCATCTTTCATAGGTGGTGCTAAAATCTGAGCATCTGTAAAATGCAACATCAAAGCTGCAGCATTGGAAGTTATCAGCCTGGTCATTACATTACAAACTTTGAACAGGCAAGAATGAAATAAAGCTGTAAATTATACAATGGTGAGTAGTACATAATTGTAGAATACTCTACAGTCCAAGCAGTAGATTCATTCCATGAATACATGATGACAACTTTTTCCCTAATGCTTTCTTTCAGTAAGAAAAAAAATAAATACTTGTATTCTCACTAGCATCAGCACTCTAAGTTGTACCATGTTCCATGTAGCAAATGAAATGCTGTTGGTGTTTCCAACTATGTACCCATCCTCAAAAATTAAATTCATGCACACTTTCTTGGAGGAACGAAGACAAAGATGCCCAGTGTAATCTTAGCTCACAAATTAAGTTAAAAGTATATCAATACTATGCAAGAGTAGCAGTGCAGCTATTAAACCCTCTTAAACAGAGATCTAGAGTCTTGATGGAACATAGACTATAAGCAGTGCAGAAATGCTACACTAAAAACCAGCCTAATTGTATTTAACACATTCATCAGGTCATACAACAGATTTTACTTTACTTCCCTATTATCCCTTTAAGCAGTATTTTAAATCATCTCTCAGCTACTAATACATGCTAGGACAACTAAGAAGATGCCAAAGTGCTTATTACCTAAGTAGAGAGAGTGATTTACTAGCAGCTCCTGTTGCTAATGAGACCTGGATCCTCTTACTGCCAATTTTGTATCTGTGCAGACTGTTGACAGCACTGATGGCTTCTTGCAGATTTTCCATCTGAACCATAGCCTTCAGCTGGTAGTCTGTGTGCGGACTGAGCTCCACACTTTTTACCTGAGAGGAAGAAAACACCTCATACATTTACACCAAAACATTAACCCAAGGCAAGTCACCAACAGAACAGTCTTGCTTTGGCCAAGAGCCAAATACAACAAAAGGGAAGAGAGTGTGATGATGCACAGCCATCAGGGCAATGCAAACAAGAGCCAAGCACAGGGATCCTATACGAAGGCAAGCCCACGGTATTTCATCAGCACAAGCATCATCCTCCCATGTAAAGATTATGCCAGAAAAATGTCAACCACAGATCAGACAGAAACAGGACCACTGACCTCACCTTCCATAACTGCTTTTCACCAATTCACACTTCCCCTGCTTTTTGATCACTTCTGTGATCAAAAGTTTTTTTGATCAGTTTTTACTGTGATTTTTAAGCTGACATTAGGAATGCAGCTTTACAGCTTAAAAAGGCTATCCTGCAAAAGCTTAAGTCTCATCCCTACATACTAGTAAGCCACTTAGTAAGAATTTTATATACCAAACTTCAGGATACCAGATCTATGAGGACCACACACAAATTAAAAACCTAGTACAAGCAGTTATCTGGTCTTTTTAAAGGAAAAAAAAAAGAAACCCACAACCCATCCTTTTAATAAGGTTTAAAAGTCCTGCTCCAATACCCTTCTCTTTCTGCTCACCTGTACCTAAACCACAAACATGCCCCTAAATACACAAACAGCAATTATTTAAAAAACAGATTTAATAGAAGAATTTGAGCCTTTACCTTGCCATGTCTTGAGAAGATTTCTTGTAAATTTTGCTGCAACTCTTTCCTGGACAATCTGTAATCTATGTTGCTGATCTGAATGTCTGCACCATTTGCAAAGGGATCAGGGCAGTCTGTACCACTAGTGTGATTCACCACATTGAATGTGAGTGGAGATGATCTATTTGAAAGGTTGGGAGACATACTCCTGGGTAAAATAAAAACATTTATGAGCTGCAGCAATTGCACAGTTCCATTACATACATCTCAAAATCAGGTAATAGACACAGGTCAAGGGCATAATTACAGCACTTAAGAGGGATTTTCCCAGTACATGCAAAACAAATTCCACCACAAGCAAATCAGCTGTGAATAATCAACATACATACTGGTGAAGTCTCACTTCCCCTCCCAAGACAGACAGGCACTTACCGAGATGACCAGCAACTCTGAGACATGAGTAAAGGACTGAGCTGTCTTGAGGCCGTCAACTTACTGAAAGCAGAGGGATAGCTGACCTGAAATACAGTTTCATCTTTATCTTTTTTATCTACAGGGGAATTGGTAATGCTCCTGGAAGCAGAGGTCTCTTTTCTATTTAGAAATATAGATAAGAAAAAGAAAAAACATTATGTTGCAGAATTTACATTAAAAAATATGTAACTAACATCAACACCTTTTTTTATTTTTAAGCATACTTTTGACTGTTTTTGGAGGATGATTCTCCTGCTCCCATTTTTTTGGTTGCCAGAGACACGGAAATTGATGCATTAGAGTTACTCTGAGGAGAAGGAATTTGTTCTCTTAAACGTTCTTGCTGGTTCTCCGTATTTCTGCTGACATTCTTTGATTCAAGGCGGCACAGCTCCTATATGAAACAGATAAAAGGTCAGCATAAAAGCACCAGACATGCCTTGCCAGAGGCCTTCTTTCTGATGGAAGGCTAGATGACTGACTATTTTTCTTTAATAGTGTTTTCAATGGTATTTCATAACAAGGAATTTTTGATTTTCTGTAGCATTTCAACTAATTTTCTGTTAATTAGTTGAAATGTTTTGCTACACTGTTGGTCCAACCCTGCTTCTTAAAACAAGCAAAATGGATCACTCTAAATGTTACTTATCACCAGCGCAAAAGTCAAAAGTGGCTAGAATTCAAGAGCAAGTACCAGCAGTATTTCCAAATTGACAAAAATGTGGCAGGGAGGGGGAACAACAACCACCCTCACATCAGTTGTCTGTTTCCCAAGCAGATGAACACAGCTCTCATTCAGGAATGTCATCACACATTACAGTTATCCATTTATTAGGACTGACAAGTTAAAGCAGCACCAGAAGCAATCCTCAGAACACAAGGAAAAGCAAGAATATGGAACAAGGTAGAAAACAATACCTGTAAACTTTTGACATTTGTGGGTTTGATGACAGATCCGTGAACCTGGAATCCTTTCCCAGCAGAGCCTTTGGTACCAGCAGACTGATCACTTGAGTCTTTGTTGAGGAGGCACAGCTTCGTGTTCTTGTTAATTTTTTTGGGAGACTTGACCTTGTCAGTTCCCACAAAGTTGGAGCTTTTCGTTTCACTGAGTTCTTTGTTTTTGGGAGTGAAAGACACTACGATCCTGTTACCAAAAACATCTTCATTTTCCATTCGCTTCCGAGCCCGTTCCGCACTTTCCTGGTTTAAGAAGCGGAGAATTGCACTGCTTCCAGAAATGC
This sequence comes from Nicator chloris, assembly GCA_013400495.1. Classification (NCBI taxonomy): domain Eukaryota; kingdom Metazoa; phylum Chordata; class Aves; order Passeriformes; family Pycnonotidae; genus Nicator; species Nicator chloris. The sequence goes on along the minus strand of WAAE01001595.1, from coordinate 212,950 downwards.
TCAGCACCTTCCCTCCGCAGTTGTCTGACAAACGCCTCAGGCGGTTGCTGACACTCTTGCTGTCTCTGTTTGTTGGCAGATTATAGACATATAACAGTGTATGACAAGCCTGTTAAAAGGAAGGAAGATTTTAATTTTGATGATGCCAGAACACCCTCTGGTTCAAAAACAGTAGTTCTAACACTGGTTCTGGTGACTCTGCCCTCCTCCCACCACCCCCATCCCTTCAACAAGTCATTTCTTTCACAGCACTCAATTTGTTTGAAAAACTCTCATACCAAGGTAGACCCTCAAACTTCCATCCCCAATATAATTTAAAGTTAGAACAGACTACAGAGTCCCTGATCAATGGATCAATACCTGATCAATTCTCCAGATGAGAAAGAACCATGTTAAGTATCCAATAACCTATATATTCTACCCATGCATGTGAAAGCACAGGCCAGGAAGTTATTTCAGGAAAGGAAAAGTTGAGTACTGTACAAAGACACCACAACATATCCAGAGGGAATCACCAAGGAAGGCAGGTACCCAAGAAAAGGCACACTGACTCAAAACTTAAGACTGCATCACTAAGATGTCTTAATGCCCAACTAAGTTCTTACCCAAACTTTCTGCAAGGGAAAGAAAAACATGTAAGATATATTATCTGGTAAAATATTTATTGCTAAGAATGTGCCTTGACGATTTCACTTTTTCGTTAACTACTTTCTCATTTAGTATTTCATTCTTCCTGCCTGAAAGCAGAAAGCAAACATTCACATGGTAGTAACTGAAATACAGTGGCCAAATACACAGCAGACATCACTCCCCATCATCATTAACACACACGTAATTTCAGCCTGTTTTCCTCCTGAATTACAACAAAAACTGCAATTTGACACTCAGAAATGTCTGTTGCATCAAGAATTAACATCTTTACCGGCATTTTCAGTGGTAACCTTGGTGGCAAGTCTGAAATAAATTCTTCAAAACAAATAAGTTCATGGGCATGATGTAAGAGTGCTTCTGAAGCTTGGTTTTTATGTACCAAAATGATTCGGAAACCATGTCGATGTCTCAGGTCACTCAGTTCCAAAGCAAAGTTCACATCCGCTGGAGGGGAAAAAAACGAAATAGACAAGGAAACACTTGAAAAATCTAAAAAATATGATTGAAGGAAAAATCCCACAAGTCTCACTCAACAAGTTCCATTTCTCATTGGAAATTTCCAATGAAATAGCACCAGCAGCTACAAGGCTTCTCAGACATTATTTAAATCAGCAGTTCACATTCAGTCTCAAGACAAGGGCTTCATTTAACAGCAGCCTGTAGCAATTCATCAGCAGGGCATTGGACTGGTACTGGGTATTTCTATAGCTAACATTTGTTTAGCTTTAGGGAGAAACCCAAGGCCAACGCAGGGCAATTCAATAACTGAGTGGATTGCAGATTTAACTGTATAATACATAACATGCTTAATATGCTGCTATGAGAACTAAAAACATACATTTTGCTAAGACCATAAATACAACTCCATGAGTTTTAATTTATGAGCTTCCTGCTGAAGCTAACTTTAGACAGCAGTCACACACATACCTACTGACACTGAAAAAGGCATCAAATCATAACAGTGACTGAACTGAGCCAAGTTCTCATCTTACTGCCCCTGCTTTCCCTTTGCTGCCTCTGACATTAAGAATTCTTCATCAGTTCAGTTAAAGCTGGTTTTAAACAGCACCCTTGGAAATCAAAATAGTGCCATATGTAAAAATACTGTGGAAGACAGGAACTGAAGCCAGCACTGCAGCTGAGTCCCACAAACACTTACTTGACACAAGAACCACAGTGGCAGGTGCAGTGTGTGTATCAGCAAATCTCCTCAGACTCTGTCTGAGTTTGTCATCAGCAGCATTCTTGGCTGTAGCATTGATGTGTGCAACAGTCACCTGTGGAAATATATAGATACACTCTGAAAAAAAGCTGGAGTGTGAACTGTGCTTACTTTAATGGAATTTAAAAAAAATTAAAATATAAGATCTTGCATGCACTTTTAATTTAGGTAAATTAATGCACACATGCACAGAATCAAACACATAGGGATCAAAACCTGTTCTGTGAGCACTAAACTTCAACCCTAGTTGTTCAGCAATGTCTTTAGAGTGAATTCTGCTGTTCTGTGTTAAGGATCTCAATTCATACACCTCAAAAACATTCCAAGGAACTGTCAACCTGTTATCATATCTGCAATTTAGAGGGTGGAAATTTCTGACATAGAAACCGGGACAAAAAGCTATAAAAAACCCAAGAAACAGAAGGTATCAATGGAAAATATATGTAGTGTTAAAGGTGCTCCAAACAATACCACTAATCTACAGGTGTCCTTAACAATCAGCACAGTACTCACTAACAAAGTTAATTTCACAGAATCACAGTTCTTTTAGGTTAATAATTTGGTCACAGATTTGAAGGATAACAAAAACTCCACCACCACATTTTACTGGATGAGATAAAAACACTCTTGTGAACACTAAAACTAAAGCTAAACCAGTTACCTACAGATAACAGAATGCAGATTCATTTTTGAAAACTATCACAGCAGCAAAAGTAAAAGAAATTGGCATTAGAGATCCCACCCATAAACTAAATATGCACTAAGCCCACAGAAGCAAACAAAGCTTTAATGAATGCTAATCAATCTTGGCACACTCAAAGTACACAAACTCTCAAGCAAGAACACCAAGCTGGTGCTGGTTGGATACCTGGCAGTTGTTTAGCTCCTGAATAACTTCTTTATTTTCTTTACTGATGTCACACACACAGATGAATTCTGCCTCTCTGTGACCTTTAAAAAACTTCTCCCGAATCCTCTGCACAACTGCTATAGCTGAACGGCCAGTGGGAACTGAGCAGTTTTCAATATCCCAGAAGACTCCAATGGGGGGCAAGTTTTCCAGAACTTGGCCTGTTACTGCAACTTCCGGGGACCCTGTGCAGGTGTAAGAACACAGCTCACTTTTATCTCCAAATATCAAAAATGTTACACTTAGCATAGCATGATCTTTGCACGTGGGAAGTCTTATGAACATGCCCAGGAATGCAAGTTCAGTTTTACTTTAAGGAATCCAATAAACCATCAGTCTTAAACAAAAATTCAGCCACTATCAGATTAGGATAAAGATGCAAGACAACTCTGACTTTTCTTTTAAGCTCTCAAACAATCAAGTAATGTAGTTTAAAAAAATTACCAAATGCCACAAAAAACTGTCTGAAATTGTGAAACACTTGGTGCTGTGTCAGTAACAGAAGCAAAACATGGAAGCTGTTCAAATTTACACTGTGGATTAGATAAGAGATCTAAACAATACTGGATAAGATGACCAGTACCATGATGGTGATTACAGAAAATCAAGGCAATGTAGAACTAACACAAATTATCCTACAGCTCAGGAGAGTGAGCTGTAGAATTTTTGCTATTGCAGGCTAAGCTGGTGTTTCAGCACTCTGAAAATCTAGCTAAATTTGAACTAACATTCTACAACCATTCCATACTAAGAAAACAACTTGAAAAGAAACGTGAGGAATGACACAGAATCCTCACAGTTCAAAAACAGGCTACAAAATAACATTACCTGAGAATTTAAAATAAGGCACACCTGACAATCATATTTGTTTGTGTGTATGTTGGTTAGTTACCCGAAAGCTTCACTGGAATTGTATTTAGTAAAAGACACTTCATTGGGGTGTCTCACCTTAAAAACCTTAAAATGGATGTAGTTTAAGTAAAACTACCATTTTTTTAATTTGCTGTGACTTTAAAGTTTATAACTCTTATACTAGATCTGATTTTGTAGTTGAAGCAGTACTAACACTGTAGAAAGACCATGCACTTATTTCACACAGGAATTTCCTCTTAAGAACACTTGAGAAAGCTCTACTGTAATTATAAATGTTACACCTTCACTGTATATGGAGCGACAATAGACTATGAAAATGCTTTTCAAATATGGCTGAAGATAATTTTCTTTATACAGAACAAAATAGATTTCAAGTCTGCAGAATTTCTTTTTCTAGTTCTTAAAACAGTAAAAACAGTAATAGTAAAATCAAAATTCTGTGTAAACAATATAGTAAATTCGCTAAGTAGTCAAAACATGTAAAACCAAGTAATGAATTTTCAAAACAGAGACAAGGTATTCTTCTACTGTTTAGCCTTCTATGACTTTATAGAAGTTTCCAGATAATAGTGCAATTTAAGAGAACTGCTGCACAGCAGGAGTTGTTATCTAAAAGGAGAACATCCACTAAATGGAACTTTCAAACAAATGTGGTTTACCATATTTCTGTGGTGATTTGCCAAGGCTGCTTGCCAGTATCAAACTCTTCTCATTTCCTGTTCCTTTGGTTCCACAGCCATTACAGATTGGGATAGGAACAGGTGCAGTCTGTGCACTTGGAGGAGGAATATTTGGCCAGATTTTAGCAGCATCAACTACGCTGTTTCTGGTTGGCTGTGGGGACAAGTTTTCAGAATACATGTTCATTTAGTATACAATATTAACACATGCTATTCCATGTTAGAAACACTTAGTTTCCCTTCTGCAACAAATGGCAGTTCAGATGTGCTTTACAAAGCTAATTAACAACACTGTGATGGCATGAAAGAAGCTTCTATCCTCTTAGCCCAGCATATTCAGCTTTAGATTTCCAAATGCACGGAAAGTTTCTACTAAATTTGACGTGTCAAGACATGCCACCTTTATGTGGTACTAATATGTATCCTTAAAAAAACAAAACCAGAAAACCATCAGAAACCTAGTATACAAAAGCTACACATGAAGAGCAGAAGGTGTGATAATTCCAAATATATTGAATTCACCATTTAGCTCATTAAAGTGACATTTCACTTTAATACTGGAAGCTTAAACTTCGAAGTTTAAGTAACAGATCTTGCAAAGCTGAGTATATTATTTCACTAGAAATTCCTAGTAATAGTCAAGCACAGTTCTAACAAGTTCTGAATTTTACTAAATTGGTTAAACTAAACTAAAGTATAAATTACACATTTGGGAAGACTGAACTAAGACCTATCAAACCAAACCAAGACTAGAACATCCTTGTAGCATAAGACATATCGCCTGACTTACAAATGTTTCTTTATTGATCAGCTGCCCAAGGGTACATCTTAACTGCTGTTAGCCTTTTCTCAGAGTCCCTACCATGGAACAGTTTAATTGGAGCTGTAAAGAAGAGATGACTAGATTTGAAAGAAGTTAAAACTCCACTCGAGTACATTACAGATTCCCTGTAGGCTGAACATTGTGATAGCTCTTTTGTCTTCCCATTGCACTAAACATTACCTCAGAAAAGAGCTCAGCTTCAAAAAGGCTGCACTTTTGGACTGTTCATCACCAACTAGGGGGATGCAAGCTGCACCCACAGGAGCCGGTGTTTCGCTCACATTACACAATTTCCACACGAACCGGAGTAAGGAAGGAGAAAGGGGGGTGTACAAACCTTGCTCAAGCAGTCAGTGCAGTAGTGAGAGCCCTTCAGACACACGGGGGGCACCACGTTTAGGTGCAGAGGGTTGGCGCACACGCGTGGCGGCAGCTCCGGCTGTGCAACGTGCTCGTCCAAGTGCCCCGCAGCCCCACCGGTGAACTCGGGACAGGGGAAATAGCCTGAGGATGGGCAGCTCGGCAGGGCTGGGAACTGATGCAGTTTGTGCACGTTACCATGACAGGGCTGGAAATGGAGTTTTCCACAACAGGCCAAATGCTGACAGGAAGATACACTGTTTTCTACGCACATGCCAGAGAACTCACTGGAAATTCCTGCCAAATTGCTTCTAGCTGGAGGATTCTTCAGTGAAGATGCAGACTGATAGGCAAATCCTGACCCTACTTGACAAGTTATCGTCCCAGTGCTTTTTGAGTCTAATATTGTGCCAGGATGAATCAGGTTCCCACCACCACCACCACAATGCATTTGTGGAGTACAAGAAGAGTCAGAGCCATGAGCACAGCAGCTTACTTTGGGGCCAGGGGAAAGCTGTAATTGCTGTTGCTGAAGAGGATGAACATCGGGAAGCGGCACTGCTGGAAACAATTTGGAGCCAGCATGAGGAGATGAAGCATCCTTCAATTCTACAGCAGCTTTCTTGTTCTCCATGTAATCTTTCTGGAAAATGAAAGCTCAGTTACATCCAGGTACATGAATAAAACAATAATTTTACAGGGTAAAGGGCACATATTTTTAGACTATTACGATTTTACACTTAAAGTGCTATCTTTATGACTACTATTACCTTACTGACTGAACATGTAAAATATTAACAGAACCATGTCAGTTACATGTGCCAGCTCTACATACACTGGTATCACTGGAATTTGGAAGCAACAAACCCAAAGAGCTATAAGCCAAATAGCAAGGAGTCTATAAAACAAAATCAGAAAAGCAGAAAATTGTTAGGCTGAGGCTGAGAGAGCCTTATTTCTTGTAAGAACAAACACATACTGATATGACAAAGCTTCACAACTTGCAGATACATAAGTAATAATAATTCAGTTTGAATAAAAATGTTAAAATTGTAATACAATTCTGAAAGTAATGTATTAAAACATATGACTTAAAAAAATTAGAAATTACATCAAGCAGGTAATATAGCAGGGAGCAGAGAAGGCTAAAGTTTCACAACAACTAAGTGGTTTTTATCTATTCTGATTTAAGATATCAAGATGCACAGACAAAGGCACAGAGAGAAAAAGAGTTTTTTAAAATGCCAGCAGTGAAAACCAAGCAAGGTTAAAAGAAGCACAGAATAGTCAAGGTCAGTAGAGGTAACCTGCACGAACACTGCTACAAAACTTCTGAACAACTTCTATTTTCCAAACTGAATTTAATGCATTTCCTACTACACATGAATAAACAATTAATTACTCATTCCTCTGTACTTGAGGCTACATCTCATGAAGATAAACTCTGCCAAAAATCTGTCTGGAACTGATTTATATACTGAATTCCAGATTTTATGGCAGCTCCCTTCCTAACTCCCAACACATGGAAACACCAACACGCTCATCCATTTCTCTTATGTCTTTACTTAGTCAGATTAAATGTGTCTGAATGAGTGTTACTTAACAGTTTGCTCAAGTACCTAATTGTGTTGTACTACTCCTAATCCTTAGCCCTTTGCATCTTAAATGTATAGAATTATGTACATTACAGAAGAGGAACACTTGAAGAAATGGAAACAAGGAAAAAGTAAGACATTGTGAAGAACAGCATCCACAATTGCTGTAGCTACTACATAATTATAATTCAGAGAACCAAATTTGCCTCCAAACTAAACAGATGAACTGGAAGCATGACCTCCCTACTCTACTCTTCAGCAATAACCTGGCAGAGCTCCCCAGAAGCTCCTTACACACCTTTTAGGCAGCCAGCTGCATTACCCCAAACAGCTGTGGAGAGTGAAGCCTGACAAGCAAAGCAGCTTGCCCATTCTCAGCACTGGTGAGAGTGCTGTGAACACACACAGCTGAAGACCCTAAATCCACAGGCAGGTTTTGTACTTACCTTGGTAGCTACTGCCTCCTCCTCCTCCTTCCCTCCCCCCTTTAGTCAGACACCCATGCCCTCCAGGAAGGCAGAAATTACCGTTTTCGCACTACAAGGCAAAGCCTTCTCAGCAGCAGAAAAGCAATTAGAAAGTTTCCAGAGCCATGGCTTAGCATCATTCTCTTGTCTCTGAAGCCATCCCAACGATCTATTGCAGAGGTTCTCCGTCCTGTTTCCTTCCATCATACAGCCAAACAAAAAGGTTCAACATCCTTTCATCCCCCCTTCCTTTCATTCTTCCCACCTGCTAAGAGAAAAAACAAAACAAAACAAAACAACAAAAAACCACACTTTAAATAATGTTTAAAGCAAGACAGAGAAAAACCAGGGTGGTCTTAAGAATTCCACTACTGCTCTGTCACTGAACCTGCATTAAGTACGTGAAATTTAACCATGCCTACGGCCAAGGCCTTAACTATCATTTTTACAGGAATGCTCCTCATGACCCACAGCACAGAACCAGTCTGAGGAGAAACAGTCCTTGGCATTAGCTGGAGTCACGCAGCTGTTTACATGAAAGTGCACCCTCAAACTTTCAGTGCGCTCTCCTAGAAAGTGACTCCAGGAGGGAAGAACAGCTCAACTGTAAACATACAACAGCTGCAACTAAACTCAGCTGAAAAAATTACATTGTCTATTCCTTTTTTTCCATTGGCTAAGAAAACCTATACACAACACACCTGTATTAAGCACACTGTATTTAGAATTTAAACAAACCACCAAATCATTAAAATAACTTACAAATACTTCTGCTAATCCTCAAGCTGGTCCACTGCACATCAATTTAGCTTTACAGAACCACAAAACAGCAAAGTAACCTAAAGCTCAGTACCAGAAAAACTATGGTTAGCAATGAAGACTTCTTACCCACCAACTATGTGCTACATTCAGTAGACTACACAGGTTCTTTCGTATTTAATGTTAAACGCAATAGCCAGAGAACACAGACATAGCACTACATTTACCTTTGCATTGTTTTTAACCTCAAAAAAAGATTACTTTTTTTTTAAAGCAGAAATATTTATGCAGGCGAATCCTAGCTATCCAAAAATTATGCTGTCTACAACATCAAGTTCATCAAGTTTTACAACTTTAGCGTACGTTACTTTTGAATGTGTCTGATAGCAGCGGTTAATTCGGAATTAAAACGGTAACTGAAAAGAGTAAGCGTTACATCAACCACACATGCCCGCGCCTTGTCCTCTGCATCCCAAGGCTCCCCGAGCGCTTCCAGTCGGACTCTACCCAGGCCGCCCCACCGGCCCCTCAGCGCTGCCAGGCTCCGGCCGCCCTGGGCCGAGGCCGCCACAGCTCCGGCCGCAGGACGGGCCGTGTCGTGCGGAGCCGGTCCTTCGCTGCCGCAGCAGCCCCGCGCTGCCGAGGACCCGGTCGTGCCCCTCCGCCCGCCTCACCTGCGCCGGCCCCGCCGCCCCTCGCCCGCCGCCGCCGCGGCCCCTCCGGCCCTTTGTTGTCCTCCCTTCTCCCGCTCCGCTCCTTCTGCCGTCAGGCGCCGCCGCGCGCCGCAAAGCAGCACGCTGCCGCAAAGCCGGCCGTCGTAACGCCCCGTGCCCGCCTCCTTTAAAGCGGCGGCCTTGAGGCGGGCCCAGAGCGGTGCGAGGGCGGTAAAACACACACAAGCTGCACGGGAACAGCGCTGAATGGGGCGTGAATGTGAAACAGAGCAGGGACCGGGCTCTGCTCCCTGGGGCCCAGCAATGCGGCAGGAGGAACGGGCAGGAACTGATGCCCAGGAAGTTCCACATGAACACGAGAAGAACTTCTTCCCTGTGAGCACCGGGACAGATTGTCCAGAGAGGCTGTGGAGTCTCCCTCGCTGGAGATACTCCAGAGCCAGCGAGGTGGGACCAGGTGACCTCCTGTGGTCCCGTCCAAGCTGACCCATTCCGTGGTTCGGTTCGCTGACTGCGAGGTGTTGGAGCAGTGCTGGAATGCAGAGTCCTCAGGTACAGAACACTACAAATCCTTATTTCCTTGACAGCTAATTGTTCAAATACACTCAAGCAGAAACTAATACAGTACAAGGTTAAACAACAACTTGGTGGCTGCTGATAGGATGAACTATAACCTCAAATTAAGTTATTAAAATGCTGAAAAAAAAGTCCTTGACTTAAGATAAAAATGAAAAACAAAAACCCAAACATCCGTGTGTTGTCAGCACCATTCACATTCCGAATCCAAAACACAGCACTGTACCAGCTACTGAGAAGAATTTAACCCTGTCCCAGCTGAAACCAGGACAGTGACCAATCCCGTTTTTGAATCATTCTTTCGTTGTTGCCATTTTCTATAAAACACTGTGCTGGTTTCTTCAAAGGTGAAGCACCTATGTTAGATGGCTGACACCCTGTTCTGCAGAATGGCAACAGAACCAAGTATCTTGCCTCAGTGTTGCTTGGCTCTTGCACACCGGATGAAAGAACAATGGGATAACAAAATGGGAAATCCTGTGGGGTGGCCTGCCCCCCAGCAGGTACTTGAGCAGGTGTGGTCATGGCTCAGACATGTGGCAGGTAATAGGGAAATTACCAGGGTGCTGAATTGGGCTCTTGTACGTAACAATTCTGAACACTTTGCACAGAATTTAAAGTTTCACTTAGAACTTAATTGACACACATAAAAAAATCTGGCTAGGTTGTCAGGGACATGCACTTTTAAGTATTTTTAGAAGCCTATTCCCTTGAAGGCAGTTTATAGTCTCAAGCCCAAGGACAGCAGTTAAATGTCAATACAGTTCAGATATCTGCTGTTTGCTTATTTTAACAGACATATTTGATCTCTCTGTACTTTCTCTGGATGCATTGGGCATCATTAGCTATTCCCCAAGTCAGATGTACACAGCTTGAAAATAGAAAGCAATTACTGGCTAACAAGAAAAGAGCAATCTTCTAAGAACCCACTGGATTAGGCATTTGTGTGTCCCCATCCCTTGACAAAACACCTGAAGTTTGCTGGCCAAAGAAGTATCAAGAAAGCTGTGGGCATCCACTCATGGGTCACTGGTCTGTTGATATGATGACACTGGCAACTCACAAGAGGTAAATGGGGTTTGCTCACTTTAGGACTGTATAACTTTCCACATTGGTATTTTTCCTCTGGAATCCTTGTGCTGCTAATAGTCTCAACAACCCTACCTCTATTTCTAATTTTCTTGTTCTTGTCTTTCTACAGACGTGGCTCTGTCTCACAGTTTAAGAGCTCCCTTGGAAGGCTGGGCCCAAATTGTGCAGCCGGTCCATGTCATCCAGGCTTGCTCCTCAGCTGGTGGCTGAGCCCCTCAGGGAGGGAGGCTAGTGACAGCACAGAGTGAGGGTCTGCTTTTAGGTGCCTCAGTATCTTTTGATCATAATCGTGGTATTAGGCTAAGATGGAATTTGCTTGCACCTTTGCCAAAGAGACTGCAGCCAGCAGCAAGGAGACAAAGCCAACGCTGGTGACAAAGCTCAGAGCCACAGCCAGGCTTGCCAGAGTCACTGGGGGTGTCATTGCTGTGTGCCAAGGCTGAGAGAGCTGCTACGTTCTGCTCTGCTTAATAAACCAGTGCTATTAATGAGCATTTGACAGTTTAATCAAAAATGTCTGTTCAAGATATCAGAAGATTTTTAAAGTAGTGAGAATCTGTTTCTTGCTTAAGCATGTGCAGATCTGATTCTGCATATACAGACTGCAGAGAATTATATAACACTTTAAAGAGACAGGAAAAAGGTTTTATTGATGTCAAATACTTGCTCTTCAGTGATAGCAATATTTCCATATGACATTCTAACATGTTTGTCACATTTTATGGGTGTCAGTAATCCATTTGAAAAAAATTAAAAAAGCAGTTCAGTAGTTGTTGCGTTGCTCTCGGGGGGTTTCCCCCGGGGAGGGTCCCCAGGGGGCCCCTTAGGCTGTATGTTTGCTGGCAGAGGTGGGCAGGCAAAGAGACTCCACACAGCTTCTGAGGATGCTGATTAGATGAGGATTTATTGGAGGTCCTACCCCAGGGACCAACATGGTCTCCGGGGAGGAGGGGGGAAGAAGGAGGAGGAGAGAGCCTAGGGGAGAGAGGGGACCCCCGGGCCCAGGGTCCAAGAGGGCAAAGAGAGCTCCTTGTCCCCCTGGCACAGCTTAAAAGGGGGATTCAAAGTGGGCGCCGAAGACACTTGGCCCAATGGGATTACAGATACATAATACATTAGGGGAGGGTTACAGGCTTGGAATATACCGTACATCTTGAGGGGTGAAACAGAGCATACCACTTAACTAACATGCAACACCACAAGTAGTTTGTAATGACAAGTGGTGAGCAGTTCCTGTTCCATCCACAGAGTGGGTGGTGTGATGAGTTAATTCTCTAAGTAAAGCAAATATTTTTTCCCAACAGAAGCTTATTGCTAGAAGATAAAGTGTTACAACCTTACCAGAACTTACAGATAAAGGTAAATTTTTGTCCCCTTAGTTTTCCTGGAAGAATCAGTGTGGTCTTCTTTGTGCTGCTATAGGATTCATGTGCTGGTTATTTTAATGAGATCTGCCAATTATTCATTATTAATCAGCAAACTAAAAATAAATGCATAGAAATAATTTCTCCTCCTCTGCTAATTTTGAAATAGACAAATGTTCTTCTTGCAAACAAGGCAGTCACAGTGATTACAGTAACCTTTTTTAAGAATATTTCTTGCTTGTGACTATTAGTTCCTCTGGTAGTGCCTCTGAGCCCCTGGCATTTGTTAGGGTGTTGTTTCACTGTTTCAGAATTGGATGAGGGGCTCTCAGCTTCCTCTGAAATCTCATTCTGCTGTGTTTTACAAGTATTTCAAGATGAGAAATATTAAAAATACTCAGGTGTACCTTTGACATAATCTGTGTAGTCATACTATCCTCAAAATTTTGCTTGAAGTGTTGAAGTAAAATGTCCTTTGTCCCAAACTTGAGAAAGATGTATAATTTGTTTTAATTACTGGGAACATACTACAATAGTATGTGGTTTATTTTCTGCAACTTATCTGATAATAAAAACATTCTTGAGTAATGACAGAACTGCAAACGCTATTAACCAAATTTTTAAAATGCCTTATTTAGTTTTCTCTTCATAGCTTTATGATAGTTTGTCTCCATTTACTTCTGCTGAACATTTGACCTGAAAATACAGTTATTTTGCTGAATGCCTGACAAGAAAGTAGGATGGTTTTGCTCACCCTTTTTAGTTAAAGTTGTCTGAATTATGGACAGATTCCTTCTAGTGCAGTATTTATAGAAAAGCATCCATCCTCTTAGTTACAGCCCCAGCCTTACAAAGCCTTTGGGAGAGGTGTATTTCCAGTTTAGACAAGTCTTTTCAGAACCAGACTGTGCTGCAGGCCTGGTGTTACATCAGAGGTAAATGAAACTGGGGCCAGGCTGCTGCACGTGCCTGCCCATCAGCAGCAGTTTGGGGTGTGAGGTGACACTCGGTGACACATGGCCCTGCCTGTGCGGGCCGCAGTGATACACGTGTGATAATTTGTGTTTTTGTTTTGGCTCCCGAAACAAATGCCAGGCATCACTAATGAGCAAATGTTTGTGTGCACGGTTGGTAGGAACACACCTGGCGCGCTTGAGAAAGCTTCTGCATGGCTCGGGTCCCCTCCTATCGATCCTGCCTGCGAGGGCACGCCAGGGAATTCACGGGCTGCAGTGACTTCTGCCCCATTGTCTGCCGGAGCTCGAGTCCCCTGCGGATGCCAGCCGCTTGTTTTCTGGCATGATGACATCATGCTGGCATGGAGATGAGTGGAAGCGTCTAGTATTTCATAGGCTGCGACTAATATTTCATAGACTGTCCTTGGTTGGGAAAAGGGGACTTTGGTCTAAAGATGCTGGGCTGGCATTAAAAATAGATACGGGCACTGTCTTGCTGCTTGCTTTTGCAGCAGAGGTCTTTTGAATTGAGAAAAAAAAGGAATGTAAAGATTTTCCTCTTTTAGATAATTTTATTGTCGATCACGCCGTTAAAATTACGGCACGTGCTGGTTTACACGCTTAACATCTCAGAAGATGCAGAGCCTTGTGAGTGTGACTGTAGGTCACTGAACATGGACGGGCGGGGGGGTGGCCTAGCGAGGCTGACGAGGGCCAGGAACAAGAATGCGAACGGGAATGGGACTAAGAATGGGAACGGGACCAGGACCGGCCACAACCGCCGCCCCCCGGCGCCTTTTGAAAGTCACCAAAGTTTCCGAAGCGCGTTCCGGCGGCGCTGATTGGCGGAGCGCCCCGCGGCACGTGACCGGCAGCCAATGGGGCGGCGGTGCCGGCCGGGCCGGGAGCGGCGGTGCGGGTGCGGCGGGAGCGCGGTGAGAGGCGGGCACGGCGGGACCGGGGGACCCGGGACCAGGGACCCTGGCCGGCTGCGGCCCCGCGCGGACCTGAACCTCCTCCTGCTTCTGGAGTTGGTCGTGCGAGCGCTGGTGGGGCGGGGAGCGGAGCGGAGCGTGGGAGCCGTGCCCGCTGGTTTAGCCCCTTCTCGGCTTCGTGCTCCGCATGGGAATGGGATCGGGGAGCGCTGCCTCGCTGACCTTTTGGCTTACAGCTGGAACTATCAAGGTCAGGCTTTTCAGCGGAGAAAAGCGTGGAGTTTCCTTAGGAATCACTGGAAAGTTGGAAGTATTGGAGCAGGGCTGGTTACTGAGGAGGGTTTTGCTGAGTTCAGCGTTTTGGTAGAGAAGCCCCGGAGAAGTTGATAACTCTTTTCAGTGCTGGCTGTGGGATTCTGTAGTAATCCTGGTGCTCCCGTGACCTCTCCCTTTTCTTTCTCTTTTGTGGTGGTTTTCTTTTGTATGGCTTAAACAAAAGAATTCAGGCTCATGTGTTACCGGAAGACCCTTTCAAGGGGAATATTTTAAGCAAATATGATTTTCATAGGATGGGAAAACTACTTTTCGGGAGCAAAGAGGTGGTTTGTTTTGGTTTACATTTAGGAAAAAAAAGTCTAATAGGAACGTCATCATCTCTGTCATGGATAATTCAGTAGTATTTGTGGTTCTATTTTACTTTTTTATTACAATATGAATTTCTTTGAGTTGGACCATTAGATAGGCCAACATTGTTGACCGAGCTAAATGTTCTTTTGTGAAGAAAAAAGTTCAGTATCAGGGTTGTTTTGAGTCCTTTGTTCTAGGACTGAAACAATGTAGGCTGGGCCCCTCGTGAGTTTGGGTGAATTCAGACTGATTCTCAGATTGAAGTTCCTTCAATAATTTAGTGTGTTGCTTTTCTTGATGCTTGCTTTTTCCTTAGCGCTTTTGCAATTCTGCTCTCACTGGTATGAAATAGTTTCCTGCAACATTGCTGCTGCCGTGTTTTTCTCATTGCAAAATTCCAGTCCCCACCCATGATCACTTCCACTTCCTGCATGATGTGGAGGTTTGTAATGCCCGTGACCAGCGTTTGTGCTGCCTACACGCAGGAAGCCTGGCCAGATGTCTCTTCTGGCTTCATGTGTGTGAAAACAAGCAAGGTGCAGCCAGTGTGTGCCTGTTACAGACTCTGACTTTCCTCGTTTTTTCCAACTTTTCCAATGTTTAAAAAAGCATTTTTAAAACCTCCTTTACCCGCCTTTGCTCTCTCTGCTTTTGTAGTGAGCCCAGACAATGAGGAGTTCCTGATTAATTTCTCTTCAGGCATTTTGCATATTGTCTCCAAGTTGTTAAAAATCAAGGGGAGAAGGCAGCAAGGCAAAACCAGTCATAGCCCTACCCTTTCCACAGGCAGTTTAACAAGACTTACATGGTTTTTATTTGCACCCTTCTTAGATAAATTTCAGAAAAAAAATTAAAAAACCTTTAATACTTTGTGTCAAACTTGGAATTTTTCTTTTCAGTTTAAGTTTGTATTTTTCATCTTTGGTTAGTTTGAAAATCCGAGTTTAGTTTGAGCTGAGATGTAGTGCAGGGAAGGAAACTAATACGTCATCCTTGAATGTTGCAGCAAAAAACCTGTGCCTGTGGCACTAAACAGTAGCCACATCTCTGGAATAAGTACAGGTCCACTGTCCTTCCATGTATTTGCAGGTGAACAATTAATTTTAAATTATAAGTACTATTTAATAATGGTAACTATGAAGCAGAGTGAGCTCTTAATGGATGACATCCTCAGTGGGCCCATAATCTCATGTTCACAAAGAAGACCTGGCACTGAAGGGTGCAGCACCTTTGTGCTGCTGTGAACGTTCACAGGGTTTTCTGAAAGCCTTATGGATTGTATGGATCAGTTAAGGAAAGTTCTCTATGCCCTACAATTCTTCTCTAGGGCCTTACAATCTCAGAAAATGCCAATCACTACAGTCTTTTAGTTCTTCCAAAGTGCAATATGAAAACACAGGAGCCAAATCTGAGTATATTCAGGATTTTGAAGCTGATGGAAGCTATCTTTTGGTTCCAAAGGGTTGATTGAAAGCTTTTCAGAGCAAGATGTCTTGCAGTTCATCTTTATCTTTCCTGAATTATTTTTGCTGACTGTCCAAACACAGATATTGGATTTCTTATAAGGCTTGTGTCAGAAAATAAACTTTTTGGATTTTTTTCTTCTCAAGTGTGCTGCCAGGATCAGTGTGTGTGTACACAGTGCCTTGAGGAGGAGGACATGCTTATTAACATCAAAGGCACTTTCAGTTCCCTTAAAAATAACAGAGTAGATGTGACATAAACTATCCTAGGTCAAGAATGTTAATTATGCTTGGTCATGATTTTCTTTTCAATGGACAAGAGTACTGTTTGGAAAATCACTCCTTACTCACACTCCTTTTCCTCTTTTTTTGCCCAGTGCATTCTTCAGCCTTGACACCTTATGCTGGAAATGTGTCAATGTATTACACAGTGCTTTTATTTGTTTGAAGGAATACATGTAGCTTTGTCTAAGGAACATTTTGTGTCAAACTCAATTATAAAAACTAAGGCTTAGTAACTTTTCTTTCCTGCAACTCCTCTTTTAAGTAACAGTGTAATTTCTGTGTGTGTAGCTGATACTGTGCACTGAGGTATGCAGGCACAGCCCCACTCAGCTGTGACGCTGCTTACTCCAATCTGATAATTACTTGGGCTGTGAAGAGGAATTGAGCTTTGTGGCATTGCTTGGGTATGTAAGAATTGGGCTTTAGATTGCCAGACTACTTTGAGTACTTTTGTCTGTGGTAGAGGTAAGAACTACTTGGGTTTGTCTCAGTAGAGTTAACTAAATAGGTGGCTGTTACTCACTCCTATTTATACCAGATAATTTTTTGGAGAGGAAAGTCTTGACACAGGCTAAAGATATTTTCTTCCATGGAGTTCAGTAGGTGTGCAGCGTATGCATATTTTCTTTAGCTAAGACGTGCTGCTCAGCGGGTCTGCTCCAGCATTCTGTGAGTGTCACAAATAAGAGTAGAAGACAGGGCCGATATCTAAGTGATCTTTGAAGGCTTCAGCCATCCCTTCTCCTTTGTTACATCAGAATTACCTCTAGGAAATGTTTTGCTTGGCAGAACTGGAGTTGAAACCTGGTAGAACTGTATTTCTTCAGTCATAAAATTTCCGTGATGTGATTTTCTGACAACTGCCACTGTCATAAATTGTTCAATTCCACCTCTATTTGCAATTCTTGATCTTATTTGGTTTCTTGATTAGTATCAATTTGGTTCAGTTGATAATATCTGAGTGGAATCTATGCCTCACCCAGGGCTGGACATGGGCAGATTATGCAGAACACTAGGTTGATGTTTCTCCATTGTCAAGACTTAACTCATATAAAATGATATTTGCTGCTGACCTGTTCAACAGAGTGTGTCATGTACATCACAGGGTATTTATTTTATTTAATTGTGGTGTTCAGATACTTAAGTCCTTAAGTGGGAGTGACCAACTTAAGGTTCTTGTTTCCCCTGTGGCTCTTTCATGTGTCATTCCCATTTGGGACTGTGTCCTGTGACCGGGTTTGTGCTGGCACAGGGACAGCTGGATTGTCTGGATTGCTGCAATCTTAACTGCATAGCTAACCTAGCCAGTGGTATCCTGCTAAAACCTCTGGGGAGCTTTTACCCTCCCTTCTCCCATGGCTCGCTGAGGTGTCCACATATATTGTAGCCATGCATGGATTTTGGTATTTCAGGTTTAAAGTTGGGTAGCTTTGTCTGCGTTGACCTAGGAAGAAATTTTTCACATGTCCAGCAGTTATGTCCATAAAAAGCTTATGTGTTCCTTTAAATGTTAACTCAGGAAATCAGTATCTTGAGTACCTAATCTCTGTCTCTTTGAAGATTCTCTTTAATTTCAGGATAGGTGTCTTTAGGGTTGTTGAATTGCAGTGTGTTTGGAGCTGAAGTGGTGCCTCAGATGTCTTCTTTCCTGTGTGTTCTCTGTGCACTGGCACAGCTACAGCTCAGGTTTGGGCTTTGTGTAGTCAGAGGTGCTGAAGGTGCTCGCTGCTGGGAATGTGGTGTAAGCCTGCAGCAGCTTTGGGAGAGCTGGGGAAAGTGACTTAGCAGGAATTCTTTCACATTTCTGGTCTGTCTGACAGAGTCCTATCAAGGCTGGCCTTTAGTTTGGTCTGCAGGTGAGCAGTGACTGTGGGAGGAGGGGTGTTCTGCTCTGCAGCAAGGAGCATGAGGCTGCTCACTGCCTTAGTTCTTATGCTTGACCCTTTAATTTTTCAGGGGGGAAAATGAAACAGGAGTTTTAGACTTTGAGGACTCATTATGGAAGACTCAGAAGGACATCACTTCAGCTCAGAGGAGGAGGAAACCAGATACTGGAAGGAGTTGGCTATGAAATACAAGCAGTGGTAAGGCAGTGGCTTCATTCCTCCAAGTGGTTGGATAAGGTGCATAACACTTCATGCAAAGACACAGATCTTTCATTGCTGCTTTCTTAGCTTGCTGGAGGATTGTTTCAATAGAATTCTTCAAGAATATAAAACATTTCCTTTCATCTGTCCTCAATTTTTGTTGCTAATCAGTAACAGCTTTGTTTATATTTCCAAATAAATGATAGAGTTGAATAATGGAATAAATGTGCGATGGCAGTGGACAATTGACAAACTAAAGAGATGCCACATATCCTCAACATCTACAGTGTGAAGACAGACTCTGGGGTTTTTCTGTTTATTTGGACTTTTTATTTGTTTACCAGTTTGCTCTGGGGTAACTTGCCATGCATGGCAAGGAAACATTTGCATATGTTTCTCTTTTCCTATTGAATGCATACGTCGGAGGAGGGCATATAGCCTTCTGTGTTCAAGAGCAGTGTTGTTTCTACCTTGAGTGTACAAGATGTTTTTCTCATTGTTCATTATGATGAGTTCTGTTGGTGGAATTCTCTCTAGTGCTGAGAATACACAGGAGGAATTGCGTGAATTCCAAGAGGGGAGCCGAGAGTATGAAGCTGAGCTGGAGACTCAGCTGCAGCAAACAGAGTCCAGGAACAGAGACCTTCTGTCAGAAAACAACCGCCTGCGGATGGAGCTGGAGTCTGTGAAGGTGAGAGCTGGTGGTACACGCTGGGTGCCCATCCTCAGTGCAGGGCCAACGGGGCAGGTGTTTGCAGACTCTGCCCTGTGGTGTCACCTCAGCATTACAGAAAAATTGACCAGGAGACTGCAGAAAGGAAAGTCTTGAAAAGTAAAGAAATGCCAACCTGTTGTCTGCTCTGAGGATTCTGTGTTCCTTGGTAGTGTTCCTGGAGCCCTGTTCACAGCTTGTGACTTTGTGTCAGGATAGATTTCAGGAGGGAGAAAATTGTCCACAGTGGAGTGGAGACTAAGTGTGAACACAAGTGAGCTGCTGTTCTAGTCCTTCTTCCATCTATTTAGTGCTTTTGTTCACAGCTTTCTTGCTGTCTGCATCATGTAGTCACAGATAATATCGCAGAACAACCAAAGTACAAACGCTGCAGCTGCATTTTACATTGTGTAAGGAAACTCAGTTTTAAACCCTTTTTACATAGTTGTGTATTTATTATCTGGCATTTCGGATAAGCTGGGAAGCAGCAGCTGGTGGGTAACACATAGAATTGAGAGTCATGAAACAGTTTCATTCCTGGTTTTATTACTGAATCTGTCTGTCCTTAGGGAAAAATGAGTTATCCTCTTTGCACTTGGTTAGCATTCTGTGAAACTAAGAAGCAGCAGAAAGGCATTAACTTCCAGAACTAGAAAACATAAAGGATATGAACTTACTGAGATGGAGCTTCTTAACACAGTGGCTTAAGAAACAGTGAAGCTTATCTAGAGTTTGAAGAGGAATGAGTGTGTCATTTCAGCCTCTCAAAGATGGTGCTGTGCTGATTGACAGGTTCAGGAAATACTGGTAAATTCTCTTAAGTTTGGAAAAAAATCGTCACTGAAATTGGTGTGACTTTTTAAAGTTTTAGTTTAGGCCTTTTGTTTACAGATGAGTTACAGTTACCCAAGAAATCCTACACTGTTTTTTAGGGCTAGCTCAGTCTCTGTGGAAGCAGAGATTAATGTAATTACACTTCTTCTGTTCAATTGGATGCAATAATGAGCTAATGGGAGTGAAGGTATTTGTATAAGTGATTAATCACTGGATGAATCCAGGTTTGCAATGCTTTTTGTTTAAACTCTTGTCCAAATTACTGTCTTAAGGGAAAACTCTTCTGTTCCAGGCAGATGTCCTGTCACTCTAGCACCAGCTTAGCCGTTTCTTCCACTCCCTTGCTTTTTGATAGCAAGACCTCCAAGTCTTGTTTCATTGTATTTATGTCGCTTTAATGCTTGTTGTTCCTGTTGTAGCACCTTAGAAATATTAGATGTTGTGCATGCTGTGTGGAGTATTGGTCTGCTGTTCCAGACAGCCACATAAACCAGTGGAAGGTGGGTTTGGGGAGAAGACAAAAGTTTTAAAAATAAAACCCACAGAGAGCTTTCTCTAGGGTAGCTGGCATGAGAGGAAGGGCCAGTGAACCGGGCTAAACAGTGAAGAATGAAAATAATGGGAAGCAATACAAAGCCTCAAAAAGTGGAGGATAGCCATATTTTAGAAAATCTGAAATTATTCTTCACAGTAGATAACTTTCTTAAAATATATTCTGCTTGAAATAAACCATTCAACAATTGGCTATTCATGCAGCCTGAAAACTGCAGTAACAGCCTGCAGTGAAGGAACAGAGCCACCATTGAGGGCCAGATCAGCTGATAGTTTATTACAATTGGCTAAAAACAAAGACTCAGACCTTGCAGTTCTGGTCTTTTATCTGAATCAATTCAAGAGCAAAGCATTAATCTCATGAAGCTATTGAGCTGCAGTGTTAACTGAGCCCATCAAGGGTTGAGATCTACATCTAGGTCAACACCAGTGAATTTTGCCAGGCCACACAGCTTGTGGCTCTGAGCTGACCAGCCCAGTGTGTGTTCTGCTCCCCCTCAGAAATCAGAGCTCACACTGCCCAAAAACTGATGGGAATACTGCTTTGGAAGGTTAGTTTAGAGAGTCCTGAGAAACTAATTGAAACCAATCTGCCTCTTGGAGCTTAGAGCCTCTTAACTGTTTCAGAGTTTTGGAATTACAGGAGTGTCACCACTCTGCAGTCAAATAAGGATTTCTTAGTTCAGGATGAATATCTCTTTCCCTCCTCCTTGTCTATGCATTTCATGTGCTAAAATAGCTGTCTTCACATTATCATTCACACTAGGCTACTTGCCATAGTTTGCAAATTCCTGTGCATGGATTTGTTCCCAGTGACTTCAAGTGTTTTGCACTTGGATTCTGTCTGGAGACCACGTCAGGAATGTTGCTTACACAGCAATCTTGGAGTTTCCAAAAAACCTCTGGCATGTTGAAGTGATCTGGTAGCAAGGTGGTTGAGTATAAAGCATTGTGATAGTGTGCTGTGGAGCTTTCCCTGTCACATGGGAAAGCTTTCCTATGTCATTTACTGTGGAACTCACTCCACATTTAGTGGCAGTGCAGGAGAGAGAGATCTGATGTGGAAGCTTAGTCTTCCTCCTTGCCTATGCCTTAAATGTACCCTTGTGTACATGGTGTAGAGGGAGACAGAGTTTGGTTTAGGTTCCCATCCAAAGTGTACCTGTACCTGAAATGGTCTGTTGTCTAGAATGCTGAACCTGCTTTGGGCTAATAAAACCATCTGGGCAGTGCAGAGTCTTGCTGATTCCACAGCAGCATGTAACAGGGTCACGCTTGGAATTTTCTTTTTTATTCTTGTTACTTTGGCTTGTAAATACTGCCTGACTTCTTATTAGGGTTCAAAATAAGTGGCTTCTCTTGTGTCCTGCTTTGTGTATTGCTAAGAAACTGTGCTGAGTCAGGCTGTCTGGGGGAGGCAAGGAATGGCCCTGTGCTGTGAGTGTGGGAACTGTTCCCCACTTATCACTTTTGTTTGATAAGGAGTGACAGGAAGAGCTCTTGTCTGCTGGCAGCCCAGAAGTATGTGAGCAATTGGATTTGTTGGCGTTTTACCATATGTAAAGTGATGTTTCTCAAAAAACTTTAGAGCGTCTGTCTCTGCCTTTCAGGGGACTCAGACAATGCTGCAAAAAGGGAACACGTGTTGCTGAGTACCTAATGTGCTGTTTGATTTGCCTTTGAGTAGGAGAAGATTGAAATGCAGCATTCGGAAGGATACAGGCAAATCTCTGCACTGGAAGATGACTTGGCACAGACAAGAGCTATTAAAGAGCAGCTTCAGAAATACATTCGAGAACTCGAGCAAGAAAATGATGATTTGGAAAGAGCAAAAAGGTGATCTGCTTTTTGTGGGTTTTTTTTCCACCTCAGTGCAAGCATGGTGGCACTGAGCTGTTTGTGACACTACTTGTTAGCATTGCCATTCTGAACTATCACTTGTCTGATGATTGTGTTGAAGAGATTCGTTGTATATGGGCAATGTGATAAATTTTTTTAACTCTTCCACTCCTCTGACTGCATTCTTTCATATCTTACAAGCTAAAAAAAAAAAAAAAATAAAACAAAGCAAACCAAACAAAAATGCATCAGTGTCCATTTTCTTGTGAGAGAGGGAGTCCTCCACGTGCTTGAAGGATCTGGTAGTGACACCTAATGTACTCTTTTTCAGAGCCACTATAATGTCCCTGGAGGATTTTGAGCAGCGTTTAAACCAGGCTATTGAAAGAAATGCTTTTCTGGAGAGTGAGCTGGATGAGAAAGAAAACCTTCTGGAGTCTGTGCAGCGCCTGAAAGATGAAGCTAGAGGTTAGACAGAAGTTATTTGTATCTTTTCCTTTCTCTTCTGCCTTGTAGCTGTTCAGTCCTCTCCATAAGCCTTAGAGCTGGGCTTTTAACTTTGCTTCTTTAAAACCTGCTATCTGAAATGTAGAAACAAGTAAGGAAACTTAAGAATGTTCTGTCCCCACTCCTTGAAGTCTTTGATATTGTTCCAGAGCACTCACTGAAACAAAAGTCTGTTCCAGCCTTCTCCTAATCAGGACTTCAGGGAGTTGAGCCAGTCCAGCTGGGGCGTGTGCTGGTGTGGCTTCCCAGGAAAGTCAGCTTTTAATACACATTAGCCTCATTGTTTCCTGGCCTGTGGAAAGTGGAGTCAATGAAGCACTAATGAGGGAGTAAAACAGGAGGGCTGTGACTGACTTCTGGTTGCCTTGGAATGCCCTGGCTTTTTGCTATCTGTCAACAAGGCTGGGTGAGAAGAGGGAGACCTTGGAGCTGGATTAATGTCTATTTTCAGATCTTGAATTCTGTACCCTTAAGTGGTATCCATAAGCTACAGCTTCTGTGGGCCAGAAGTGCTCTGTCCCTTGGCTAGATAATGATGTGCCTTCCACCTGGCCTCAGCTCAAGTTTCCTTCGTGTGGAAACCAGGATAGAAAAGGGTACAACAGGTAGCAACTGAACTAACACTACTAAAAGATCTTGAGCCACAATCCTAGAAAGACCTTTAGTTATCTGGATTTTGAAGATATGCCTGCAGTAATCTTTTACACAGATAAATGACTTTATCTCACCTCCATGAGGAGAGAAACATTTTGAGCAAAAGATTACCTCCTGTTTTGATCTTGGTGGCTGCATACTCCAGCACTTGCTTTGTGTTGCTTCCTTCACAGATCTACGACAAGAGCTTGCAGTGCAGCAGAAACAGGAGAAACCCAAAACCCCGATGAGAGCTGCCCTGGAAGCAGAAAGAACAGACACTGCAGTTCAGGCCTCCTTATCCGTGCCCTCAACACCCGCGATGCGCCGGACACCCGTCAGCATACCCACCCCTGGGACCTTTAGGAGAGGTGACTGGCAGGGAACCAGCTCACAAATACCATTTGATGCTCTTGTTTTTGCTATAGTTTGCTCCCTTCTTTTAATTTCTCCTTTAGCCACAGAATCGAGTGTGTAGTGTAGTGTCACCTAAATCAAATCACCATGGTCTCTGTATTCATAGACCGGGATTTTTTTGAGTTTATTCATAGTCTGTTCATTTCCAATTGACTTGAACTGTCTGGTAATAATGAGGGATAACATGAGCTGTTGGGACTTTCTATTAGCTCACAACAGTCCCAGAGATGTTGGCCTAATTTAGGGGAAAGGTTTTAAAAACCTGTGTTATCTGTAATCGTGTTCCAAACCTGTGTTATCTATAATCGTGTTTCTTGAATTGTGTTCTCTAAGACAGTATGGACAATTTTATTTAATTTTCTTTTCTTTCCATGAGTAACATATCCTTCTTTAACCTGCCCTGCAGGTCTTGAGGACAGTTATGGTGCAACCCCTCTCACACCAGCTGCACGAATATCTGCACTTAATATTGTAGGAGACTTGCTGCGGAAAGTGGGGGTGAGTGACTACCTGTCAGGCAATGCTTTTGGAAAGCTGGAGCTCTTGGCAGCTGCAGCCAGCACTACTTGTGCCGCTGTTCAGGGGAGATTGAAGAGAGTCTCTTGCCACCAGGTTAGCTAAGTGTGGCCTTGGGATTGGTCTGGACTTCAAACATTTCTGGCCAACCCCCAAATAAAAATGGACAATCCTTGTTTTTCTAAGTTCTAATCCAGATGGGGATAAGATCTCCCTCTACAAATTTCTGGAAGTGCATGTGCAGAAAAAAACAAGTCAGCATGGGTAAATTGAGAAGGGATCTGTTCCCATGAAAGGCAGAGAAGTTAACAGGCTGGTACCTGCTGTCCAAAAGGCTTCTGGTGAAGTTTGCCTTGAGAGTCCAGGCCTGATGTCCTGCTAAGCTGTAGTTTGATATTTAAGGTAGTGCTGATGCTGGGAAAGTTATCACTTTACTTGTATTTCATTCCTTATGCCTCGGTGCTGTGTTGTTACAAACGTTTGTATGAGACTTGAATGGGCTGAGCTGCAGAAGTGATACAGCCAGAAAGCAGCTCCATAAAGGTGGAGTGATCTAGAATGGGAGCATGTGATGGAGAAGAAGATATCTGTGGCTCATTCCCTCTGGTGTACCACCTAATACATGTCTAGGGAAGCTGATAGCTCATAGTAATCTAAAAATTTATGCCTGTAAGAAAGATGTAAAAATCTCAGAGGAAAGTGAAGATTTTGTGTTCCTGCTGGTGAAGAGCATCAGCTCCCTAGAGAAACAGAGATTCATCTTTAGAGAGATGACTGTCTTCATCTCTTCACAAATTCAGAACTCATGTGGCACTGGGGTCTAGCAGATTCCTCTGCTGGACAACTCACTCTTAAAGAAGGAAAAATACCCCAAACCCACACATTTCAGTGCCATTTTGGTGTGCCACGAGGCCATCTTCTGAAATGGAATGGTCAATCTGACACTTGCCTTGTCTGTTTACCTCAGGCTTTGGAGTCCAAGCTTGCATCTTGCCGAAACTTTGTGTATGAGCAGTCTCCAAACAGACCTTCAGTGTCCATGTACATGAACAGAGATGTCCTTGAAACACGCCTGAGTCCTCATCAGCCTCTGTGTGATACAGGGTGAGTGCTGGGCTCTGCTGGTGTCTTAGTGACAGCTGTTGGTGTTGGAGCTTAGGAATTGGTATTTAGTATATAAGTCCTTGTTTTGGTACAGACAGATTTGTTTTCAAAGTATGTGAAATTCAGTTATTCAGGATTATGATTTGAATGCTTCCAAGTTTAAAATTTGGAGTTGCTGCTGGAATTCGAAGACTGGCTGCAGCCAAGTTTTGAATACCTCAAATCTGAAGCAAGTGAAAGATGTATTTTGTTATAAATCAGTGTTTAAATGGGACAAAGTACAACAATTCTTGCTTATTGGTTCAATTTGTTTTATGCTTTATGTTCTTGTACAAGTGATGTCTCAGGAATGTTATGACATGAAGGGAGACTCCCCTTGCCATAGTTAAGATTCTCTCTTATGGGAGAACTGTAAAAAAGGTGAATAGTGGATCCACTGAGAATGCTTTACAGTTGCTAAGATGTGTTTTAAAGTAGCAGCTGACAGGAATTTACCCTACTCAACGTACACATTGTACACATATCTCGGAATGTTCGAACTGGTTGTCTTTTTTTATTCAAATGAAGAAAAATCAGCAAGGTTATTGCAAATTGCCATTGAGTGTCTGCTTTAACTCTGACAATCCTGTACTGCACATTCTTTAGGCTTTGTTTAAGTCAAGTGCCTATAGTACACTTTGTGTCAGACTTATTTACTTAGCCAGACCCTTGTGCTGGTGTGTCCCAGTACCTAGTGCCCAGTGGTGTTGTTTACAAGGAATGTTCCACATTGTACTTGCTCTCCTAGACTGGGGAGAAACCTCATGAAAGCTCCTGGAAGAAAGCCTCAGGGGCCATAAATTTACATATTCATGCAGCTGATTATCTGTCTACTGCTGCAATGCTAAACTGAAAATGCAGCACCTGTAAAAGGTAGTGTTCATTACTCCAAGGGAAATGGAGCCCTGTATAACAGTGAAACTTAGCCCAGTTAAGGAATGGGTTCATGCAGTGCTCAGAGTGCTGTTTTCTCATCTCAGCTGAGTGGTTTGTTCTGGAAGTGAGCAGTTATTCTGAGCATGGTTACACTGAGGGAGAAATGCCCTGACTTCAATTTTGCATTTGCAGCTTGGTGAAACGCCTGGAGTTTGGAACACGGCCTTCACACGTTCCAGGACCTGTGAGCCATCCCTCACAAAGTGTTGTCAAGATGCTGCTCTGAAAAGCCTGACTGGCTTTGGAAACGAGAAGAAATGTGTATTTCAAACTTTAGTTTTAAAGAGAGTATCAATGAGCAAGCAGACAGCAGTGTCAGGGTAGGTGAGAACTGAACAAGAAGTCACAATTGGCAGTGGCTTCCAGTGTGGCCTCTGGGCAAGTTCTGTGGGTGACGAAGTGTGACAAAGTAATGCTGACTGAGGCAGTGCAGGACTGGGAATTGCTTCCTGCATCAGGTACTGTAAATAGCTCCTTGAAGGTCGCTTCTTTTGACACTGCCAAAGCCATTGTCCTGCCTACAACACAGCAATATTCACTATGCAGCTCCTCAGGCTTTGGCTTTTGGTGTTAAGACCACCAGTTCTGGCTGGGGTTCTGTTTTCTACCGTGGGTGTTGTGTGCTGCAGTCACTTAAAGGAGTGTTTTTATGTGGAGAAAGGTGTATTTCTGCAGGGAAGCTGCTCAGCTCCTTATGGGATCTTAGCAGATTGGAATGTTGCTGCACAAAACCTGCCTCTGTAGTGGCAATATGTTTCTGTAAGCAAAGATTTCTCATTCAGAACAGGTCATGGTTAAAGGTGAGACATGTTTAGTGCTGAGAGTGCTCAGGAGATCCCAGAGCTAATAACATGTAGACATCATCTTGTTTTGTTTTGAAACCCTATAGTGGCTCATAAAGCCTGGTGGTTGTAGAAGGCCAAACCTGATCAAGTTTGTAGTTCTAACATCTTGATAGGTGGGTTTTACTGCTTTACAAACCTCCCTTCACTAAGATGCCTTGGGTGTTAGTGATTTTTTATTGTTTTATTTTTCTATATGAATGTATCAGCTGTTACTAATTTAGAAATGCTTTTTTAACCTGAAAAGCCCTTTATGCTAGAGAAGTGTATGTGAGTAGAGAATTATTTTTAAATAATTTTTCCCCCTGTAGACTATTACTGCATTTGTTCTTTAAATGGAGTAGGTTCATTCCCAGTGTTAATGTATTTTATGGAAGACTGTAGTTGCAAAACTAATCATGACTAAACAATTTGGATGGGTTTTTTTGTGGCAGGGGACCAGGAGAGCTTACTTGACAAAAGAATACATAAATGGGTTTGATGTTTTTGGGGGGGTTTTTTGTTGTTGTTGTTGTTTTTTTTTTTTTTTTTTTTTTTTTTTTTTTTTTTATTTTTTTTTGTTGTTGTTTTGTTTTGTTTTTTTTTTAAGGAAGTGCTGTGAAAACAGCCACTTGAGGCATCTATTTCTCTAGAATATGTAAACCACAGATGATTTCCATTTCTCAGTCCACCTGTGAAGTTGGTTTAACTGAGAAGCAGAATAAAGCTTATTTTGAATGCAAGTTGTTGATGTATTTTGAGGTTTTTTGCAAGTTATTACTGTGGTTTATACTTGTTTAGTTTGCTGGTTCTGCTCCAAGCATTGGTGCTTAAGACCATTTAATATGAAGTCTGACTGGCTTGTCTCATTCCCACACATGCAGGCTCACCAGCTGTGTTAACAACCAGCTCTTGAGCATCTTTGCAGAGCTGGGCTCTGTGGCTGATCAAGCAATGATCAAGTCTTATCCAGTAACGCCTAAGCCCTCTCTGCTCAGCTTGTCATCTTAATTGCTCTAAATGGATTCTTCCTTTACTCTTTCATGAGCAGAGAGAATTCTCTGGGCTCTGGTTCTGCAGCCTGAATGGTGCCTAGTCTGAATCCCCAGAATCTCTGCACTTGTGAAACAATGCTTAGATTTAGAAGATGATTGCTTTAGCTGTCAAGGTGGATGTTTGTGCATGATTTGCTCTCCCTGTTGTCACACTGCTTTAGGTTCACTTGCTGTTTAATCAAAGGCATCAAATGCTTTCTGCACTGGATTTAGTGTGATTTTACATCCTGCTTTGCTGTGCATGGCTCCCTACTGCCCCGGTGTGACCACAGAGCTGCTGCTGTCTGAAAGTGCTTCAGCTGCAGGGGCTTGTGGTGGGTCCTGGTAGCTCCCAAGGATAGGTTGTGGTCTTGCTGGAATACTCCAAAAATAAGTGGTAACTGCATGCTGATCCCTTAGTGCAGAATACCTTGGCTTGGATCCCTGCATTCAGTCAGGGCTGCTGTTTCTAATGGTTTCAGCTTGCTCTAGAGGCTTTGCTTGGAAATATTTCTGCATGTAACAGATGTCAAAGGGTGGTGGGTTCATTGCCCACTGGCAGACAGGTAGGGCCTCCGCTGCTTTGCAGCTCCTGCACCTGTGCTGCAAGTGTCTGCAGCTCCTGTGTCTGTCAGCCTCTGCATGCATCCCAGGGCACCTCAGCAATGTGTGTCCCTGAGGGAATCAAACCTGTTCCACGTGGTTATACCATTTTGCTTCCAGCTCAATGTACAGACTTCTTTGTATTTCTTCAAAAGCATTACTTTGAAGAAAATCAAGGTTTTTGTCTATTGATTGCAGATGAACTTTTGTAAGAAGTATTTCAGTTTTAGAGAAGCTCTGCTGCATCCCCCCTTCCCTTCAAGTGACACCTGTACACAAGAATAGTGGAGTCATTTTTATAACCTTTTATTAGTGTGTAAGCACATCCAGGGTGCATATAAAACTGTAACAGTTGATTTAATTTGAACAAATGATATTTTTCAGTAAGTGATTAAAAAGGCACTTCCACCTTGTGAATTGTGCATCAGGGATGTAGTAACCAGGAGAAAACCCTATATTAATGGAATACTCAAAACAAAATGAAAGTTTAAGAAAATATTAACTGACCAATGCCTTTTTTTCCCTGCAACAATCTCACAAATCCTCTGTAGACTAGAGTTTACTGGGATTTAAATCATTTGAGCTACTAGAACTCACTTTCTGCAAGATTCTCAAAGTGAATTACTCTGTTAAAAATCCGCACCTTTTCAGAAACATTTCATGGTAAGAAAAGTTTTGGAGTACCTTTAGCTTCATCTATACATTGGAGACAAGGCAGCTGTGCTTTTATCTGTCAGAGGAGTGGGTGTATGTGACCTTGACACTAAGAGTAGACTTATACAGTGCTAAATATCGTCCTCCCTCCCTTCCCTTGCTGCAGTGCAATTTTTAAAGCGTGTTTATTCACTGGCTTTTGTTCCATTGAAATCTCCATCTCTTGCATCCATTTCATCATCACCTCCATCTGTTGCATTTTCAATTACTCTTCTGCCTCCAGATCTGCGGGGTGGGGCAAAAGATGCTGGCTCATTTCCCCTCCTGCAGTAAGAGGGGAAAAAAATAGAAAAAAAAATCAGGTGTTAGATCCTTTGGAATCCTCAGAAATAAGTAGAGTTTTGTAACAGGACCTGTGGGGGCGGATGGT
Organism: Nicator chloris; assembly: GCA_013400495.1. NCBI lineage: Eukaryota > Metazoa > Chordata > Aves > Passeriformes > Pycnonotidae > Nicator > Nicator chloris. Next base: position 182,920 of record WAAE01001595.1, on the reverse strand, counting down.
TCTAAATGCAGAAAAGAGCTGTGGGCCTCTAATTCCACTTTCTGTTCTGTAATTTGTAGTACTAATTTGTGAACAGGCTGAGACTCCCAATTGCTTGGAAATGAGATGGGTTTCCTGTTCTTGTGCTTGTGTCCTTGCCCTCCTCCAAGCAGTCTCATCAGCCCCAAATCACCCCCACTCTTCCCCTCATTTCATTGTTTTCCCCTATGGGAACTGCAACTGAAGGTACTTGGAAGGAGTGAAAAAGGGACTGCTGATACACCACAGCAGAGGAGTGTCCCTCCTGTCCCTCTGGAGGAGCAGGCAGAGAGAGCAATTTGTACAGAATTTCTGCCCACCAGTTCCTGAAGGGCCGTGAGCCCTGGGCCTGGGGCACTGCTGTGGATGTCAGCAGACATTTCAAAGCCTGCAGTTCCTTTCTGCACAGGCTACACTGGTCAGAGCACCACAGATGCTGTGACAGGTGTGACCCCCAGGTTCTAAGTAGCTCCAATCTCTTTCCCAACAGAGAGAGGAAAAAACAGTCATTGCTTTGGAACTGTTTTAACCTGTGGACTGATGCTTAGCAGTGCAAGTGTCCTACAGGAAATGCTTTTCCCCCTTTATCCCTTTTCCTCTCCCATCTCCCTCCCGTCCCCATATATTTCATGGGCACATCCCAAGGCAGGGACACTTTGGTCCTCAAGGTTAATTTTTGGGGAGGTGTGAGCAAGTGAGACAGACGATGGGTTTGTCCCATGGCCTCCATTGCTAATGTACTGCAAAGCATTTCAGTTTTGTGACATGGCCTCTCACTTGCCCCTTATTAAGCAAACCTTTGTAAAGGCTTGAGACCACAGTTAGAAGCAATAAAATAAATTCATGATCACTGGATATTGTGCCAAAAATACTAATTTGGTGTTAAATAGATCCGAGACTGCATTTTTGGGTACAGCAATCATGCATAAATATTTAAAGGCTCATCTTGTCCTTGCAAAAGACTAAGCCAGTGCCGTTTCTGAAGTACCTATTTAAGTCCAAAGTTCAGTTTTCCATATGAGGGAAGAGGGTAGGAACATTGTCTGGACTAACTTAGTTCAGAGGCACAAATATGCATTTCCAAGATGGAAACATGACATGTAGTCTGTTTTCCATAATTCTGCCCTTAAACTTCAGTGTGAGTAGGCAATTAGCTAGCTAATAAAGATCATGTAAGATCTGCTAATGAACCATGGTTGTTCTGGTGCTGATGGCATGTATTGAACACAGGGGTGTGTCATTTCTCTCCTGGTGTGTGCTTGGCAGGGTCTAACAGCAGGGTCTCTCATTTTACGGCAGCAGAGATTTGTTATTATTAATTAGCAAATAAGTTTTAATTAGGTTAATAAATTAGTTAATTCTTGTTAATAAAGGAAGAGGTCTCCACTCCCTTGGGCTTCTGCTGTCTGGACTCACGAGTAATTTGTGCTGCAGTAATTCACTGAAGGGCTGTAAGAGAACGTGGGCCTGGAAGGACTAACAGCAAGACTCTCACCCAACTGTGCACTACAGATTGAGCTACAGAGTAAACTCCTTATTATCCACTAACTACTTATTAAACTGTTGCAGTATGCATAAACTTACCAGTTCTTTTAACTGGTATTGGCCCTGTGGATAAAAACCTTTTGTTGATATCTGTTCCTCTTAAAGAAGTTTGTGTTTGATGGTATTCATGTAGTCATTGGTATTAGTACGTTTAGGATGTGTGTGTCTGGGACAAGCCTTCAGCACCAGTGTTTGCTTAGCAACTCTGTATTTAATCTGCTTTTGAACAAGTGCTACTGGAGTGGTGCTTGAGTAACAGGCTGACTGGAAATATTAGGCTGACTAAAAGGAACATACAAGGACAAGACATCATCTTTAAATATTTGTGTATTCACAGCAAAATCCAGCATATGTAAAATAGAAAATATACAAATATTACAAGGCAATAGCTCGTTAATTTTTGCAGTGCAGATATTATTCCTATCTCCAGAGAATGTGCTAATAAGTATATAATATATATATAATATATATAATAATGCTGTGCTAGGTTACAGTGTCAGATTTAATGTCTGTGTCCGTGCTCTGTTTTAATACAGTAAACAAGCAATGTAATATCTGTAAAATAGCTCTAAAAGCCTCAGTAATAACTCTTTGTAAGCAATACAGGCACAGAGTGCTATGTAATGAAAGGCAAGACTTTCTCTTTTGTCTGTGATTGTGTGGTGTGTCATAAATCACATGCAAGTCAAGTCTTCCCAAATCTCAGGTGAATTAGATGGGCTCTTACCTTAGGTCAGCATTACAGTGGGCACAAGAAATACTGTGAAATTCTAATGACATGCTGTGACACTCCATATTCATTAGTCCTTTTAATCAATTTTACTAATCAATGGTGTATTTTATTTGAAAAAAATTTACTCTTTGTGGCAGTGCACAAAGATGATATGCAAAAAAAATTCATGCAAAAAAAAATCAGAGTACTTGCTTAGGTACTCTGTTGGTAGAGCTTGTGAGAATGCAACATTGGTAAGTCTACATCAGTACATAACCTACTTGTAAGGAAGATGTATCACTGATGAACAGCTGATGGTAGCTAGATTATTGTAATATTTGTCTTTTTTGATAAAACAGATTAATGCCAAGATATCCAAGCCTTCACAGTTTGCAGAAACCTCACGTAATTTTAACCAGGGCCAAAGAAAATGGAAATTTGTGCAATACAAGCTAGCTGCAAAGTTGAAGGCATGGTACCTGCTTAGTCATGCGAAGGTTCCTGTGTCCCTCTGAAACAGAGATAAAGAGTCCTGGGCAGTTATACTAGGCACATGGTCATGATCAGAGGTAGGTAATTACTTTTAAATAATTAAACAAAGTACATTACAGCCAATTACATTACATTTAGATAACACAAAAATGAGCCGTATGGTGTTCTATGTAAAAGGACTGGACACAGCCACTGCTTCATAAAGCAGTCAGGAGCATGTAACTACCCATGGTGGTGCTAATGGAAAAGGCTGCTACATCCATAACTCTTCACTTTGAAGGGAATCCACATCCAGTTACACTGAAGCATGTTACTGGTAAATACTCTGGCAAACTACTTTGAGCACACAAGTAAATGGGTGCCTTTTTTTTCATCTGACCTACTGTTGGTCTTAGGTAGAAGGCAAAATGTTACGGTATAGTGATGCAGATAGAGCAATTTCTTTAACTCAAGTCAGCCTCTTTATTTCAGTGAGGTCAGGTTTTCAAACCCAGTGAGTGCAGAACTCAGGGATGTAGCTGACTGATCACAGCTTTATCTTTTTCCCATGCGGTTTTAACAAGAAAATGCAAAGGGACGTTTTAATCTTTCCCTTGGTCTGATGATGCTGAATCCCATAGTGGTGAAGTCCAAAGAGACTTTGGAATAAGAATAATTTAATGTGCTTTGCTTTTTACTGCCTGTGATGTCCAAGACTGTTCACAGTCGTTCCGTGTGAGTTGTGCATGTGTGAAAGTGTGAAAAGCACAAGCATTTCTACACTTCAGTGACTGCTTCTGTACAAATAGATACAGCCTTTATATAAGGGGTGTTTTCAAAAGCAACCAAGCCTCATTCTGTTCCAATTTAAGCCAAAAGGATTTTGATTAGAGAAGAGTAAGGCCTGTGCCATGTTATCACAGTTCATCTCAGCTGAAATCCTGAGGCTGTTGCAGTCTATGTAATGCACTTCACTTCTGACTTCAGTCTTTTGTTCTGAGTGCCAAGCTAACACAAGGAATGAGTAACTTCGCAGCATTATCAGTGTCTGTTCTTCACCTGACAGATTTTTTTCTGTTTTTGTAGTTCAGCTCTAAATTTCAAGGCTGTCAGTGAGTGGGAAGGGCTATCCCAAACAAGGCTACTCTACCTGAGCTTGCTTTTTAGTGCTGCAACCTCACGGCCCAGGGCTTCATTGCTCTCAGTAGCTTCATCCAGCTCCCTCTGCAGCTTCCTGCGGTTTGCGTTGATGCGCTGGGACTCTTCCTCAGCCTCCTCCAGCTGCCTTTTCAGCTGCTTGAGCCGTGTGTTGCCCTTCTCGGCCTAAAGGGAGATTTCAGAGTAATGCTTTAATTTAAAACACATCCAAGAGCTTTACATTCCTCATTTTAATTTCATGCTTCTATTGAGAGTTGTACTGAAACATGACCCAAATCAAAGATGGAAGCTTACAGCCTGAAAATAACTTTGCTTTGTGGGAGTTCATTTTGCTGATAACTACTGTATTCAGACAGAACCGCGTTGTTTCTTTTGCTGCATAGTCCTACCTCTGCTCTTTGGGCTTGCAGATGGATTTGCATTAGATAAAGCTAAAATTTTAATGTAATACATGTTCAGCATCTCTATTCATGTAGCACCAAGGGTGTTGTGCACACTCCTGTATATTGCTGTGCAGCCAGACTATTGCAACTGTCTGATTAACAAGGACTTGTGCTTTGGCACTTGATGTAGCATGGAAGAATTATATTGTCCCGTCTTGTAGTAATGGACTGTATGGCTCTCCCAACATAGAATCTAAGCATAAAGTCTGCTTTCTAGAAGGGCATTTGCTTGAGGCACAACATGGAATCTTCCTTTCTTAGGGCAAAACCTAAAAACTCCTGTGCCCTCGACTAGGACCCTTGTGACACAGTCTGTACCTGATCTTTGTACTGCTCTGCTTGCTTCCTCTCGTCCTCCACCTGCAGCAGTGCATCCTTCAGCTTCTTGTCCTTCTGGCGCAGCGTCTTGGCCGCTGCCTGCTTCTCTCTGCAATGACAGGGCAGTGTTTGGTGATGTGGAAGCTCTGTGCCCTCCACCTGCCTCAGGCTTGTGGCTCATGAAACTGGCCCCAAGGACCCGTGTTAAAGGTCTTACTGAATTTAACAGGTGAATTCTAAGGAAAACTTTAAAGCATATTCTTCTGATCAAAACAAAACCAAATATATGTCTTGCTGTATGCTAGAAGTGCTCCAGGAGATATGCTCTGAAACACAAGGTGATTTATTCAAGGAATAATCCAACAAGTGGCACAATGTGTTATGGCAATTAACCTGGCAGAGTCATAGGGCAGTTACTCTAAAATGTAGGGGAGCAGATCCTTGCCTATGGTACCAGTAGAACTCTTCAGCAATAAAATGGATCTTAATCAGAGACTGTAACAACCCCAGTTACTTGTCATATGTCTCAGAAATGTTAAGTGAGAAAGAGACTTTACCAAGTTTAGTGGCACTGAGAACCTGATGACATAAATCCTGCTTGCCTTTATTTTCTGTCTCATTAACTGGAACAATAAATGGACAGCTGTACCCTCTGGGAGACCAGTACCTGGCTTCCTGTTCCAATTGCTCTTCGAGAGAAGCAATTTTGGCCTCCAGAGCAGCAATTGTGGCTTTGAATTTGTTCTTCACAGCTCCCTCCATCTCCTGCAGCTTACTCTTTAGCTCTTTGTTCTGCCTCTCCAGTTGCTGCCGAGCATTTTCATTCTTCTGTGCTGTTGAGCGCTCTGTTGCCAGCTCATTGTTCAGCTGCTCTGCCTGCAAGGTGGGAAGGGATGCTGTCACAAGTGTTGCATGCTCTCAGAGAAATGACAGGTGGCAGTTTGGGATGGCAATCCTCCCGATATTCAGAACCACAAGTAGCTTTTGCTGGAATACAAACAGAAAGTGCTGTGTGCTGGAATGAGCTGTACCTGCTGTACTGCTTTCCTCATGCGGTCACCCATTGCCTCGATGTTGCTTTGCTCCTCTTCCAGCTCTTCCTCCAGTTGGGCAATTCTTGCTTCCAGGCGCCGTTTCTCATCCTGAAGGCTTGTCCTGGAAATTTACATTTAGAAAGTGAGTCGTTATGGCTGTGACCATATGTTATGATTGTATTATGAACTGCCAAAAATTCAGAAAAAGAACTAGATATTTCAATGAAAGTAGTCATATGTGTGCTTGTTGTCTTGTCAAGACCAGATGGCTGTTGGGAACGGAACAAAACTTCTCTTGGCAGCATTAGTAGCATGTTCAGAGCCTTGTGTGTAATTTGGTGTATTCCTACCTTCCAGAGGCAGCGCTTGCAAGTTCCTCTGCCATCTCTTCTTTCTCCTGGTCTGCTTGTTTGCGAGCTCTTTCTGCAGCAGCCAGGTCCTAGAGAAATGGAAAAAGCAGCATAGTAAAGAAATGAGTAAATGTTCAAATAGTTATGGCATGATTCAGAGGACTGTAAATTTTCTAAAGCTGGTACGAGATGGGTTGTCTTGTTAACAGAATAAATTCTTGTCATGTCATAAATCCTAGGGAAGTACAATGAGATACACTTTATCCACCCTGTCAGTGGGTTTCTATTTCATTTGTTTTAGTCACAAGGCCATTTAATACAGGTAGGAATAGTAGCACTAAGCCCTCAAGAATTTATTGCTATTGAAAACAATTTGTGTTGGATCATACAGTTCATTTCCCTTGAAGGCTGGCAATCTGTGCCTTTTTCCAAGGTGATTTTTTTCAGCTCAATCTGACTGTGCTCAGATGTAGATTCAACAGCTTTAGTGGAGTCTGTGTAGCACATGGAACTTGTTACAAGTCCAGTCCCTAAAGCCTGTTAGATTACTTCACTGCAGTTCTGTTTTGTTACTGAAGGCCATGTGTAATCTCCTTCATTCTGCTGTAGGTTTCCCACTTTACCTCCTGAAGCTGCATGAGTTCTGCTTCCAGACTCTTTGCTTTCTTCTCATTTTCTCTTGCTGTAGCAAATATTTCTTCTCTGGCAGCCCGTGCATCATCCAGCTCTCGTTGGTACTCCTTCATCTGAGCCTTGTTGAAAAGAATAACAAATTTGTTACAATTTCAGTCAAAAGAAATGTGGATCGAACTGAGCACATACACATTTACATTGTCATCATGCTGCTGAAGTTATATTTTCTGCAGAGATCTGGTAGCACATGTTGGAAAGATCTGAAATGCTATTCCAAAGAGGTCAATGCTTCCACTTGAACACTGCATCTTTTGTAATGCCAATTGTCCACATGTCCTCTGAATATCTGAGTACATGTACAGTCTTAATGTTTTGTTGTTTAGTTGTTAGCGTGTGACAGAACAGTTGATACGAAGATTTAAAGTATAAACAGGAACATGCTTATTCAGAGACAGCCTGATTTCTGAACAGTCTTTTATGCTCTTGAGTCAAGTGTTAGAACCCAGATGGAAGCCCTGTAATAGATTTTATCTCATAGTCCTTTCTCTTCATGTGAATCTTTGTTTTCCTCCATGTGGGTAAGTCAGTAGCAGATGAGTGTTGGCTAGGGAATTCTGGAAGCTCTCTACCATGATGAAATTTAAGATTTTAATCATTTGCCCTGTGAATTTTTCCACTGTCATTCAAACTGAGTGTTCAAATACTGATATTTGAATGTGGCTGTCTAGTTAAAATTCCCCCTCTGATCAATCATCTGTAATGGGCATCAAGTTCACAAATGTCACCTAACTTTTGTATTGTGGCTGTATAAGACACAGCAGTGGGAAAACCTGTATTTTTGGGGTCACATACCTGTAATTTGCGAAGTTGTTTGATGGCTTCTTCCCGACCTTTGTTAGCAGAGTCAGCCTGGCTCTCCAGGTCTTTAACATCCATCTCCAGCTTCTTTTTGGCAGCAGCTGCCAGGGCACGTTGCTTCCGCTCATCTTCCAGTTCCGTTTCATATTCGTGGAGCTGATCATTAAGGAAAACAAGTTCAGTTTGGGAAAGTCCTTGGGCACCCTTAAACACTCTGTGAATGTCTGAATAGTGTATACAGACCCCATATCTCTGTTAACTGTGATTTCCCTGGCAGTTAAAACAGATTTCCATTTTGTCCCAAAATTAAAGGTTTTTGAAAGGACTCAGCAATTTGGGTTCTGTATTCATGGAAATATGTGTGTTACAAGATGATGGCTACAGCAGTTGTCCTTGCTGTCACAACACTTCTGTACAAGGAAGTTTTATCCCGTTCTCCTCTCTAATGCTTTTGTATGCATTCAGTGTACCTTGGGAAGACAGATATATTAGAAGTTGTCTTTTTTCACTTGCACTGAGGATACAGGCAAGGTGGTTCTGACAATGTCAGAAATAACAATTCCTATGTTTTATATTATATTGGATGTAGAGTTAAATAGCTACATTTCTTGGTAACTGTGCATCTGCTACTGAAACAGGGAAACCCCCCTCCTGCCTTTCTCAGTACAAGAACCCTTTTTTCCTTCTTTTTTTTTTTTTAATCACCAAGTACAAGGCCATGTAATCCTTTTTTTCATCATACTGAGGTGCTTTAATAATGGCATTAGGTTGGGGCCTTTCAGCTGGCTTGGTTAGATATTTACAAAGGCAGTAGTAGGGAGTGGTACCTGTCTGAGGAGTTGTCTTTTCTTCTCCTCATTCTGTTCATCTCTGGCTTGTAAATCTCTTTCAAACTGGCCTTTCAGGGCCTGCATATTAACTTCCAACCTGAGCTTGGCATCTTCTGCAGCCTGTAGCTCATCCTCTAGCTCTTCTAATTGTGTCTTCATCTCTTCTACTTGCTGCTCAAGGGTCCGTTTAGATTTCTCCAATTCATGGACCTTTCAAGCAATGAGAATTGAATAGACTTGTTATGAGAAATAAGAATAATTCTAGTTATACACAGTATACCTGCAGTATAGGCCACATTTGAAACTGTCAGGTGTGGACAGTGAATAAACTCGTTGCACTGAAAATGCTGAATTAGCTTTATTTTGTACACTTGCAAAACTGTCCTAAAATAACAAGATTCTCTTTATACCAGTCTTTTGTTTTTCATCTAGTCAAATGCCATAATTTAATTTATTTAGTATTAGGAGCAATATAATCATATCCCTGTAAGAAAAGAAGTGATTGGCAATGCAGAAGTGGAAATTTGCTGCAGTTATGCAAGTAAATATAAGGCAAGTGGCAAAGTCAAATATAATGAATAAAGTAAGATTTGCAGAATTTACAATTTCAAACAAGTGTAATAAACTAGTACATTGTCTAGAAACCAATTAGAATCTTCTTCATGCTTGAAGTTATGTTAAAAATAAACATAGCCTACAGTTACTTTGCCAAATCCCTTGAAAGTTTGGACACAAATGGAATAACCTTTGAATTTTGTATGAAATACCTGATCTTGCTGAATAGATTTGTGTGCTGCAGAGAATTTCCCACACTGAAAACAATTATCTTTTCTTTTAGCTGCTATTTTAAGTTATTGTTGTGGAGATTGTTCTAAGGCCAAAACTTACATTCTTGCCAACATCATCTTTGGAGCTAACAAGATCTTCCATTTCAGCTTTCAACATTTTGTTTGTTCTCTCCAGTTCTTCTTTGGCTTCCAAAGCCTCTTCAAGTGCTCGAGCCAATGACAGAGCCTTTGTTTCCTTTTCTCTAGCTTCAGCTTCTGCTCTGTCCCTTTCATCTGCATATTTTGAAGAGATGTTCTTCTCTTCAGCTAGCATCTGTAAAAAGGTAGTGTCGATACAGGAGGTCATTAGTAACAGGCCTTTTCTATTGCAGCTGTCTTGTCAGTTGTTATGACAGAGAAGAATCTCTGCCTTTGATAAAGGCATAGAAATACAAAATTAACCATTTTTGTATAATTAAATTTTTGTTAATTTTTTTGTCCCCTTGTCCCAGTGGACACTGTGTGAATTCTAGACAGGGGATAACACAGCAAGGGAGAATCTAAAATCCATACCTGATCAAACTTCTTCTGTTTCTTCTCCAGGTTGGAGACCAGCTGACGCTGGTTGTCCAAGTCCACCACCAGGTCATCCAACTCCTGCTGGAGTCTGTTCTTGGTTTTTTCCAGTTTGTCATAGGAAGCAGCCTTTTCCTCAAACTGTTGTGTGAGACTTTCAATTTCTTTCTGAAGTTTCTTCTTGCCTTCTTCCATGAATTCTACCGTGGTGGTAAATTCCTGTATCTTCTTCTTAGAGTCAGAGAGCTGAAATTTGAATTCATAGGACAAATCTTTGTAGCTGTGACAACAAAACTTGGCAGAGAGACAAAAACTTAGCCAGGGGACAGCTAAGACCTGGAGTTTTCCTAGTCTGACCTGTGTAAAGCTGGTGACAATTACCCATCACCCAACCTCCGTGAAATGAGGTAGAGCACAGACATAGGATGCACATACAGGCTTTGTGTGCAAGACTATGTGTGGAGCTACCTTACATTTGTACCTGTCCTAGGGATGACACTTTAAAGGACAGGGAGACTGGCGCCTCCCTTGTGGAGCACCACTGGTGCCATCTGGGCTAACAGCACGAATTCCCTGAAGGTCTGTGTGCTGTGCCAGGATAATTCTACAGATCCTCTGGAACTGCCGACACAACCCTCAGTGATGGAGCTAATGATTTAACTGTGGCACTGATACCTGTATTGTCAGTGTGGAAATATGTCTCTCCAGATTTTGTTTTGCTTCTACTTCTTCATCCAACTGCTCCTGCAAGCTGTTCCTTTCATCCTCCAACTGGCGCAGCTTGGTGGACACATTTAGCTTCTGCCGCGTTTCTTCCTGAAGCAGCTCCTACAGTCACCACATCAATTGGCAAGACAGTCATTAGTTTAGGTCTTTTGATTGTGCATTTTATGAATATTGTAGGTGAGCTGATCTTGGATGCAAGTTTACCTGCGTATCTTGTAGCTGAGATCCTAAGGTTGCAACATCTTTGGTCAATTTGATATTTTTGCTTTCTGCTTCATTCAGCAAACTGGTGACATTTTCAACCTCCACCTGTGAGATGCCACAGAGAATAAACTCAGTTATTATGCAAAGCTTTGAAATCTTCCTTAAATTTTAGTTTCGTTGGATTTGTCTGAAATCTTATCTAATGCCATTTTTGTCTAGTTTAGCATCATATTTGTTACTCTATATCGAAACCTATCATATTCATAAAGCAATAATAGTATGTTCCTTGCAATGAATTGCAAAGGAGAATGGGGATTTTTGATGGATTTTCTTCCTCTTCCCAAGTTTGACAGAAGTTGATGCATTTGATTATATTTGCTTATTTATCCACAAGGTTAAAATTAGAAAGCAAAGCTTACTGTAATTATGAACAAGATGTAACAATAAGCTTGATTGGTATACCTGGACATTGAACATCTACCAGAGAACCATTTGAAATGATCTTTAGTTATTTCTTAACTAGATAAGTGAGCATTCTTCTTTCATTGTCATCTTTTCTGAGCACGTGTGTTTAATAGCTGTCTAATGCTTTTCCAAAAGCCACACACCTGTCAATCTTCCCTATCACCCAAAAATGAACAAACAGAAAGAAACAGTCAGATCTGCATCATGGTCACTGAATCAGTGATGGCATTACAGACTGCAACACGTACAGAGGGGTGGCGAGACTAAAAGTTCCCAGTTCCATGAGATGGAGTGGTTGTAGTTGATTAGTTGTGTGATAACAGAGGTAGGAGTTTAAGTTGACAAAAAATGAGCAATTTGGCTGCAGGGCCATAATTCCTCTAGATACCCCCTCACAGAACAATATAAACTGGGCTTCTCAGTCCTGTGGTGTCACAGCAAAGCATCAAACTCCTTCCTACCTGTAATTTATGGACTTTTTCATTGAGTTCTGTCCGAACACGCTCTCCCTCAGTGTATTTGGACTGTAAATCCTGCAGCTGTACTTCCAGCTTCTTCTTCTTGTGTTCCACATCTTGTTTGGCCTGATTCAGGCTCCTAACTTCATTAGCCAGATCAGCATTGTCTTTCTCCAGTGACTGTTTGGTCTTATCCAAGTTTGCTTTAGCCTACAAGCATGTGAAGAAGTGAATAAAAATGATTTATGAGAGGAAATAGTGTTATCTAGGAAATAGTTTTCAATGAGAGAGATTTCAGTTTACCCGTTTAAATTGTTCCAGCTGCTCTGTGAGCTCTTCCACAGCCTGAGTGTGCTTCTGCCTCATCTCCTGGACCTGGGCTTCATGAGTTCTTGTCTCCTCCTCCAGAGCTCTCTTCAGCACTGTGACCTCCTGCTCACGCTTTGCTCTGGAAGGTGACACACATCAGTGGAGCAGCAGCAGGTAAGAGCATTCCAGCCCTACTGCAATGCCAGTGGGCAGTACTGTAGTGAGCTTGGTGACATTCCTTTCTGCCCCTTGTGCTACCTCTCCATACCTGAGCTCCTGCTGGGTGGCTGTGGTATCCAAAGTGTCCTCAAGCTCTGTCTTAAGAGCCTCCAGCTCTTCACCGAGGTCTCTCTTTTGCTTTTCTGCTTTGTTTCTTGCAGCTTTTTCAGACTCCAAGTCTTCCTGGAGATCAGAAATGACAGATTCCAATTCACGGATCTTCTTGAGAGCGTTGTTCTTCTGAGTAGTTTCATCTTCAAGCCTTTTTGAAAAAAGAGCGTTTCATTTTAGATATTCAAATAGTAATAAGGATTTCACTTTGAGGAAGTCAGTATACGCTAAAGATTTATAAGTTCTGTGCAAGAAAGTGCCAAAGAAAAGGAGGACTGATGCAAAAAAGATCAGACAGCTGTACTTTAGCTGGATGCAATGTCTGGAGATGCTAATCAGTTGATTCAGCAAATTTTGGTTGAGTGTTTTCCCTCTTAAATTTATACAGAAAATCCACTGAGATTCTGGAGTGGATCAAGGTCAGACTCTTAATTAATATTTGCCTATTGCCTATGAAGTAGATTGTTACATTTCATTGTACTTGACAGCACTGCCCTTGCCTATGGGAAGAGGAGTTTTCATTGATACCTGGAGGTAATTTAATGAAATAGATTATTTGTCTATGGACAAGCAATAGCATAATTATTTTTCACAAAAGGACATTTGGAAAATGGGGAAGCACATGGAGGGGATGAACTGAGAGATGAGAGTCATGGCTGGAGCTTCTCAGTGTCTGGGACGGGGCAAGATATGTTCCAGCCTGGGCTTTCCACCATGTGCAGGCCCAGGAGTGAGTACCTGGCCAGAGCAGCCTGCAGCTCTTCCTCCTTCTTGGCCAGTTGTGCCTTCAGGTCAGCAATTTGTGCCTGGAGCTCTGCAATCTGCTCGTGTAGATCATTTACCTCCCCTTCCAGCTTCCTCTTAACTTTGTCCAGTTCTTGTCTGCCCTTCTCTTCCTTCTTCAGCCTCACTGAAAAAAGAAGGATTTTGGTCACCAGATCATGGTAGTGCCAGGAGTCCTTAATCTGATCTCAAACTTAGGCAGAAAATGGTTCTGGCCTCTAATGTGGCCATGCATTTAACTACAAGTCACTGTGTTTTTGGAGCAACATGCAATGCTTTGTTTCTAGCCATCCTAAAGAATCATTTCTTTATCTTTCCCCAACATAAGCATTTTTCCTGTCCTTTTTCTCTCCACTCTTTTATATACAACAAATAAAAGGTTTCTGTTGTTTGGCACCATGGGGATTTGGTCATTATCACCAAACTGGCTTCAGCATAAAAAATTTGGAAACACTCCACAGATTTTTAGAAAGTCTCTCCAGATTCTGTTTAGGTTTTTTTGGTTTGTGCCAAGGAAAAAGAAGAAATTCTACAAAACCCCCAATAAACTATTGTTCATTTTACCTTCAAGTTCAGAAATCATAGATTCATGTTTGTTCTTGAGCTTTGTAAGATTTTTGGCTTTTTCTTCTTCTTCTGCAAGATTTGTTGTTAGATCACTTATTCTTTCCTCAAGTTGTTTTCTTTCCTTAAGAAAAATAAAATATTTCTATTAGCAAATGCGTCTGCCATTGGTGATCATAAATCAACTCTTTGCCAACCAAAAATGTCCAAGAGATTGTCCTTTCATGTTGTATTTCTTGAGATTGTAGTGATACATTTCAGTGTTTCAGTTACAGAGGAGCTATCAAGTGGTGTCTATGACTTCCATGTTCTCTAAGCTGCTGCTCTTAGAATCTCGTTCTCTCTCTGATGGCTGCTAAGTACAGGACCAACTTCCTAGGAACATTCCCTTTTAAAAAGTACTGGAAGACATTCTTACTTCCAGTTTTAATCATGAAGTTTGGTTGAAATTATCTGGTTAAAAACTAAAAGAATTATTTAGTCTGTTCTTGGACAAGAAGACATGTCTTCCACTGATTGTGCTTGACTGCTGGAAATATTTTGCTTGAAGATATTGTTGCTACAGCAGATGTCAAACACAGTTGTTTTACACAATTTTGAATTGTTTAAACGAGCACCAAAAAATTATCAGAAATGCATTTGATACAGGCTGGACTGATGGCCTGGTGTAACTGTACATCCATGAGATTAGATAGTCAAGAGTGTTCCTGTTGTTCTAGTGGAAGAAAAGGTTTTCTCTCAACTTTCACTGTTTTCAGGGTAAGAAAGTGGACCCAGAACACTCACCTTGGTTAGCTTGTTATTCTGATCTTCCATTATCAGAATATCATCTTCCATTTTCTTTATCTTGCTATCTGCTGCTACTTTTTCAAGTTGCAGTTTTTGCCTTGCAGCTTCTTCTTCTTCCAGCTGTTCCTCAAGGTCCTTTAGGGGGGGGGAAAAGAAACCCACAAAACCTGAATTCTGGAAATAAAATACTGCTTATATAATTCTTAAGAAATGCTTAATGTTTATTACTGTATGTTGTAAACTTTTTTTTTATTAAGAACTAGACAATCTATGACAACATAGAAGGGAAGACTTGTTAAAATAATGTTTTAGAGAAAAGATTAAGATTGAGATGAGGAAGAAGAGAACTCTGGGGGAAAGAGCATCAATTGATTGTCCTTCATTCAGTAGCACAGACATACAGAGGGTTGTGCAGCAAGCACTGTCCCTGGGGTCTGAGGTTTTCCAGTCTCTGTTGTGTCTCAGTGAGGTCCAAGTTATTGTCTGTATTTGTCACTTATCCCTCCTTACCAGCATTTGTTGTTGCATCTTTTTCTTCTCTGCCTGCAGCTGCTGGCTGCGCTCCTCCTCCTCCTCAATTCTGGCTTCCATCTCATGCAGGATCTCTTCCAGCTCTTGTTTCTTAGCAGCCAAGCGGACTCTCATCTCCTCAGCCTCAGCATACAGCTCCGTTTCTGCCTGAAGCTGCTCTGCCAGGAGGTTCTTCTCTTCAACAAGCTGCACAAATAAAATGGAGAGGAAATTAAGACTTGGAGTGCAAATTGTTTGCTTTACTAGACATTCCTGGGGTACAGGCAGGCAGCTGCACCACACATTCTTGTGTGGATATTGGGCCTTTACTGAAGTGACTGGAAGCTTGTCTGCACTGACCTTTGCTCTGGACCATTGCTATGAAGACAATCATGAGTGCAAAGAAGAGAGACACCTAACAGCTTCTAGACATGGTAAAAGAACAGCTAGTGTTTCCCAGAGGCTCAGAGCTCTAAATCACCTGTGAGTGCTTCTGTTCCAGCTCCTTCAATTCACTCTCTGCTTTTTGTTGCCTTTCCTTAGTTTTCTGTAGTTCTTCATCCTTGGCCTGCATTTCTTCCTCTTGGCGGGTGACTTGCAGCAGTGGTTTCACCTGGAAATGGAAAGGGTTTTTAAAGAATGTTTCCTGTCAGTATTTGTGTTGCTGAGCATGGTGCTCAAAGGACTGACTGGCACTAATGGTAGTGCTGTCATTGCTAAGACTGGACAGATACTGTCCAGCCAAGCTTGATGGGAACATCTTTAAAGCCCCAAGCCTCAGCAGTGTTGCTCTTGCTGTCTCTGTGTTAATTCCTGGGGCCTCATGGGCACCTCTACATCTGATAGTGTCACTTTTGAAATGTCTCCAGGCCTATTTTCATCCCTTGATAATGTACAACAGTTACATCTGCATAGAAAGGCAATGTGCACACACGGGTGCGTGTTACTGCCTGTTTCTGGTTACAGAGGAGATTGCTATCAATCCAAGTAGGAAAAGTTTTCTGAATCCAAACTGAAGGCCATTCTTTAAACACCCAAGCCTCTTTAGTAGGAAAACAGACTTAATTTGCATGAGTGCCCAGCAGGAAGATGTTTAGTGTCCCAGTTAGGAATTCTCAAGCTACTTGGTTCCCCAGAGGTATATCACTCTGGATGTTCGGAAAATTCAGTTTTACTCGGAGTTCTCATTATCCACCCCAGTGAAATTATTTCATTTTGTGGCAATTAAAAAAAATCTCCAAACATGCAAAATCTTTTATGAATTTCTGCTTAACTAGATTGTTTTCTTCTCAAGCTAGAGCTACCTTTAAAGGTACCTCAGTACCTTTAATGTTAATGGCATTACAGAACTATCCAAAGTATCTCTAACCCCAAATTTTGTGAAACTAATGAGCCACCAGCTGCAATGGGCTTTGGGACAAGGAGTGTGCCTGACAAGGTGTACCTTTGTATCATGTGCGTTTCGTTTCTTTTGGAAAACTGAGGAGAGGTTTACTGATAGCAGTCACTCACTTTAGTAAACAGTCTCCACCACTGCCAGTTCCTCAGCTTCAGGTAAGCAGCACAATTTCTTTGGATAACTTTCATTGCAGTCAACTGTTGCTGTCTCTTGGCGAAGGCTCTGTGATTAAAAACATAAAGCAAATTGGTTCAGTCTGAGAATAGAAGGTGTTTGCAAGGTACATACATTAAGCAAAGAAACTGGCATGAGAGTCTGCTGATGAGCCACATGGTTTGGGGAGTCTTTTGTTGCTTTAACAGTGCCTGTGCTTTCCTGACAAAGGGTGATAACTCTGGTTATCTGTCTGGTATTTTATTTTGTTTTTTGGCTGTTTGCATTCCATGGATAGGCACAGATGTATAGATTTAGTTCTGGGTGTGAACATCTTTCCAGAGTACACAGGCACTCAGATCTTGCAGTGATTATCATTCTTGAAACATATTTCTTTGTCTGGCAATTTGAAAGCCTTGATAGTATGCAGAAAAAAAAGGCATTATTGTTGATAGTTTTGTGATGTACATTAACTGAGGTCATACTAGGTGATCAGTGTTCCACACTGAAACTGTGGAAGAAATTATTTTATGTTTTATAGATGCCAGGGGTGCTGCTACAAGTACTGCATAAAACTCCAGTCATGGCTTAGGATGCTCCTTTTCCTGCTGGTACAAACACATAAATGTTTAAATGATGAGCCATTGTCTCAGTTTATGGTACAGAGGGGTGTGACCAGCCTCACAGTGTAACTGCTTCCCTGTACTTACACTAATCAGCCTTTTCTGGGCTGGAAGTGAAACCTTCACTGGACATAAGTTCTAATGCAATATAAATAATAATGAAGTGTCTCAGTACCTTCAGTTTGTTCAGTGGAACGCTAAAAACCCCAGCAGATACTCTGCTGCAGAAAACATTCTATTTGTTAGCACAAATTCTTACTTTCTTGCTAGGTAGCCTCGGGACATAGCTTGGAAGGCGATAATAACGTCTGTGATCTTCAGGTCTCTCTCTTCTTCCAGGTGAGCCAGAACACCCGTTCTGAAGAAGATTTTACTCTGTCCAATTCTGTACAAGTTGGGATCAAGCTCTAGTGCTTTGATCTGGAGGAAAACAGGGATATTTGTTAACTCCAAGCTGAGGTTTAGGGTACTAAAAATCACTTCTCATTTCTGTTCAGTCTCAATGCTTTTATATAAGAAGTATAGGCCTGATTATCAATAGGATAAAAAATGCCTTCCTCACCATGAGTATGCAAGCCTGCTTCCCATCCATGAATCCTTTAGGAATGGCATTTGCAGCGAGAATTTCATATCTGCCAAAAGATGCTTACGTTAGGGAGGTTGAAACACATGGGTGGTTTTGTACAGACAGGTGTTCCAGCACTGCTAAACCCAGCACTGTTAAAGGACTGTGCCATAAACTGCAGGAGTTTGAGGCTGAGGGGCTCGTACCGCTGGCGGAACTCCTGGAAGACGATCCTGTTGGGGAATCCCTGCCGGCAGATACGGATCCCTTCCAGGACACCATTGCAGCGCAACTGCTCCAGCACTAAATGGGCGTCAAGCTTGCCAGACTGAGAAGGGAACAGAAGATATTCTTAGCACAAATTTACAAAAATGTTACCGTCCACGTAGCTGTGTTTGAAGACATCGTTCAGCTCTGCCATGTGCAGCAAGCAGCTCAGCAGGAATTAGGTGCCAGGAGTCTGAAAACTGAGCATCTGAAATTTACCCTTTTTTCATGATTTGGGATGATGCAGCGGACAAAGTTGGGGTTGGTATTCCTTAGGGTGGTCATCAGTTTGGTCAGCTGCTCCTTATAGAGTTGTCCAACGGTACGGAACATGCCTTTCTTGGTTTTTGAAGCACTGGGGAGTGAGCTTTCACTCATCTTGGCCATTTGGTCCAGCCCAACTATACGGTCCACTGAAATAGAAAAGAAAGAATGGAACAGTTTATATAAACTATCCTTGCCTCACATCACACCCATCACGGGCATTGTTACACTGCAGCTTGCTAAAGAGGAGAGAGATACTTTTTATGCAATAGAAACATTCTGACAAATGTACCAGAAGCCCTTCTGGGTAAATAGTCTACTTCTGTCAAAGATGAAAATGTGGATTTTGTTAAGTAGTGACAAAACAGAGCAACTGAATACCCAGAATATATTTTATGTTCATGAATTCAATAGAAATCCACAGAACTTAACATGAGAGGCTTCATAAAACCTAACAATAACCTGTATTAAATGAGGTCTACAATTTCACATATTCAGCAAGATTTTAACAGTATAATGAATAATTTTTATTCTGTAGCTGAATAATATTAAGGAAATGTTTTGATAGTGCTTAAAACTCTCTAATGAAGTTTCTGATTAATGATGTTTTTAGAACACATTATTCTTATGTCTCAGTTCAGTCTCTTCTATGCTTATCACATTCACACTTGTGTGCTGCCAGCAAGGGATGGCTGTCAAAAAGTTCTGCTAGGAGTTTCTCCCTTTAAAGGCCATCACTGATTTAGAGTTGTGATTCATACCATCCTTCCAAAGGTCTGCTACAAATTTGTCTGAAGACTGATTCAGCAGAGAAGTCACATTGTCATTTAGTGGATCCATGTTCTTTGTCAGCCAGGCAGTTGCATTGTAGGTAACCTGCAGGGAACAGTGAGTGCTACATCAAAAATTTGTTCTTGATAATCTGGAGTGTCCAAGAATACAGGGCACGATATTAACACAAAATCAGACAAATAATGTGCAAAGGTTTCTAGGGTTGAGAGTTGAGTATTTATTCTCACATGTACTAATGTCTTTAAAAAGTCTGCTTGACAGAAAAGAATCCAAATTACTTGGATTTTCAATAACCTTGGTGATGGCAATTTTTGTTTTCTTGTGAGCTTAGCACCACCATGATTTGCAAATCTTATTTCATGTGTTGTGTAATTAAAGCACTTAATAAGCACATTTCGTAATTAAAGTCATGTCTCATCAATGCAGGTACCAGAATGTTTCTCTTTGATCCTTTGGGTATCAAAGAATCAGAAGTTCCCTAAGTCAAAATAGCTCAATCTGTCCAGTACCTTTCCTGCATAGTGCATTATACAGAACTCTGTTTTGTCCTTGAGTTGCTTGGGCTTCTGGAATTTGGGGTGGTTGCCTTGTTCTTGAATGAGTTTCTCCACAAAGGACGTGTCAGTAGCCTTGGGGAACCAGCACTCTTCATCCAGCAGAGCCAGGACACCGGGGGGGTTGGTCTGCAGTGAGAGCAGTATCAGATCAGAATCATCACAAGCAGAGGCAAACACAGAGCACCACCTTCTTCACCCCTGAGGTTACAGATCCTTCCAGGAAATAAAGGATCTCTTGTTGTACTGACACATAACTACACTGCACATGTAGTGTCCCACCTACAGAGAGAGAATCTTACTGGTCTTTCGATCAGCTCAATGCAAGGTTGCAGGTCAAGGCCAAAGTCAATGAAATTCCACTCAATGCCCTCTCGCTGGTATTCCTCTTGCTCCAGTATAAACATGGTGTGGTTGAAAAGCTGCTGGAGTTTCTCATTAGTGTAGTTGATGCACAGCTGCTCAAAGGAATTGATCTGTGAAGAGGAAAGAAGTGAATTCGTAACATTAGAAAGAGACTTTCAGGAGTGAACTTAAATGACAAGATGGTGTTTGCTATTTTGTATTTCTTTTTGCATATGAAAATAATTAAAATTTGAGGATCTATATGAGTTTAATCAGCTTGTGTCTCACAGTACGTACCTCAAAAATCTCAAATCCAGCAATGTCAAGGATCCCCAAGAAAGAAGCTCCTTGTCGTTTTGTTTTATCGAGCGCTTTGTTCACGCGGGCCAGGATCCAACGGAAAAGGCGCTCAAATTTTGCCTTGGCCAAAGCTTCTATGGCAAAGTCTGCCTGGAAAAGGTAAGAGGAGCTTGTAAGTGAAAGAAGAAACCCACGTAACTGTTAATTTCTGTAGAAATGAGACAGAACACAGATGTTTCCCTTTAGACAAGATGTGAGGAGGAACAGAAATAGGAAAAGGGAGAATATCTTCGGGAGAGCTGAGCAGAGTGCATGTGGTACCTGCTCTTTGGTCTGAGCTTTCTGGACAACATCTCGTCCGACCTTGATCCTTGGGGTCAGAATAGATCTTGTGAAATCTGTCACGTTAATACCCATCAGGTGGCACACTTTTTGTGCAGCTAGAATAGAAAAGTGTGATGTTATTTCAGACTGAATTGCCTCTTAGCAGGTCAGTAAGTGTGAATATGAGTAGCTCATCAAGTATGCAGAATTATTTATCTTCCTTAAAAGCTCCTCTATTGTACATACAAGAGATGACACTTGCCATAAAAGTAACATTTGTGATCCAAGCAACAAATTCACCATCAGTTTATGGATTCACGATTACTAGAACAGGTAGCAATAATTGAGCTGATTTTAAGCATGGTTTAGGTTTTAAAGCCTGAGAGCTACATATATAATAGCAATTAAATAAAAAATATTGATAAAGAGTGCTTATTCAGTTGCTGTTTTATCAATTTCTTAGTGTTAACTAATTTTTGAAGTGGAAAATCATACCAGTATCGTCGGGCATAGAAGCTTGATCAGTGTTTCTCTCCTTCTTGAAGACAATGTTACCCAGTTGTAGGACAGATGAAACGACCCTCAGTATAGCTATAAGAGAAACAGGAGATATAAACGAGGAACAGAATGGCCACATTTTGAAAACTCTGTTCCCTGCAATAACATTCTATTGCCTGGGGTAGTCTGTACCTCTCTGGAAAGGAAGGCTTGTTTTAAAGGACTGTGCCATAAACTGCAGGAGTTTGAGAGCTGATTGAGCAAAAATCTCCACAATCTTTGCAGTGGAGCAAATGGGCCAGTCTGGGAACACCAGCACCTCAGGCTAAGTTATGCTGGCTCCCCAAGCAGATCCCCACATCTCAGGAATTTGTCTCCCACTCACAGTGCCTGTAGCATCTTCCCTGCTCAGTTACTCAAGAGTATTTCTGTCTTTAAAATAAAAAAAATATATGTGAATTACCAACAGCTTCAAAAATGTGTGGCACTTCTGAATGTCCAGTTGTTCAGGGACATGTGGATATTTAGTTGTGCAACTAAAATCAAATATATACGTACCTTTAAAGAATTAGTGTCAAAATACAGAAAAGGTATTTATTAATGTTTGCTTACTAACATATACGTAAATGTGATGCCACCTAATCTCAGTAGTAAAATCTACTGATATGTTACAGATGAGGTTATATCAATCTGGGGACTTCTATTTGTTTATCTGTAAATTTATCTAATTTACACAGGAGAAGAATACTGTCCTAACGGGCTTCTATTTTAGAGCATGAAATCAGAGGGGTTCAGACAGTAAAATAATGACTCCTGTTGCTGCAGTGGAGAATGCTGCCCATGCCAGCACTGGCAGGAGAGCAGACCAGTGTGCACCAGTACCATCATCCAGATTGACCAAGGCTGGGGTTTTGCTCAGCATCCCTTGGTCACTGATGCAGGTGAGGGATGTGCTCTGCTGCTGCTGCAGCTGCTCCAAGGCAACAGGAGGACGCTGCTTCTGCCACCAGGTGTCACTTGGGACATGGCAGTTTGCATCCGAGGGCCCTGCACAATCCCAGCAACACTGACAGGTAAAAGCTGTGCAGGTGGATGTCTCTGGCAGGCCCACATTTTCAAGACAGTTTAGTAGTTTCATGCTCTTTGTTTTTATTTCTCTTTTCTCTGAATCAGTGAGTACATATGAGCTATTTGGGCCTATTCCGTTTCTTTAAAAAAAATCATTGTTTTGCAACTTTTTCATGCTAGTTGTTGGACAGTTCTGAAAAAATGGCTTTAAATGGTCATTACTGTATATAGAGCTGGCTTAGACTCAGTAACCTCTTTTTGGATTTGTAGGGAGGTCCAATGAGAAATATTCTCTCTCATAAACACAAATTAGCTTTGTGAAGTGATGATTCTGGACAGAAACTCTGTATTTGCATCTCTATGTAGTGTCACTTGCAGATGTATATCTTGAATACAGTGTTGATAACAATTCTCACATGTCTGTTCCTCATCAGTAAAGCCCATAATTTTCATGGCTTCCAAGGTCTCCTGGAACATTTCATCATCTTGTTGAGAAGGAATAGGCACGTAGCCACCAGATAGAAAGGTGTAATTGTTGAAGCCTTCCAGCAACAAATCATCTAAAAAGAAGAAGAAAAGCTTTATTTAAGTGCATCTACTTAATGCTCTTGGTTCATGAGTTCTCCTAAGGAAGCAGAAAATACCCCAACATTATCACCAAAGGAAGATTCTGCTTGTATGAGGAGCTAAGAGTTTTGTCAAATATTTTCAAAATAAGTATTTAGCAAGCTTGATGGTATTAAGTTTCTAGTTTTCATTAGTGACTGGGGAGTGTCTCTGTACTTTGGAGCAATTTTGTGTCCTATAGACTCAAATCTGAGCCATTCTTCCCAAAATTATTTTATTTAGTGCCATATGTAACCTACTCAGAATTATGCCTTTCCCTATGGGGATTCATAGCCTGTAATAATAAGAATGGAACAAGGTAACAACCAAAGTGGGCCAAACTAGCAGACTATTCAACCCTCTTCTATGGTCAACAACAGATTGTTAGGTGAGGAACATAAAAACAGGAGAAATACAGAGTTACCATTGCTTTGTACATTCTTTAGCAAGGAGTGATTTAGGGAAATATGTCGTATTTGGACCATGATGTTCCAATACATCTGAAGCTGTGGCTTTCACAGTGTAATAATGTGCTATGGCAAAGACATTCTCTTAATTTATTTCAAAACAATGAGCATATTCTTGTTGGAACTCCCAATTTATTTTGTGTAAAGCAATTAATAACTCTTCCCAATTTATCATCTTGATATTATTCAAGAGGGGATCTGAATGGGTCTACATCTCCTGTAAGTTAAAATATCCTGTAAACTGCAAACAACTTGCCTCAAACAGGTGGACATGAATTGATGCTTTCTTATATTTAACTTGAGAAAATTGTTTTCTATAGCTCAAATACACAGCTATTTCCATGGCTGTTTATTGGCTGCATGGATTGAATGAAGGGTAGTGATTTCATGTAACTGGACAGAATTCAACATGTAATTACAGGAATTAAGATAAATACTTAGGCAAGCCATTGCTCAGACTATTCAATGGGATGAGAGAATCATTAGTAAGGAACTTACTTCTCATTTGTTCAGAAGCTCCAGCAATCAAATAGTAAAAGATGTGAAATGTTCTTTCATCTTTAGCCTGACGAATTGCACGGGATTTTTCAAGCAAATCTGTTGCAAGTGTGTTAAAAAATCAGTAACATGATTCAGTCCTTTCTTAATTGTGCCATTAGCCTCAGAATCATCAATAGCATTGTCGGAATATTTGCCATGAACTTGTCTAACGTGAATATGTGTCTAATTCTGTGGCTGGAGCTCTGGTATTGGTACAATCCTTACCACAATAAGCAGATCAATTTCCTACTTGCTGTTGCAGGGTAAATGCTGGTAATCATGGCAGTAAGCATAATAGACCTAAATTATTCTAAAATCCAAGATGTAAAACTAATAGTCACAATATAACTCATACCACTTTGAAAATGAAGCACCAATATAATTCTTTCAACATATGGTGGGGCTGCTAGAAAAATAGAGTTCTTGAGGTGAGTACTGTAGGTATAAAAACAAATAAAGCATATTTTATTTATGCACCATTTTTGTGAATATAAGCTAATAAAAATGAAGTTATCAATTGTGTAACTATTTCAATACCAGTCAGTGATTCACTCTTTAAAAGCTAAAGTGCTGTAGCTAAAACTTCAGTTAAGATCACAAGTGTTAAAACAGGATTTTTTCTAAAGATAGTTGTCAAAATAAGAGCAGAATGATAAACTGTTGCTTGATGCTACATTCAAGGGATAAGGTATTTCTTTATAGCTGCATTGTTCTTGCTCATTTTTTGGAGCAAGAAGCTCCTTCTATATGCAAAGATGAGCAGTGCAACACTGAGGAAACCACCTGCATATTAATATATTCATTAAAACATACTAGTTCATAAACATAGCCAAGGGAACAGGCAACATACTTGACAAGCAAGGTCAGACTGAGCTGAATTTCTCTGTCCATTTTCCCTGAAAAAAACCATGAAGGTTATTGATACACAGCTCACTGCTCTGGGTGTGTAATTTGACACAACTGTTAGTGTTTAGCATCCAGGCAAGACAAGTGCTGTGGACACAAAAATGTCCCTTGCCATTGCCTTAGGTATGGGCTGTCCAGTTTCTGAAGCTGTATTTGGGGAATAGCTCCCTTTCCTATAGCTGAGAAAACGGCCCTGAAAACATAAGCCTGAGAGCAAGACAGAGCTGATATCAGCACAAACGGGGCCACTTCCTTCCCTCTTTGTTTATAGCAGCCTCAGCAATGTTTGCCTTTCTTAGACATGCAATGAGCTTGTTTCTCTCCTTTCCTCAGCCTAGTGCAGCTCCCAGGAAAGGATACAAGTCTCTATGTTTGCTCCGACGATGTAGCCCGTCACATCGAAGTTGATGCGGATGAATTTGCCCTGTGAATGAAAAGAAGATCTAAACTGGGCTGTTCTTTCAGGTTATGCCAGGTTTTTCAATATTAGCCAGTATTTAGCCTGTTTCATGGGACGTGTACATCACCCTCCCAAGAATAACATGCTTGACTCCCTCCTGCTGGGATGACATGTGGAAGAGCCTGAAAGGAAGTGAATTTCCCTGATATTCCCTCTGTACAGATTCCCCCCACATTTTGTTCATGCACTTAGAGGGAAAGGAGTTCTCCCTACTGGACTAGGCTTTGGAAGCAGGGCTAGGACAACATCTTTGTTGTACTTTCATTTCCACCAGGTCAGTGAGGGAACAGGGTTGGATCTGTGAAACTCTCTCTGCTAAAGCTGACCCACATGGATCCCTGAACTTTGCAGGGAGGGAGCAGAGGTGGGAGAGGAGGGTCTGCAGGGAAAACAGGCATCTGCCAGCACTCCCAGAAAGAAGTGTCATCAGATAGTGACAGCTCTCAGCTCACAACATTCTAACTCTAACCTATATAAGTTTTTAAATTTTTTTCTCCATTTTTTTTCTCCATTTTCTATTTAATATCTTAACTGTGACATAACAGTCACACCTTACAAGATATATACTCAACAATGGTGCAAAGAAAATGGAAGTACAGATCTGGTTCGCAAATATTCTGAAGGTGGATATGTGCTAGAGCAGGAGGTGACTCCAAAAGGTCACACATGGACTGCTAAACTGTGAGAGACAGTGTTACTGTCAAGTGTGCACCTGATCTTTATTCTTCTTTATCAAGCCAAATTCCTATTTCAGAGGGGAATTCTGAACTGTTTTTAAGGAATTAGTTTTATAGCTGTCTTTAAAGAGAAGCAGTGATGGGGGCCACTGTCTCTACACGGGGTTTTAAAAGGTGTTTACCTCCCCCTGACACAGACCAAAGTGGATTCCTCCTACTTACAAATCTGGAGGAGTTGTCATTCTTCACAGTCTTGGCATTTCCAAAAGCTTCAAGAATAGGGTTTGCCTGGAGAAGCTGTTTTTCCAGCTCACCCTAAAATTCATTCAGAAGTAGTTAACACTAAACTTCATAATTACTTAGTGGAAACTAACACTCGTACATGGGAGAGAAAGGTGAAATCTAATTGAAGCCTCTAATTTGTTTTGCCGAATACTGCATTTTGTGTGGATTTGTTTTCATTCTCTGTTAATCTTTGTGTTTATCTATTTGTGCAATTGAGTGCTGCCCTGTACACATGACCCTTTTCCAGCCTTGTTGCCTGTGACAGATCAAACTCTATTAATTTGTTTAGCATCACGACTGGCCTTCCTTAAAAAAAAAAGAGTCATTCAATGTCAATTATTTTTTCCAGTTTAATATAATTTTTAAAAGGGATATTCTTTAAGGAACCTCTAGCATGTCTTTTCCAAGTTAGTTTATTGAGACCCTTTGCTAGCAAATGACAATGTAATTAGAATAACTTGCTGAGAATAATTTTAATGTAATGCAGCACAAAGCTACAAAGCAGATTTCATCAAGTCTATTAATAATGATCCATGCAAGGCTATGTAGGTTAAATATGGAATCGCATTGATTTATTTCAAACTAAGATAACAAATTCTCATGCAAACACACAAACTTCATATTATCTTGTTAATTGTGATTGGTAATTGCTAAGGAAACAAATCATGCAATGAAACAAGCATGCATTTAATTCTATATATTTATCTAATCCTATTTCTAGGCAAATCAGTGAAGTTGAAAAAATACTTTGCATATGTATACAGCTTTTCAGAACTTTTCATTCAGCTCTGTCCTATGAGATAATTTACATTCACATTTACTTTGCCACACTATTCTTTGAGTACTCTGCTGTAGTAATATGCATTATTTCAAATAACTCACCCTGAAAAGGAAAAAGTCCTTGATAGATAATAAGATATACTTTAAATAATTTTAATTAGAAATTAAGGCAATATGTCATTTGAATCTAGGAAGTAATTTGGAAAATGAAAGCACTTCCCTGTTAGTGTGCAAATCTGGTAACCTTTTTCTAAATGTCCCTCCTGAATGCCTTGTAACTTCTATGTCAATGGTGAGAGCTACCTCAAAAATATCATTAAAAAGCTTCCTACCCAAGAGCTGGAGGAAGAGGGAAGGAAGATTTCCTAGCAAGTTCATACAGGAATCCCAGGATAAGAAATGAATTCCTAAAAGTGCCTGAAGATTCTCTGTACTGGGCAGCTCTGTCCAGTTACACTCTGTAGACTTAAAATCTCCAGTATAAGCAAAGAGTGTTGCTGCAATCAGATGGTGACATCTAAAATAGAACCTTCTCTGTTAAAATGAGCCTGACACCACCTGCTTCTACTGCTTCTACTGAGAACTGAACTATGCCATAAACCTGGGTATAAAACTGGCTCCAGATGGCCAGCACAGTGTGCAGCTGTAAGTCCACCAAACTCCTCCACAGAGGTGCCTATGCCAACCATGAAATAATTTCTTTTTTTGGGAGAGATTGTCAAAGGAGTACTAAATTAACTAAGGGGCGACACTCATAGCTGAAGTCTGAGAGGCAGCAGTCAGAATGGGGCAAAAAAGACTGCATAAAAGAAAATAAACCCCATTTGCCGGGCACAGAAACACCAAGAATGTGCCAGCAAACCTGCCTGTATCCCAAAGCATTGCTATGTGGTATGGCACACAGAGAGGAGGGCCTGTAACACACCTGCAGACAGGTGCTGCAGTGGGAATTGCTCAGTTACACATCACAGCAGCAAGCTAAGAACATGCTAACTCTTGTGGTGGTGAACAATTCTCAACAGTTACATGGAAATGTAAAATTCCAAGCAATAACAAATGGAAAGCATGCAGCCAAACAAATCAAACACCGTGAGGTTTAGGAATTATTTCACAACAGTCCTAAAAAGTTCAACCTGAAGCACAGAAAGCATTTGGGTATTTCATTCAGAAACCACATTGTTTAATTTCAGGCTGAGTGACTCTTCCAGGATCGTGGGAAATTTAATTCAAACTATGGCAATTTGAACACACACAGAGATACAGCAGAGGGTGATATATGAAAGATGTGTCAGACCTGCCTGTGTCAGACCTCATTTTTTACCATGGAGCCTGACACAGTTAGGGTTGATTTGTGAGAGCATTTGGTGCTATTGTTGCTTTTTATCATATCATACAACATATTCAACAAAATCTCTCTTAAATTTTTGAGGTGCAACAATAGCATGCAGATCTACACTCAGTGCCTTAAACACACATCAAACAGTCTAAGTTACTCACGTAGGCAAAAGATGGACCTTGCTGTGTTGAATAACATGGTATAAAACAAGTGTCAGTATAATTTCCATTAGACAGACATTTTTATTGTTTTTCCTGTACTTAAATAACCAGTACACAGTTTCCATGCAAATAAACCAGGAATACAGACATGAACAACCTATTGCAGACATATCAAGGGTACAAATGCCACTAACATACATAGAGCATTTTAACTGAAGAAAAGAAAAAATCTGAAGCAAAGAGATGGGATTTAGATCCAGTCCCAGGTTAGTCTCTCATGACCAAACAAGGGCAAACGTTTTTATGATAAATCCTTAGTTCTTTGGTGCAATTTGTTATTAATTATATTTTAATGACTGAAATTGCAGTGTCAGTAGTCCTAATCACTGGATTACTATTTGTCAGCATGATATAGAATAAATTAGACTTTTTTCTCAGCTCCTCTCTCTGATGGATATTTGCCTTCAGGTCTGTCTCAGGGCAAATTTGGTCCTGAGACTCACATAATTCCCCAGAGGAGTCAGCAGCAACTGCAGTTAGGAGTGGCCTTGGCACCCCAAGTTCATTTCCCCCAGCCACTGAGCAGGAACTCAGTAGGAAGAAATGATTTTTTTTTTGCATAAACATTAAATATTAAACATTGGTCTTGGACTGTTTCCATTAAATTTAATCACAGATTTCTAGAAAATACTGCTCAAAAGGACATCAACTCCCTCCCCTACTCCAAATTAGAATGCACTGTACACAAAATCCCAGGTATTTGTGGTGGAAGAGGGAAGGCTGCACACCTCATGCTCTGCTGACATATGGGCAGGGGCAGCTGTGAGACCCAGCACAGGGGTGGTCATGAGATTTTACTTCATTTCCCACTTCCCTACTAATTACTTATCTTGTACCCAATCTTGCATTTGAGACACAATGAAATTCCTGAATTAAGCCTGTTTTGTCATAATAGTGAATTGCTTCATTTTTTTGCAGAAGTTTTGAGTTACATTCGAGAGGCTGGAAGTGATGTAGGACCTGGAGTTGTATCATTGAGCAAAGACAGCTGAGAGCCTCAGCCATGGTAATGATCTCCAGGAACTGGACAGGTGTATATATATATGGTTCAAAGTAAGAAAACGAGCTTTAGTCTCTCAGGCAAGAGTATTACAAATTTTGAAGGAACAAAGCACTTGCAAAAAATTGTGCTTTTCAAAATTATTACCTCTGACAGCAGTAAAAAAAATATAAGTTTTATACTGGGACACTTTGCTAGTTAGTAAGAAAACTTACTAACAAATCCAATCAAAACTTTGGAATTTTAAATGCTGATATATGTTTTTGTGATGCAGTTGGACAACATGTTAGTTACAGGCTTTCCCAAACTTCTCAGTTGGCAGAGGTCAAGGGTAAAACAAGGACTCGAGCCCTTGCAGACTTCAAGGCCTTCATGCTGGGATATAAATAGGTGCTATGCCTATGGAAAGCTATAAATGTTTCTGTTCTCCCTACGTACATTCTGATTTGATGCCTAAGATGGTGTCAAACAAACTTTTTTTCTTCCATAAACATAGAGCTGTGACGTGACTGTGTACTCTTAACATGCTGACTGTTTGACAAGGCACAGCCCCAGACCTGCAGAGCCACCTCAGTGCAGCCCCAGAGGCCTGGGGGAGAGCTGGGGATGGAAGAGCTCACTTACAGTGACGCTGGTGTCCTTTTTGCCCTTATGTGATGAAGCAACAAAAGCCAGGTACTGAATGACCTTTTTGGTATTTTCTGTCTTGCCAGCACCAGATTCACCTCTGAAGGGAAAGGAAATAACACAAAAGAAGGTAGGTAACCAGTGGAGTCTTTCTGCCATGTAGATGTACGTACTGTATAAAAACAGGACTGGAAACTGCCCAGGTCAGTTCTTATTTAGCCCAGAACACCACCTCCCAAATCCACCTGACTTCAGCCTGCAAAGAATGCATTATCAGAGTTATATCTCTGTCCTGGTAGTATTTTGTGTGGACATTGGGCCATTTAAGGGAATTCTAAAACATGATGCATTTTTGAACAGCATTTCATCTTGTTTTGGCAGCATCTGAACAGTTATGAGAGGTGGAGTTGGCAGGGAGTCTGCTTATATTTTAAGATCAAAAACCACAACATTAACTATGATGTGATACAGCAGTAAAAGAAAACATCAGCAGTAGTACAATGGTTTTCTCTTCTGAAACTCTGGCATTAAAGTAGACTAACAGCTTGATCCTGCCTAATCTGAACTTTGTGTTCAGATGCTCCTTGAATTCAGTGGGACCAAAAATGGAACTGCCTGAGGTGTCCCTGCTCACTGGGTAATAAGGGACATTGTGGGGAGATGTCTGACCAGCAGAACTGGCATCCCAGCTCTGCTCCATGCAGTGTCCCTTGGGAAGCAGGAAGCAGTGGTAACTTTTTCTCTCTTGGAAGATTTCCAGGTTAAGTTTATTTACAACTCTTAAACCCGCTCTTAAAGTAAAAGAGTGATTTTCAAAGTGCAGATTTACACAGTCTTTTCTCAATAGAAATTTCCAGCCATTTTTCCTATTTAATTGTTACACTACATCATCTTATGTCTTTCACATACCTCTGGCTCTGATGATTATGTGGACAAAAATGTTTTCATACTGTCCTACTCAGCAGTAAAAAGGGTGGTAAAGTGTGTGTGGATATAAGAAAGGAGTTATTTCAACTGAGCCTGTGAGGAGAGCAACAATCTAAGTTGGACCTCTTTTTCTTTGGTTCTTCAATAAAATGGATTTAAAAAAAATAAAAGAACAATACATTCAAAAATCCCAGAGATATTTATCAGTTCCTTTGAGTCTGAAACTGTTTAGCTGAATCCACTGCATTTTTGCTTCTTTTCCTAATTAGGAAATACAGGAGTTAATTTTCCCTACCAAAGGACCAGTGATAAATGGACATAAAATTATGGAGAAGTGCTGGACAGAACTTTCAATACAGAATGACATTGATATAAACCTTAGGAAATCAGAAACAATTCCTGCCTGAGGTACGACATGATAAGAAGTGTTTCTTCTGGCTTTTAGAGTTTGAACCACAAATAATTGAGATTAATAGATTCCTTTTCACAAGACCTGGGTTAATTTGCACAGTTTAGAGATTGGATTCATCTCTGCCTGGACTCCAGTGCTAAAACATTTCTATGTTTTATTGATAAAAATTAAGTGTCCTGGGAACAATTCCAAACCAAGCACACCAATTTGAAGACATATGCATAAAAACTTTTCAAATAAATCTACCTTTCAGCTTTGTTTCTTTGGAAAAAAAACCAACCAAAACAACTTTCTTCAAACAAACACTGGGCTTTGAACTATTCCATTTTATTAAGGGTTATTTGTAGTTCATCACATCATCATTGCATTTCCTTTCTCCCAGGGCAACAGTGCCCATCTTTTGGCTTTTCCCTGAATCCCTGTGAGTTTTACCATATATGGCATCATCTTACTTGTAATTATGCCATCACACTGTAATGCTCCTTATCTCTTTGCTTCTGCACAGGCTGAGGGCTTCCCTGTTTTCTGCAGATAGATTTTGGGGCTTTAACTTCCTTTTGAAATAGACAATAAAAAAGTCTCTCAACATGAAATAGAAAACACACAGAACCTCAACTGCTTTAGGTTAATTAGGAAAAAAGTCTCCAAGGTCAATAAGTAATGAAGAATAATGTCTCTAGCTGATGAATACATCTGATTTTCAACCTATCAGATCAGTCATAAATGTCCATGACAACAGACAAGTCTGATAAACAAGTATCCATTTAACATTAGTAACCCTCTGGCACCCTCATACTCTGAAGGATGTGTCACAGCCATATGATGTGATGAAATGCCACGTGTTTGTAAATGTACTAAGGAAGAGGAATGGCTAGGTCATCCCAGTGCCTCTAAATGGCAAGTTTACCAAGGGAGACCCAGGAGGAAAGCATGTGAATGTCTTAGTTTACTTCACAGGTGGATGAAATTCCTCCTAGAGCTATTGAGTTGTAACAGAATTGGTCATGTAGAACAGGTTTTTCTCTGCATCTGCCTTGAAGTACTATCATTTCTGAGGGGACAGAAACAAATTCCATTGTGAGATGGTATGAGAAATCCCACCTCTTTTAAGATCTACTTGCTCTCTTGAGCTCAGTGACTGAATTTTTAAAGATGGGTCTTTTTCCTGCAAACATCTTCTGGTGGTTCTGGCATGGACCATACACAATGGAGTTCCTCCCAGGAGGCATCTCCTTTCTTCTGAGTGCCCATTTTCCTCAGACTTAATTATGTTCCAAGTAGGCGTTTGCCATATAAATGCTGTTACCACTCTTCTAGCCATCATCTTTAGGAAGCAGAATCATCATTTTTTTTAATTGAAGCCTCTCAAATAATTCTGTTTCCTGCCATACCCAAGGGAGCACATTTACTGCCAGTGCTGTTCTTTGCACCTAGCTCAGATGGCTAATGCAAAAAGCCAGATCAAATGCAAGTCCCATTGAACAGCTCTGAGCAGCCCAACAGCAGTACTTTAGCTAATTCCTATGCAAGTTTTCCTCCTAAGAAACTCTTTGGCTTTCCCAGAGCAAAGGGCTCCTCTAGCCTAACAGGCTTGCTCTGTTAAAAATACCACTCTCACATTGTGGGGTATAATTTAAACTTATCCTTCCCTCGTTGCTTGCCAGGCATTGTGTCAGGACCTCAGTACAGGATTTAAAGCACATAAACTCACATATATAGTGCTCAGCTATAATAGAGTTTTTGTATCTCTTGAGCTACAAAATCCTCCATGACTCCATTACCTTCACCTTAAATGAAAATTATCCCAGCTAGAATAGGTTTCCAAAGATGAGCAAGGTGACACTAGCAAATTGGCCCCACTGTTGGGGTTGAGCCTGTGGTGCAACTAGGACTCTTGTACATTTGAGAACAACTGAGAAAAATTAGTTTTAAAAGTGTATTTTCTTTTGTTGTTGTTGAAAATTTGGAAGCTTTCCATGTTAATATTATGATATGAGACTTAGCTTAATTCCCCTTTTGGAATCATCTGAAAAGCAACAACAGAAGTTATTTTCAGCGTTTGTTTCAGTAAGCAATGAACCACAAGAACTGCCCGTTCACACATCCCTTAATCCCGCGGTGCTGGCACTGTGGGAAGCCCCTGTGCCCAGGGCACTCAACAAGGTGCTCTAAATCACATTAGGGCTTGGCAGCCTTTGTCCTGAGAATGAGATGTGCAAACACAATGAACAGCTTTGTCCTAGACCAGCTGTTCCCCACTGGAGGCTTGTCTCAGAAGCCACTGATTCTATGGGTTTGCTTACAAAACAATTCCCAAAGGAGACAGAGCAGGGTCAGCACCAAGCTCCACGAGATA
Organism: Nicator chloris; assembly: GCA_013400495.1. Lineage (NCBI taxonomy): Eukaryota > Metazoa > Chordata > Aves > Passeriformes > Pycnonotidae > Nicator > Nicator chloris. The sequence goes on along the minus strand of WAAE01001595.1, from coordinate 149,317 downwards.
TCTGTGTGGGAGAGGGGCCAGGCAGCAGTGCCTGCCAGCTCCAGCCTTTGAGATTTACTGAGCTGGGAAAGAAGAGTTTAGCTCTCTCGTGGAGGAGTCTTTTGACTAATGGGGCTTTGCAGTGTGGAGATGCTCTGGATGATTTTGGTTCTTGATGCGCATTGGGGAAGGAAATGGGCTGGAGTCCCATGGCCGGGTGAGGCTCTGGAGAGTTTGCCCAGAGAGAGAGAGAGGGGAAGAAGGGGAAAAGGGTAGGATGGCCACTGGCCCACTCAATGGTTTGTCTGTTCCCATATCAAATTAAGTGGAAATATGACCCTGCTACTTCCCTGTTTTTATAGAAGCTCTTCAAACTGAATGCATGTTTGAAAAACCAGAAAGGTAATGAAAAAGTACCTGATTATAGTACTTGATAAAGCACTTGTTTCCACAGACTTCACAATACCCCAAAGACTCAGAACTTTGATCAGATTTTCTCATTCATTTAGGTGGCTCTTTTTTAAACTGAAACTTGTGCACAGTCCTTTAAGCCACATTTGCTTTCTAGAAAATACCCACTCTTTTCAGGAAGTGGCTAAAATATGATAACCCCAAGATCAGACAGGTTTATGAGGAAATCGTTGAAATACTCATGTGGTTAGCTATGCAAATAAGCACTCGTGGAATTTTTAGTAAGAAACATTTTGAAAACTCCAGGAGAATCCACTTGTGTCTTTAGAAATCAAACAAGAGGCCACAAGTCTCCTTTGAGGGCTTGTGCCTCTACTAACATTGGAGGAAGCTTGAAAACCACAAGTCACAGGCAGGAATTTCAGGAGATCCCAACAGCCAGGCACAGCAGTGAAGGCTGATCAGAACAGTACAGAGACCAAGACACAAGGGTGGAAAAGTCTTACCTGCCCTGATTTTCAGACACATAAAAGAGTAAGACTTTGTATTTCATACTTTTAGTGCAATATTATGTATTGTGTATGTATTATATATGTTATGCTACATTGTGTTATGTTACAACAATGCAGCCACAGATATATCAGTAAATACAGCCACGGTATAAAGTTTTTTGTGCTGTAAATGTGCATGCTAAGATGTGGGATTTTGAGGCTGACTGTAAAGTGCCAGAGAGCAACTGGCAGGGAATGACACCAGAGGATGTTCAGTGATGCTACCCATGGGAAAGAGCTAACAGCAAAAGGATGTGTTTGCACAGAGGAGAGGAGGCCAAGGGCAGTATGAGTGTAGTTATTAATGAAATGTAGAGAAAATAATGAACTCTGCAAAGACAGGGAATTCTGAGGAAGCACTGGAACCCATGAGCATTGAAGACAGATGGAGATTTTAAACATACCATGGTTAATCACACAAGGGGTAGGGACTGAAAAAGAATGCAAACAGTACTTAACCACATGAGGGTAGGTTTAAAGAGCTGAGGGTGAAGACCTGAGAATGGATATATTTATAGTCAGAAACACAGAATCAGGCTCAGTTCTCAGAGCCCCCCTGCCTGTGTCCCAGGAGCATTTCAGGGCATCCATATGAATCCTTACAGCTATTCTTTTACAATTTAGGTTACCAGGCCTTGGAAAGTTCAAGCCTGTAGCTATTTCAAGAAAAAATTCTGGCTGATCAATGGCATGAAGTCTTCAGTTATTGTTACATATTTTAGGCCAAAAGATAATTTCTTATAATTTCTAACAATTCTATAAAATACTGCAAATTGCTTCAACTTGACAGCTGCCAAGCTGAAAGCCAAGTGAAGTTTCTTCTTTCTGCACAGCCAAATAAGGCCAACAAGAATGTTAAACCAGTAGTGGCTGAAGTTGTGTACATCGGTTTTAGCTTGGCCAAACTTTTTACTCTAGAAGACGTGTGAAGACTGTTTCACTATGACCCACACTATGGGTTGTGATGCACATCCAGCATACAGCAATTACTCTAAACATCTTGGGGAGTCACTTGCTGTGCTGTTTTCAAAATGCGAAAGGCATGTCATTCTATTTTATATATTACTGGATAGAAAAGGCATTTAATTTTCTCTATTTTATGTATTACTGCTGTGAAACACTAGGCTTCCAGCAAGATGGCCGGGTAGTTTCAATAAATGGTAGCTGCAAGAAGTGGATCCTTTAATGGATTTTCATGAACAAAAAGGCGTAGATTTGCAAAAGAAAGTCCCTTTCTTGAAAGAACCAATGTTCCAAAGTTAAAAGAAGATGTACTAGTGGAAAAATAAACTAAAGTACAGAAATAGAAGGAGGAAATGCATATTGTAAATTAGTCTTCATAACCATGACATGTTTCATCCTGGGAAGAACGTGATGGTCAATTTTTCACTTCATCATTGCAGGAATTTTAGATTTCTTTTTGGTACTAGTGCATTTATTAGGGCACAGATTTTTGATTGGTGTACTTACAAATAGTGAAGTCCTGTAACAGAGGTTAGAGCTATGACAGCCCTTATGGTACCACCACAGTATACAGTTTTTATTAGGTGATATTTTTTTTTCCAGTCAGCAGTGGCAGTCAAAAGTAATGTTATGGCTGGTGATCAGTAGTAGTGGTTCTTTGAGGTAAATATATATTGTCAGTAGCCACATTTTCTCAGATAACCTAAACCTGACAGAGTACAGCATCATTGCATGAACCTGCTATAAATAATACACATGCCAGCTCTGCAAACATATTAGCATTTACATAGAATCAAATCTGATCTTTTATCAGGAAAACTGGAAAATGCCTAATTTAACAAAGACAACATTTTGTCAAAAGCATTCTTGATGGCATTCAAGCAAATAAAGCCAACTAATAAGCAACAGAAGAATGTAAAGAGAGTTAAAACTGAGGATCAAGCAGGAGATCCTGGTCCAGTTCAACATTTTGAGTGATTTTTCAAAACAGGCAGGAATGACAAACTAGTGGGATTTTGTGGAGAAATAACCACACTCCCCAGTTGTTCACTGTATACTGTTAAATCTCTAAGTTCAGAAAGTCAATTTAAAGAAATAATTTTATGCATTAAAGACTTCCTGTGATACTGATACCTGCTTTTTATCTTATGAACAGGTCTATCTACTGAAGTAGGCTTGGGACTGGAGTTCAAGCTTACTGAAGGTGAGGAGAATGTGTTCATTCCATCAGAATTGGAATCAATTTTGTATAAAGATATTGTGACATTGAGATATACTAAAATAGATGAGTTTACTTACGTGCACAGGATAGACTGGTCTTCTCTATCTGTGAATAAAGAAAAATAATCCAATAATTAGGGAAAATGGCTTTTCTGACAGAAGCACTTATATTTATAAGGATTTACTTTGAACAGCCTAGACCTTCTAAAATCTAGCTGACCATGATTAGTAAAAAATACTGGGTTCATATCTTTAATTTGCCCTTGAATTTAAATAACCATCTCTAATGGAAATATTTTGTACAAAAAATGAACAAAAGGTTAAGAGGTCAAAAATATTTTTTGTAAATTCCATTAGAGATGAACTGTAATGAGGACAGCAAAAAGATCAGGCTCTCTGTAAGAAGATTATAACAAAATTTCGAACCTGAAACTCAAGTTTTTAGTATGCTTATGAACTGTGGCCAGCAGCCCACTCGAAACAAAGTCTGGACAGATAAGGCATCAACAACTAAAATGTTTTAAGCTGGTCATGCAAAGCTTTGACTTTTGAAAGCAAAGCAGTTCAAATACCTGAATAATTCGGCTTGTATTTCATTTCAGACTGAGAGACAATTTTATCAAGAGAACTAGCAATGTCTTTGGGAGATCTTCCAAAGAGTAAGATAAAACAAGATACTTTAGATTATACAAGATAATGCCAAGAAGTATGTAAGTATCTTCATGTTTTTTTACTATGAACAGACCATCAAACACATTTTGGATCAAGATTTATAAAAAGGAGGAGCAAAGTTTCCATTTCTGCTATGTGAGGCATGTGAGAGGTTTCAGCACACCAGTGCCCAGTGTTCTGTAATGCTGCAGGAAGGGTTAGGATTGCATCCCATCTCCATGACCTGTTCTTGGAGCAATCCTCCCTGCTTATTCATTTGGAGTTGGAGTTTCTACCTTCAGAACTTTTACACAGATTTTTCTGCCAAAAAGCATGATGAGCATGTTTGCTGTGATCCATTCTAAAGTACAACTGTTTCCTTCACTTGTCAAACACCAGGGCGAGTTTCCCAGTGAGGTGTGGTATTTCCAGCCCTGGAACTACTTGGAAGCAGACTTAAAGAAGGCCTTGAGCAACCAGCCTCAGCACTGAAGTTTGGCCTTCTTTGACTGAGACTGTCAGTTTGCCTTTACAGACTGTAAAAAATTCTTCTGACTTAGGGAAATAATTCCCAGGCAGGTTCAAATACATTTTTGAAAAGTGTCCTTAGTTTACACATCTGAGACCTGAGGCAGATAATTAGGCAGAATCCAGTGCTCCTGTATGGTTTGGCATTATTTATTCAAAGCAGAGCCAGCAGCAACCTTGGCTCAGAGGTTCAGACATGAGCTCCTTTTGCTCAGAGTGTGGGGTGACTTGCAGGAATACCTGTCTGGTTGCTCACCCCTATTGCTGACCCTGTATGTCATAAACACCATGAGATAATTTAAACCTATTTAAACCAATTTATTAAGATCTCAAGTTTTAACTGCTGCCTGGCCCACAGCCAGTCTAGGAAAAGCATTAGAGGATTCTGCAATGGCTTGGATTGATATTAAACAACTGTTTTACTCCCAGTTCCTCAATAGCTGTAACATTAACTGCTTTATTGATCACCATACAACAAATGGTGCCACTTAACTGCTTTGTTTGGTAAATTGGTACAAAATGACTCATTCCTCATTTTTATTGGAGGTATTTGTCAGCAATCAGCACTGCAGGACTCTTCCACATAAACATTTGGGAGGAGAGGAGCTGTGAGCCATGTCTGTTTTTCACTGCAGAGTATCAGCTAGGCTTTCTTTTAAGTTAAAAAAGTGAGACCATGGAAGAACTTTTGCTAAAAATACATTGTTGTGTAAATAGAAACCATGGGCATATATTGATATTGCATCACTAACCCATAAATACCATAAAGAAAATAAAAGTGACTCTTGATACTGAGTTGCCAGTGGAATTTCTGAGCTCAGAGAACATTAGAAAAAGCTGGTCTCCAAGCCAAGTATTTCCTCACTACTCATTGCTGCCCTTCTTTTGCTCCTCAGTAGGGGAATGCTCCCAAAGGTGTCTCACAGGCTGGCCCACCACGGGGGTTTGTGTGAGTGCCTGTCAAGGGGCAGGCTGGGGATGTGGAAGGGCAGAGGAAGGATTAGGAAGGTGAGAAGTTGCACCACATGTCCTCAGGGATAGGTTAATCATGGGAGAAACCTCATCCTGGCAAACTGTGCTGTGCACACTCATGGAGGGAGAATTCCAGATGTTATTCTGTCTCCTCCATCAGTTCTAACTGCAGCTCTAAGGAAGAAACATATCAGGAAGTCCAGTCCTATTCTGTTATGACCTGAGCTGCAGATACTGGTCTCATTTACTTTCAAAGGCTCTCCTATTTGATTAATCCTATTTCTGTTCTGGAATGTTTCATTCTATATAAAAAAGACTGTGCCCTATTTTGTGAGTCTGCAACTTTATGTGGTTATATCTATCAGAAGAGAAAGAGTTGTATAAATAAAACTTAAATATAATCCCTGGGGCTTAAAAAGCAACAAAATAGATCTTCTAGATTCTAACATCTTTTTGGCTGATGCCTTTTAAGAAAATTTGACCCTACCTGGAAGACTATCATCTACCCCTTATATGTCTATATTAGATGTTTAAACTCTTTTATTCTCTCCTCAATTTTTAATACAGACCTACACTTACACTACAAACCTCACCAGCTTTCTTAAACATGCAGTAGAGTTGGTTTTTTCTTCCTAGAATCTGCTTACTTTTTTCACCAAACACCTCCAGTTTGTCTAAGAGTTCTTGCCCCTCTGTACTTGATAGACCAGTTAGCTCTGCTTAATCACAAACAAAATCAGATGGTTTATCAAAATGAAGCAGCAAGTTGGCAGCTTTACCATAAAAGGAAAAAATAGACTGAAACAATGTTCCCCCACTCACTTACTGCTTCTTTACATTTGTTAATAACTGCACTGCCTAAAGGGGACATTTCTGTACAGTCCTGCTGAGGACACAGTAAACAGATGGCTTCTCACAGCAGCCTCCTTTTCTAAGGCCTTGGGAACTGTGTTTCCCTCCCATACCTCCAAGGAACTACCAGGTTGTTTGTTTTTCCATTTTTAACTCAAGCTTGCATAAAAGTGGCTCCACAGAAAATAATCTTGAATCTGCAGAAAGCTGTAATATATCTTCTCCATGATGATTTACTGCCAGGAAACTTAATAAAGGCCTAACCAGCTACAAAAAAACTTTGTTACTACTTCTACATAACATGACTTTTCACATTTGTATTGTCTATCACTTATTTTTTGTTTCTGCAGGGAAGATGAAAGAAGGCAGCAGAATTACTCCTCCTCACTGAGCAGTGTCTCAGCTTCATCATCACTGGAAGCTGGCAGTGCTGCAGGAAGGATCATCCACCCACCTCCAGCTCCTCTTCCCTGGCCTGCACTGCCTCCTCTTTGCTGCTGTGACCACATTCACAGACCACCTTGTGCCCCAGGAGAGGGGACCCACTTCAGCACAGCAAAAAGCCAGGGATGGCTTTCATCTGGAGCAGTTTTGCATCATGGCTGCATGAAGAATCCTGCTGGCAGTGCAGGAGTTGGGATGGGGATCAAGCCCTCTCTATGGAGGTCCTTCATTCCAAACACAGGAGAGAGCAGAAGGTGCAGGAACAGGGGGAAACGTTTTATGATTGGAGACTCCAAGTGTAGCAGTAATCATCTATAGCTAGTCTGTAAACACAGCCAGGAGGGCCCAGTTCAGCGTGGCAGCTCCTGGGGACACACACACAAATGCTCTTGCAGAATTCTCAGTCTTTGAGATTAAAGAAAATTGAAGTTTATTCTCATTCTGGCTGGAAATGAACAGCCAGAGCTGTGCCTGGGCAATGATCAAACTGCATTGGTGACATGGTAATCAGCAGATTCAACAAGACACCCAGCACTCCTGGCTGAGCATGAGACAGCATGACTGTGATTTGCAAAAGGGGTTTAGGTGCTCTGAACCACTTGAAACAAGTGGAAATTTTATCTTTGCCCAGCCAACATCTTTGATAATTCCTGTGTCCTGTGAGATGTCAGCTTTTCTGCATATTTGGAAGAAAGTCTGATTATCTGATTGCTGATAGCTGTGGCTAAGTGTTTTTATCAGAACAGCTTTGATGGGAGTTAAACATCATCCCTAATGAATACATTAACCAAGTAAGTCTCTGAAGCAGAGGAGGAATGCAGTGTGCATAGCTCATGTTTTCTGCTGGATGCTTGTGCCAACACGGGAGGGTGAGAATGCGGAGGGTTGTGATTCCCAGCTAATGAACCTGCAGTAGGACCAGGGATCTGCAGACACAGAGGCTTGGTTCACCAAGAAATAAAGGATCCCTGAGACATCTGAACAAGCTGATTGCTCTGGGCCAAGTGGCCCTGGTCATGAAATACCAGAATATAATTCCTCAGTCTCATGAATCTACGACATATTTTACTTTGGCAAGCAGAAACTATGCAAGTTTCCAGATAAGGAGCAGTACTAACTTCTCACAGGCAAAACATTTAGTGCTCTGATCCATGTTTATGAGTAAGAACTTTTGTTTATATTCCATTTGGAAACATGCTCACAGCCTCCTGAAGCTCTCTGTGCCTATAGGTGCTGCGTGCTCACACAGAACCGTGCTGACGCCCACTTTCACCACTCCAACGTGAATAGAATTTTGGCTGAATAACCAGAGTTATTTTGAGGGTTGGTTTAGTTTTATGCACAAAACACAAGTAGGTTTTTACAAACAAAAGCACAGCTTTAAAAGTGGCTGGGGCCCTCTTCAGAGATGGAGAGACTCCAAGATGACATGGGCAAGTAAAACGTGGGTGTCCTGGGCTCTGGGTGTGCTGGGAGCTCTGGTGGTTCCACTTGCCGGCAGCCGTGCCAGCTGTGAGTGGTTGGGGTGGGAAGCAGTGAAAGAGCATCCTCCTAAATGTTCAGCTGATCACCTCCTCCCTCCTTGTTCCTTTCTACTTGCTCTTCCCCCTCCTCTCTGCTGCCGGGAAGAATTGCAATGGGGGCACATGAATCATGGGGAGTAACCCCCCAAAAGCTAGTAGGGCCAGGAAATGATTCTGAGCACCAAAAGAAGTGAATTGATAAGAGCCTGCACTCTTGCTGCCTCCTCCCTCCAGCAGCCAGCCTGGGAGGCACAGCTGAACCCCTGCTGTTCTCAGTGCAGTTAATGGCCACAGGGAGGGCAAACCAGCTGCAGTGGCATCCCACTGCTCAGGAGAACATGCTGGGAGGGCAGAAGACAGAGACAGGAGGAGTGGAAGGCATCCCTGTGCTGAGACTAGTTTCACTTTAGGCAGAAAATTCACATGGGTTTTTTTCCTTTCCTACAGATAGCTTATAGCCCTTTTCTATTTTTTTCCCCCACTTCATTTCCAGACACAAGTACAATACCCTGCACAACTGCTGATGGCCTGCAGGAGCCAGGAGCTTCTTCCAGATCCCCCCTCAAGGCTTGCGGCTTAAATAAAGGATCAGAGAGAAGAATGGATTTAGGGGTTGCTCGGAGCCCTGGACAGTGCTGGATGCAGAGTACAGGTTCAGGAGGGAAGCTGAAGCACAGATTTGTGACTGTGGCTTAGTGGGATGACCTTCTGCCAAGTAAGTTTTTTGTCACTATGATTATATCACATAGTGCGTAGGAAGCTGCACTGTAGCTCTGCCTTCTGGGATGCACTTAAATAAAGGAATTGAGATAGCTCCAGAAAAGAAATAATGTCATATAAGCCATAGGAAGGAAAAAAGTCCTAATCCTGGGAAACCCTAAACTTTAGAGCCAAGTCTGTGAATCTTGCTGAGCCATAGTTGTCAGCCAGAATTTCTGTAGGGTCAGGGTCGTTATGAGGGCATATAAACTTCAAAATATTTTGTAAAGCTCCTGTTTTCCTACAGCACCCAAGGCCAATGTGAGATGGCACCTGGCCGTACCCTATAGTCTGGAGGTGTTGCAGCCTCCTATATCTATCACTTTAGCTTTTTTATCCCTAAATGATGGTTTTCCTTAGAACAAAATCCCCTCAGTCAGAAGTGACTACAGGAGGAGGAGAGCACTGTGGATTTTGGGGGTTTGTTTGCACCCTTTGGGGCCCGACTTCTTTCCCACTGCTCATTGCCATCCCTGTTGGAAAACAGAGCACATCTCACTCCAGGTTCAAGACATCAGGCTGTAGGGAAAGTAGCCCCAAAACGCTGTTTGAATCTGCTTTGCTGGGGGGAGAGAGCAGCAATGTCGACAGATCCAGCAGCGCTCACTGCTAACTTTGGAATAGTCTCCACTAGTGGAGAGGGAGCATTTTCCATGCCCGTATTTGCCAAAACTATTTGCTTGACTTTGAAACCTTCCCACATGCCTCGACACAGATGGGTAAAAGGATTGTTTTTCCTTTTTGAGTCACAGTGTTTGTGGACTGCTGTTGCTGCCAAAGAATTCCTCTGAAACTTCTAGAAAGGCAGTGCTGCCCTGTGTGAGAGCTCTTTCCTGGCTGGGTGTTCTCAGGAGCACGTGTGGGGTTCCCAGGTGCTTGTGCCACCTCCGGGGCAGGGAGGCAGGGGGCTGTCCTACCTTGCAGCATGCTCCTGTAGGCCGTGTCGGCGATGGCGTAGATGTGCGGCGGCATCTCGTGCCTCTTCTTGCCCTTGTACATGTCAATGATCTTCTCCGAGTAGATGGGCAGCTGCTTGTAGGGGTTGATCACAACGCAGAAGAGACCCGAGTAAGTCTGCAAGGGAATTCAATGAAAAGCTGGACTTAACATCACGTGCCATGTCCAGGCTGGGAAGCGCAGGCACGGGCTGCGGTGGATTAATGGGATTTTAGCCAGCAGCGCTCCTCTGTGTTCTGCCCAGGGTAACAAATGGAGCAGAGATTTTCTGAGTGTATGTGTATGCATGGCTTCTAAGTGCATGAATTACTATTTCTAATAAATGAGCTGCTGGAAAGTAGGGGAATTTCGCAATCTGTAGAAACACCATGATCTGATGTTAGACCTGCCTAACTTCAGTTATGTTCAGTATATAATCCATACCCTTGTCACACATAACGGTATGGTAACAACTGTAATAATTAATATGTGTATTTAATTATTAATTAATTAATTAATAATTATATGTGTGTTTTCTTATCAGAATATGATATAAATATCTGCTCACATAGGAATCAAATTTTGGAAGCTGAGATCCTAGGTAAGAAGCTTGGATTGATGTTGGAAGGGTTTTTTTCAAAAAAGCTTCTGTGAACACCATGTAACAATGATTGATGAGAGTCCTTAAAAAATTGCTCAAGTTCCACATAGATGCCTTGAGAGACTAATCATGCCTTCACTACATGACTACTTCTGCAGGAAACTTAAGGAAAAATGTGATTTGTTTAGAAAATAATGAAGTTATTAATATAAAAATATATATACTTAAATAAGAATATTGGCTGTCAGCTGATAGGTCTTCATCCAGGTCCTTTTTATTTATTTAGTTAGTTGGTTTTTATTTTTCCTTTATTTCTAAATATTCCAGCTATTGACCTGGACCAGAAATACCATATGATAATAGATGAAAAGCCATATTTCGCAAACAGTTGCTAAAAGTAAGAAATTTGCAAGGGTATTTAATTTAAAAAAAGAAAATTGAAACCCCCAAAATAATAAAAAACCAAACACCCAAGTTATGAGAACATAATGGCAGGATTATTGTGATATTTAAACTGCCCCATGGCAAAAAAAAAAAACAAAACAAAAAACAAACAACCAAAAACCACAAACAAAAAACTATGCTGTTTCTGACATAGGCAGAAGTGGTTTGTCTGTTTTTTTAAAAAAACATTTTATTGTTATTTATTTGATTTTGTTGCCGTGTGTGTGGAGGAGAGCTCTGTGGGGTGCAGCTGCTGCCAGCCCCAGCCCCCGGGCCCTGCCCAAGGCCCGGGCCCTGCCCCAGCCCCAGGCCCGGGCCC